>CM030367.1:86787909-87120409 GCA_017893485.1 Hemerocallis citrina
TAGCTGAAAACTGTTATCTGAAAGCTGTTTTTCTGAAAAAGACAGCTGAAAAGCTGTTCTGTTATATTTGTGAAATTTTTTAAAATCAATTTGCATTCATCATTTGCTGACATTTTTTAATTGTTGCAGTTAGATTGCAATGTTGTACAAGTATTGGAACAAGAAACTTGAGCATGCATGTGAATGGAGCAAAAATCAGACGCCATCATCTCCAAGATTGATTCGTCACGTTAGAGTACAAAATTAAAAGAAAATCTTGTATGGAGGTTTTTGTGAAGCAACTAATCTCAGTTCATGTATTAGTTATGCAATTTGGATAAATGTGTTGATGTTATCACTGCCTCTTTTGGTAATTGCAGTACTTCAGTATTAACTGAAGAGTATTTTTTGGTTTGTTTTATTGAGATTGCATGTGAAAACAAATAGGATCTATTTTTTTCTTTTTTTGGATATGAGCAGTATTTGGATTTCTTGGATCGCGTGCAGTGTCTGGATAACTCTAACTAGTTGGATAAACTGATTCTGCTCAACCTGTAGGTTGCAGTTTTTCAAAAGATTATATCATGGATAATTTCTAAAGGCCGAGCCAAACAATTTATTCAGAAAAATAAGCACTACATATTCAAAATAAAAACAATCCCATTCAACTATACTCAACTAATTTATTCAACAAACCAAGCTGACTTCATTACTTTTGTTTACATTGTTCAACAATCTCACGTAAACTATCATTAATTGCATGGGATCGATACATATATTATGAAAATAAGTTCTACAATTTGTTGTCAGCAATCATTACAAACAAGCATGCTGTTAAATCTCCTATTTGTTGCCTACAGTCACTGCATGCCGCCTGGAGCTGCTGCTGCTGCTTCTTAACTCCCTGATTTAAAAACTGTAGAGCAGGCAGATCTATAACCAAAGAAACAAAATGAGAAACTTGCTGCATTAGAATTCAATAATATTCAAGAAAGAATAAATTGTGCAGCAGAAACTTGCTGCATTAACCATAGGAGGAAAAGGAAAAAGATAACCAAAGTTGAAATTTGCTTAACCAAACATTTGCAGACTGAGGCCCATGCTGAACAATAAGGAAACCTGAAACCTGAATCATTCTGAACCATGCTAAGAAGATTATATAAAGTGTAAGATAACAATGTTAACAATGCTAATAAGAAGCTGGACACCAGCTTAAGCAGATAACAATGGAGACTTTGTAAAGAAACTGAAAGCAAACATTACAAAATAAAATACGGGAGGGGTGTAAACATTACAAACTTTGTAAAGAAACTTTGTGAAGAAAATTTTTCTGGGCATGTCTTCCCACTTTGTATTGACTTGGAGGCATAGACTACAAAATAAAATACGGGATCAGCTGCCATCATCTCCCACTTTGTATCTTCCTTCACAACAAAAATATGTTCAAAAACTTCATACTGAGCCAGCTCAATTGCACATTTGTTGCATACCTATACAGCAGTATGCAATCTTTTTTTTTGTAATAATCTCCCACCATTTTTTATGTACTCATCACAACATTGTATTTGTTTGTGTGCAGTATAAACCATACTGTATGTAACAATCTCCCACCATGTTGTTACTAATATATAAACCATCAGTAGGTGATAAAAAACCACCATGATGGATGGGCACCCACACTCAGCACAGCATTATATCAGTTTGTGTGCAGTATAAACCATACAGTGTGCTAACAATCTCCCACCATGTTGTTACTAATATATAAACCATCAGTATGCATTAAAAAACCACCATGATGGATGGGCACCCACACTCAGCACAGCATTGTATCAGTTTGTGTGCAGTATAAACCATCAGTGTGCTAACAATCTCCCACCATGTTGTTACTAATATATAAACCATCAGTAGGCATTAAAAAACCACCATGATAGATAGGCACCCACACTCAGCACAGCATTGTATCAGTTTGTGTGCAGTATAAACCATACAGTGTGCTAACAATCTCCCACCATGTTGTTACTAGTATATAAACCATCAGTATGCATTAAAAAACCACCATGATGGATGGGCACCCACACTCAGCACAACATTGTATCAGTTTGTGTGCAGTATAAACCATCAGTGTGCTAACAATCTCCCACCATGTTGTTACTAATATATAAACCATCAGTATGCATTAAAAAACCACCATGATGGATGGGCACCCACACTCAGCACAGCATTGTATCAGTTTGTGTGCAGTATAAACCATCAGTGTGCTAACAATCTCCCACCATGTTGTTACTAATATATAAACCATCAGTATGCATTAAAAAACCACCATGATGGATGGGCACCCACACTCAGCACAACATTGTATCAGTTTGTGTGCAGTATAAACCATCAGTGTGCTAACAATCTCCCACCATGTTGTTACTAATATATAAACCATCAGTATGCATTAAAAAGACCACTATGATGGATGGGCACCCACACTCAGCACAGCATTGTATCAGTTTGTGTGCAGTATAAACCATCAGTGTGCTAACAGTCTCCCACCATGTTGTTACTAATATATAAACCATCAGTAGGTGATAAAAAACCACCATGATGGATGGGCACCCACACTCCGCACAGCATTGTATCAGTTTGTGTGCAGTATAAACCATCAGTGTGCTAACAATCTCCCACCATGTTGTTACTAATATATAAACCATCAGTATGCATTAAAAAACCACCATGATGGATGGGCACCCACACTCAGCACAGCATTGTATCAGTTTGTGTGCAGTATAAACCATCAGTGTGCTAACAATCTCCCACCATGTTGTTACTAATATATAAACCATCAGTATGCATTAAAAAACCACCATGATGGATGGGCACCCACACTCAGCACAGCATTGTATCAGTTTGTGTGCAGTATAAACCATACAGTGTGCTAACAATCTCCCACCATGTTGTTACTAGTATATAAACCATCAGTAGGTGATAATCTCGCAACATGATGGCCACCAATACTCAGCACAGCATTGTATTAGTTTGTGTACAATATGGAAATTAACCAAGTTAAAAACAAATTGCTTTCTCATATCACAGAAGAAGTCATCCTCAAATTTGATGTAGAATTAAGGCCTTACTTTCGTTTAAAGCAAACAACAATAACTACTCCAAAGAGTATTAAAGGATCAGAATTTAACATCATCACTTTCAAAATTTGAAAGTGGGTAGTATCCATTACAAAATTCATCATATCCAGTAATTGCCTTATTTGTCAAATTCCAACAGCAGGTACATCATGGTGGTTTATCATGGTGGATAACTTTCATCATATCCACTGATGGTTTATACTGCACACAAACTGATACAATGCTGTGCTGAGTGTGGGTGCCCATCCATCATGATGGTTTTTTAATGCATACTGATGGTTTATATATTAGTAACAACATGGTGGGAGATTGTTAGCACACTGTATGGTTTATACTGCACAAAAACTGATACAGTGCTGCCATGAGCATTTGATACACATCAGCATGCTACCCAAAACCATGGAGCAAACCATTTTTTTCGAAAACACAACAACAAATACTGCCCAAGTCATCAGAACATATCAGATGCTGCCCAAATCCATAAAAACAACAAAATCCATGTTTTAACATTCAGGGTAGCATGAATAATACCAACAAAATTGGATAAGAACATATCAGATGCTACCCAAACCTTGAAAACATGCTGGTCTGTTTGTTCTAGGTTCTTTTTTTATAATTTCCTGAAGTAATCACCTGAGTTGGCATTTGTTAAGAGTGTTTGTTTGGAAACACTATTCAGAATACTGAAACCCCACACTCTATTAAGGCAAAAAAGCTCCTTTGCTATTTTCTTTTTTCACAAATAAGGATTCACAAATCCTGATGCATCATAATACAAGTGCAATTCATCGAAACAAATCAGATGCTCCCCAAACCATCAACACATGATGGTCTGTTGTTCCAGGTTTTTTTCTTAAATTTCCTGAAGTAATATCCTGAGTTGGCCTTTGTTTTGGGTGTGTTTTTTTTGGAAACACTATTCAGAATACTGATACCCCCCTCTTGTCGAAAACCATGAAAAGAACATAATGCAGAAAAAATACAACCTAGTCGCAGTCTCAGATTCATCAAATCAATGATAACAACTCCATACTAGAGCCGCATTTTTTACAATGCCACGCCCACTAGTACAAAGCACATTGTCAACATTGACTAAAATCCGTTCATCATTGACTATAACGACTTCATTTTCGTTAGGTTTAAAAAACAAATTTGTTCACTTACTGCTCTTGAAGTATTCTGAATAGTGTTTCCAAAAAAACACTTAAAACAAAGGCCAACTCAGGATATTACCTCAGGAAATTAAAAAAAAGAACCTAGAACAAACAAACCAGCTTGTTTTCATGGTTTGGGGAGCAACATGATTTGTTCAGATGAATTGCACTTGTATTCAGTATATTCTACTGTGTTCTATGATTCTGCAAATGTATTATGATGCCCATCAGGATTTGTGAATCCCTTCGATATTTGCTGTGAAGGAAAAAGAAAATCATATTTGTCGTAGGCTCAGATTGTTCAAATCAATGACAAAAAATCCACAATAGGGCTGCATTTTTTACAATGCCACGCCTATTGCCACTAAGTACAATGTTGACCCCCCCCCCAACCCCTTCCCACATTGTCGTCGACAATAACTGAATTCGTCATCATTGTTTACCATAATTAATTCATTCTTACTTAACCTTTCATTCCAAACATCAACCACAGATCAGTTTAAAGGGTATTATACATCATTTCAGTAGTTGTTCAATCATATACCCCAATTTCAATATCCGTTGCTTGTCGATACAACCAAGCAGAAAGTGGCAGTGGGGTGGGGGAGGGACACATTCCACATTGAATGAAAACCTATCATCATTGCCTATTACGACATCAACTTTGTTAGTTTTCAAAAAAGTGTATTCCAAATCGCATACTGCTACCGACAATTCCATCCATTTTTCTGACCAATCATGTGCACAAAATTGATTCCGCGTGCAGTACCCGTTCATCCATAAATTGTCAAGATGAAATCACACACCTTGCAGAAAACATTACTTACGAAATAGTTCGAAAAAAGGATGCAATGAAAATGTTTACATTCAAATTACATTAGTGTGTTGCATTCCACATTGCCATGGCAATATCATCTCTTTTCCTATTCATACGATTCAGTTGGGAAGATGATAAATCCAACCCCTGAGATGTGGAGGCGATATCTTCAGTGTGTGGGTCATGTACTAATTGTTAATCATCGAGTTCCTCCAAAAATGCATCGTTTTGTGAGTGCATACATATAAAATTGTGGAGTGCACAACAGGATGTGACCATCATAACTTGCCTTGTAAATAGGTAGTTTGGCATGTTCTCAAAGATGGCAAACCTCTTCTTGAATACACCAAACGTTCTCTCAATCACATTCCGTAGCCTAGCATGTTGTTTATTAAAAAGTTGCCTTGGTTGAGTTGGTGCATGGTTGGCTCCTTGAAAGTCCTGTAAGTGGTATGGCTCACCACGGTATGGCGCTAAAAAACCAGGCATATTTGTGTAACCACAATCTACTAGGTAATATTTATCGTTTGGTGGGATTTCCAACAGCCTTTGTGCTAATGCACTCTGTATCACACGGGAATCGTTAGCACTGCCTTCCCATCCCGCGTAAACAAATGTGAACAACATGTTAAAATCACATGCTGCCAGAACATTTTTGCTAATAAAACCCTTTCGAGAGCGACAAGCATTGCTGCGAACAGCAGGTACAGTAGCTTTGATTAATGTGCCATCAGCAGCACCAATAGCTCCCTACATTAATGAATTCGAATAATAAATATTACGTGCAAACGTTGAAAAAACTTTAATAGTGCATGACGGAGGAAGGTAAAAGAATACCTTAAACGACGGATAAAAGTCTGGATTATTGAGAATCCTTTGAGGTACTTGTGTAGTGTCGGGGGGGGGGGGGGGTGATAAGTCTTTTTGCCGCTCTTACCAAACCTTTCAATACTAGTGTAAAATGCTTTTGGCATGTTTGGAGTGAGTGGTTAAACGTATTAGCGACTAGTCGCATTCTTGAACTGTGACCGACAATATACAGGAAAATTGCCACACTTTTCTCGAAAGACACGCGCCTGCGTCTTGAAGACTGTTCTGTTTCGTCAAGATAGTTCCCATTTTTCAAAAAAACACACAAGGCCATGAAACAATTTTGGTTCATACGGAATATTCCATGAAACGTGGACTGGGAACCCTCTAACATTTCATTCAGATATTCACGTCCTGTTTGTTTTTGAGAGGACGTTGCACTTTCTTCATTGTCAAGTTCTTCACATAATTCAGCTAGGAAGATTATGTTCATCAACTGATCGACATTGTCACTACTGGATGAAGAAGTGTCCATAACAGAGGTTGCACTTGCAATAGTTACTCACTATGACAAAAAGATAGAAATCAAATGGAGAAAGTAATAAAGTTCACTACTAATAGCAAATCGCTTTTGGTAAAAAAATAAAACTCAGTGTGAATGAAATAAGTACCGTAATGTTACACCATCCCACCGTCATAGTACATTATATCTCACGCAAATACGCAAATAATAGTAAAAAAATAGTACACATTATGACTTCTTCATCCCATTCAACCGAATGGGATGGCTACTGCCTACCATACATCCTGACCCAAGCCTCCTGATGTGTTGGGGTCAGACGGAGGAAACTATGACAAGCACGAGGATTTCCTACTAGGTGGGCTATTGCTCTCACAGCTTCGTCGGGATCAATCCATGTCATCACCAAGATTTTATCCTGGCATTCATCCAACTCTGCCAAAGCAGGGTCAGCGGAGACATTACTTTCCACCTCTATTTTTTTCTTCAGCCTGCTTCTTTTTACCTCCTCAGTTTCCATACAGGAGCTAATATAATTTTTCACAACTGACATGGCTGATCCACGGCCACTTGAGGTACCGGATTTTCTCTTACGAGAGCCCGACCCCGAACCTATTGGTACATCATCATCGTCCTCAAGCACATGTACGTTTGACTGATGAGGGTGGCCAAACTCATAATTCATCCTCCGCTCCTCATCATCATCCAACACCCTTTGGGTGGAAGCCCTTGTCACATTGTCCTGGACAGTAGACTCTTCCATTATTTTGGTCAAAGCATCAAAATCTGTCAACCCCTTATGTTCAAATCTTTTGGCGGCAGGATGCATCTAATCATAGAATTTGTTGTTACTATGCATGTATTAGAGTCAAGATGAAGTATAATAAAAAGGATTCACAAACAAAAATCAAACTTTGAGATTATATATATTAACCTTAACATATTGTTCCCAGATTGGTTTCTCGCAAGTCACGGTTTTGTTGACTTCATCCCAACCAAAACCGCTCTGTTTCTTCATATCAGAAAACACCTTCCAGTCTGATTTAAATCTCTGATATTTTGACTTCAATTGTGTTACCGTGAATGAACGGCCACACGCGACTTGCATTTGTAGCGCAAAATTACTCCAAGTTTTTGCGTCGAATGTGTTGCTTTTTAGGCAATCACTGTCAACTGCAGCCTCCATAAGGTTGACAAAACAATGCACAATATGGGGAGGCCACTTCCCATAATCCTCCTCCACTGCCTTCTCCTTCCCCCTACTCATATTACTCATCTATATTGAAGAAATACCGATAAAAAAAAAAGAAAAATTCTTTCAATTAGTCCTTCTGATCGGATAACCGTAGGTTGCAAAGAGCCACCGGTTAAACATAAAATTGGCAACAACGTATCATCAACTAATCTCAGTTTGGACCGCATATCATCAAAAAAAATTTGGTCCAAAAGCCTATTAAAAATTGGCGAAAATTCGTACAGAAGAACAACCAAATAAAGTGCCCCACCGATCATACCTTTGATTGGAATTGAACGAGGAAGAAATTATCAACAAAGGATTCGACCTTGAGCAGCTTTTTTATTCGATTTGCCCTTCGTTCCCTAGCTCTTCTCCTGTATGCAGCACGGGTAGTGCAAACCATTAAACCCTCAACCGAAACCCTTCAACCCCTCACCAAATCGACAGAAAAAGAGACTGGTATTGAAGTCGCCAGCGAGAGAATCAGACGTTTGGGCTCGATTTCACAGTAGAATCGTTCCAAAAACGTTGATTTCGGGGGGGGGGGAGGGGAGATCAGATCTGTTCTGAAAAAGAAGAGAGGAAGAAGATGTCGTACGGGTTTGAAGTGAGTAGGGTTAGCTTCCTCAAGGGAGAGACGGGCGAGAGGAGAGTGAAGAGGGTGTCGCCGATAGTGAAGGAGACTAGATCTGGAAGAGACGGGCGAGAATAGAGCTCGTGAGTGATGTGAGAAGAGGGTGGAGTTTTCTTTCGAAAAGAGGGGGGGGGGGGGAGGAAGAAGACAACGAAGGAGGGGGCTCGTGAGTGAGGTGAGAGGAGAGACTGGGAAGCTTTCAAAAAAGAGGGGGTATCAGTATTCTCAATAGTGTTTGGGAAAAACACTCAAAACAAATGCCAACTGAGGATACGGTTTTCAGAAAAAAGAAAAAAAAATAAGGAAACAAACGCACCCTAAGTTCTTCAAGATCAAGAAGCAAAGTGAAGCAAGCAAGCAAGGCTAAGAGCAAAAAGATTATTTGCAAACCTCATGTGGGTGATCTCTTAAACTCTTTGGTATTTATTTTGTTTTTGGTGTGAAATGGATGTATAGTACTGGTAGCTATGATTTTGTTACCATGTATGAGTATGTAAAGTGCTAGGGAAACATAGTTGTAGGGTAAGAACAACTTTTTCTTAAAGCTTGTTAAAAAGCATGGTTGTGAGAGTATGTTTGAGAATTTCTTGCTCCCAAATTTTTGGAAGTTGCTCTTCTATGTATGTAGAGTATCCATGATTTTTTTTTCGTAATTTTTGGAAGCAATTTAGTAGCCTAAACAATTGGTCCAAGTCAGGATAGTGAGCAACCGAAATTGCTGCTGCAGTGCGGAAAAGTGTTGTGTCTTTCCGGATTGGTAACTCAATGTAGGTTGGTAATTCTGAGCTGAAATTTTTTTTGGACACTCTTGTATGTGTCTAAAACTATAATTTAAAATTTCATAATTTTTCAAGATCTTTTGATACCTCAAAAAAAGTGTGGAGTGCGACTGGTCTGGACAGTTGTAGCTGAAGCTGATTGCTCTTGGGCTGAAGTTTAAAGGGCCATAACTCCTTGTGTGTTTATGATATTACTATGAAATTTTGGGAGTACCTTACGGTATGATTCTAGTTGATGATTCTCAAATTTTATAATTTTTAGAGTTTGTTTGAAGAGGTTTAATAATTATTTAGTAAAGTGTAGTAAATACCCTGCCGAAAGAGTGGCTGAAATTGTGAGCTATGTTTGAGGAGTCATAACTCATTGTGTGATGTGAATCTGAATGTAAATTTTGGACACAATGAAATGGTATATTTGTAGATTGAGAATCTCAAATTTCATGAGCATTAGACTTAAGGTGGAATTGTTGTTGAATTTCAAAGTGGGCTATGTTCAGCCTAGTACGAGTTGACTAGTGGGCGAAGGTGGATAATCCTGGACTTATTTGTTAAGAATCTGGATGACTGGCCAATTCGATATTTGTAGTATGGATTCATAGCTTTCTAACCCATCTGGAATTTTGTAATTCCAGTTTGTATATTGAGAGTTAAGATTTTCCAAAGATAGAACAAATTCGGTCTCAGTCAAGGCAGTACTCCCTAGAAAGACCAAATCTGCCATGTTTGTGCACCTGATGGGTTTTGGTATTTTTTAGGGTTTAAATGATTGAATCTGAAGAGGTGTTCAACTAGGAAGTTATCGTAGACACTCCCACCTTTCCATTGAACACGGAATCAAGTAATTCTAATGAGTGAGTAAGTTTTTATGATATTGGAAAGGTGCAGCGAGTGAAAGAAGGAACATCTGCTGAGAATATATGAGGGTTATTGGGTGTCAAGATGATTGAATTTGAGGAAATGGTCAACTGGAGAGTTGTAGACCAGGGTCTTAGCTTTCTAGAATTTGCACTGTCAAGCAATTCCAAAATGTGTGCTGGAAGTTTTGGTTGTTGCAAGTTTAGCAACCTGTTCATTAGCTTGACTTCGAGCTTGAGTTAGCCCGGAAACTTGAGTTCCTTAAGAAATGTGAGGGAGTCGTCCACTAGGGGATTGAAGTGGATCTCCCTGCCCTTCTAAAAATTCTGAGAGTGTTGGTTTCCGATGAGCATAGCTTGGGTTATAACTACTACTATTTCTTGAAATGTTTCATCGGATAATTGATGAAGAACCCTCTGCATACCGCAGTGTGGTGATCATGAGCTATCGTGTTTTAATGATATTCTTAACATTTCATTTGGAACTTAGACAAGTTGCTATGCTTGGTGCTCATGGTGGATATGAGTGAGTTGGGTTATAGCTCTGGTCGGTTTTGTTTGGTGTCTCGATGCCTGAGTCTGTCAATAATCAGAATTGTTGGTTATGTGTGTGCTTACCTTCATTCAGATTTATATTGCTTCCTTGGGGCACCGTTGGACTACTCGCTGAGGGTTACGGGCCGGGATTAATTGGTCGCTGACTAGTGAAGGTATTGGGAATCAGTGGAGGTGATTCCCGTGATGGTTGTTATTTGAACAGACCAGTCAGGCTCGACATTTTTTGATCGACACCGTGTATATTTTGGGTAACATGTTTCAGTACTGCATTGATTAGGTTTTTCTTTATTGGTTCGCTCGAAGACCGAATTGGTATTAGGGGTGATTCCCTAAATCTGACTCGTTCTGAGAGTTACACTAGGTGGTGACACTATGGGGTTATCTCTTCCTGTCATTAAAGATACGTGCTGCTGTGCGTATCTTGCACTGTTAATTCCTGAAGTACCATGGTAAGAACGGGATGTCAATTTCCTGGCGGATAGGGGTTTTAGACCTTCGAGGCCGTCATGTTCTATGTTGGTGGATACGAACGGATCATAATGGATCTTCTGTGCAATGGATATACTGCGTGTATATCTGTAAGTTCGTCACAACTTTCGGCAGGATCCAATGTAACAATTAATGGTGACAACGGGGTAGCTCCCCGAATTATGTCTTTTATTTGTATCTTCTCAACCATGTCATACTATCAGGGACATGAAGCGTACAATAATAGTACGCATTGCATGGCGAGTGATTGAACCCTACATTCAGAAAGGCGAACTCTTTGGAAAGTATGTAGTATGGAATGCATACGTTTCTATTGAAGTTGATTTTGGGAAAAGTATGCAGTGTGGGATGCATGCATTCCCAAACGAATCGTATTAGAGTAGGTGCATCGTGTGCATTCTTGTTTCATGTATTAGATTAGACCATGTCATGTTTTGGCCTGGAACGTATGTAGTATGGGATGCATGCGTATCCAGAGTTCCAAGGTTGCTTGTATTACAATAAGGCAGGTGATCCGTGTATTAGTTGTTAGACCATGGTAAACACGAACACTAGGAAATTAGGATGCTCGTTTTCTCCTTTATTCAAGATGGTTTGTGGTTGTCAGTTTGGAGATCGTTATTTTCTTATCAGCATTGCGTCAGTAGAATTACTGACGTACCCCACCTTTTAGGTACATAGGTATCAGAGTCATGCAGCAGAAGGCTCAAGCCGAGGGGCAAGTCCTGGGGGGGGGCAATAGACTATTCAGCAGAGATTTCGGCAGCGACCAATCGATTGCCGATCTGGAAGACAACCAATAGCTTTGCAAGCAGAGTTTGAACAATTTTGTAATCTGTTGTAATAAGTTTATATAATTTGTATTCCTTGTTCAAGAACAAGATAAGGTTTGTAATTATTAAGTAATATTTCTATTTGGCAATAAAAGTTTTTAAATTTCTGTGTTATTTAGTGTGTTGAGATACATTTGAAGGAAAAGATTCTGGTGATGTCACGGTTGTCCTGTAACAAGGATTCGGGGCGTTACAGTTGGTATCAGAGCTGACTTCAAATTGTAGGCTAACACAGTAGGAAATTTGACTTAAAATGCTAAATAGCTCGGTTCAGTTTGGATTGCAGGAAGGTTAAAACCATGATTGTTTCACTTTTTTCACTTATGTTGTGATCTTTCCTACATCCAGAACTAACCCTGTGTATTTTCTTTCATTGAAAGGTGTCTAGAAGAATCAGAAACAGCCACCGTGGAATGGCTAAGGGCAAAGGTAGTAGGACCAACGGCACAAAATTCAATGTTGAAGCAGAGTTTACCTGTGTATACCAGATGATGGGAGCATTTGTTGAAGCTAACAGAAACCAAGCACCGCCACAGGGAACACCAGGAGTCGCTGCCCCAGCAGACCCGATAAAGATGGTGGAATCGTTGAAGAGGATGAAACCGCCAGTTTTCGAAGGACAAGTCGACCCCGTGGCTGCTGACAACTGGATACGTCAGGTGGAGACAGTGTTTGAGGTACTGGTGACTTCAGAAGACAGCAAGGTTCGTTTGGCCACAATCTTGCTGGAGAAGGATGTCGGAGTTTGGTGGCAGTCCGTGAAGTGTGGTCTTGGAGGAGGTTAGATCACTTAGGAAGATTTCCTTGAGGAATTCCAAAAGCACTATTTTTCCACGGATGTGCAAGAAGAAAAGGCAATGGAGTTCCATAATTTGAAGCAGGGAAATATGTCTGTCAGGGAATATAAGACAAAGTTTTCTCAGCTATCACGATATGCACCAGAGATGGTCCATGAAGAAGCGAAGAAAGCCCAAAGGTTTGAGCAAGGGCTCAGGCCTAGACTGAGGACGAGGATGGTTCCGTTAGGGCATCTGCCGATTCGAAAAGATAGTAAGGCGAGCTGCGGTAACAGAAATGGACATGAGGCAGAGTCAAGACGAGGTCGAGACAAAGAAAAAGAGGAAGAAGCATATTCTCACCAATGACCAAGACAAGCAGGACTCAACTTACAAGTCTAGTAAGCTTAACACCAGCAAAGAGACTAACCAGACGATGGTGTGTTACTTTTGTAAAGAACCAGGTTATTTCAAAAGTTAATGCCCGAAAAGAGCCTAGACAAGCACTTGCTACAATTGTGGAGAAGCCGGGCATAAGAAATCAAATTGTTCACAATTGCAAGGGAAGAAGCCTGTTCGTCAGGGACGAACTTTAGCTTAACTGGAAGGAAGTATGTAATAGTAAGGGCTATCATGGTCTAGAAATAATAAAATGTTTTGTTAGTTGCATTTTTGCAAGCTATGGATGATGAATATGTGCTCTGTTCAGTAGCATGATATTATGACTTTTATAAAGCATGAATGTTTGGGCATTTGGTCATCTCTTGTCTTATGCTTATTTTATTAAGTGATTGGGGATAAGGCATAAAGCTGAAATTTTTGCCCTTCTCCTTGGTAAGCCTCGTTTTCTTCTAAGGAGGGAGTGGCCACCGACCCTATAGTAGTGCAACCGAGAGCTAGAAGATATGCTAAGAACTTGACTCGGGCACTAGAAGAAGATATTATTAAGCAAGAATGATCGTGAGTATGGAGGCTCTAGAATAATCTGCGGAGTGAGATATTCCCCAGCATTTCAGAGGAGGGATGAAATATGCTGCAGAATGTTCTGTGGAGTAGGAATTGGTCTCCGGCATTTCAGGGACGAGAGCGATGCTCATGAGAAAGATTGTGGTGAGGTTGGCCCCAGAATGATCCATGGAGTGAGACATTCCTCAGTATTCCAGATGTGGGATGAAATAGGCCCCAGAGTGTTCTGTGGAGTAGGAATTGGTCTCCAGTATTCCAGGGACGAGAGCGACGCTCATGAGAAAGATTGTGGTGAGGTTGGCTCCAGAATGATCCATGGAGTGAAACATTCCTCAGTATTTCAGACGTGGGAAGAAATAGGCCCCAAAA
This sequence comes from Hemerocallis citrina, assembly GCA_017893485.1. Classification (NCBI taxonomy): domain Eukaryota; kingdom Viridiplantae; phylum Streptophyta; class Magnoliopsida; order Asparagales; family Asphodelaceae; genus Hemerocallis; species Hemerocallis citrina. The sequence goes on from CM030367.1 coordinate 86,801,813, forward strand.
TATTCTGTGGAGTAGGAATTGGTCTCCAGTATTCCATGGACGAGAGCGACGCTCATGAGAAAGATTTTGGTGAGGTTGGCTCCAGAATGATCCATGGAGTGAGACATTCCTCAGTATTCCAGACGTGGGATGAAATAGGCCCCAGGATATTCTGTGGAGTAGGAATTGGTCTCCAGTATTCCGAGGACAAGAGTAATACCCACGGGGAAATTAATGATAAGGGAGGCTCAAGAATAATCCGTGGAGCGAGATATTTCCAGTATTCCGGAACGTGGGATGAAATAGGCCCCAAGATGTTCTATAGAGAGGGATAGATCTTCAGTAGTCTAGGACGATAGTGACTTTCCTCAAGGTGATTCATCCCCAGTACGGTGGATGTGAGATAAGACAGATTCCCGAATGATCCATGTGATGAGATTAATCTCCGGGATGGAAGGATGCGTTGAGCGCTTGAGGCATGTGAGCTGGTGCTGAGCACTTGAGAGTCAGTTGTTGAGGATGTTCCTCGAGGAATTTGAGATGATCAGGGGAAGGTATCTTCTGCTCATGGATGTTTGTCTACTCCCCTAGCGTCATTCTAACGACAGAACGATTCTAAGGAGGGAGTGATGTAATACCCCGCAAAATAGCATATGGCTATTTTTGCATAGTAATCTGTGCACGTCTGAGTATTACACACGATTATATATTTTCTAATAGTTATCAGTTTTAATTAGGAGATTTCAGATATATGAGCTGTTCTGAACCCGATGGAATAAACTCGGGATATCTTCTCGATTAAATTGTGGTTTTGTCCCGATTGTTTCGACCAGACAATTATCGTGAGAAAATTATAATTTCTATAAAACCTATATTTTATAGATTTTTAATTTATATATATTAGTCATTTTCAATCAAGCTAGTGCTTGAATTGAATATGGGTAGTATTTGTGTACTAGGGTTAGAATTGGGGTATGGTGATCTAGGGTTCCTTAACCTAACCTAGGGTTAGGAATCCTAGCATCATGTGATCATGGCTTGACCTTGATGAAGATCTAATGGTGAAGGTAATTCACCATGTGTATGTTGACTTAGAGAGTAGGAAGTTTCCTTGAAGCTTCCAAAGAGCTTCTAGAAAGGGTGTGTTGGCACTTCATCTCACCACACATCTCCATCCATTCCACTCCACCCCATCCCCACCCTTACATATGGCCGGCCCCTCCTCCAAGAAACCCTAACTCTCCATCTCCTATAAACACCCCATTCCATCCTTCTCATTCATTCTTCTTGTTCTATTTTGCTTCAAAAAAAAATATAAGAGGGGTAGAGAAGGAGAGAAAGGGGTAGTCTTTTGAGTAGGGAGTTGTAGTAGGGTAGAGTAGTAGGGGATTTGAGGAGGCTAAGTTCTTCAAGAGCAAGAAGCAAAGTGAAGCAAGCAAGCAAGGCTAGGAGCAAGAAGATTCTTTGCAAACTTCATGTGGGTGATCTCTTAAACTCCTTGATATTTATTTTGTTTTTGGTGTGAAATGGATATGTAGTAGTGGTAGCTATGATTTTTTTACCATGTATGAGCATGTGAAGTACTAGGGAAACATAGTTGTATGGTAAGAACAATTTTTTCTTAAAGCTTGTTAAGAAGCATGGTTGTGAGAGTATATTTGAGAATTTCTTGCTCCCAAATGGCTGGGAATTATGAGCTCAAATTTTGGTAAGTTGCTCTTCTATGTATTTAGAGTATCCATGATTTTTTTCGTAATTTTTGGATGCAATTTAGTAGTCCAAACAATTGGTCCAAGTCAGGACAGTGAGCAGCCGAAATTGCTGCTGCTGTGCGGAAAAGTGCTGTGTCTTTCCGGATTGGTAACTCGGTGTAGGTTGGTAATTTTGAGATGAAAATTATTTTGGACACTCTTGTATATGTCTACAACTATATTCTAAAATTTCATAATATTTAGAGATCGTTTGATACCTCAAAAAAATTGTGGAGTGCGACGAGTCTGGACAGTTGTAGCTGAAGCTGATTGCTCTTGGCCTGAAGTTTAAAGGGTCATAACTCCTTGTGTTTTTATGATATTGCAATGAAATTTTGGGAGTATCTTACGGTATGAGTCTAGTTGATGATTCTCAAATTTTAGAATTTTTGGAGTTTTTTTGATGAGGTTTAAAAATTACTTAGTAAAGGGTAGTAAATACCCTACTAAAAGAGTGGCTGAAATTGTGTGCTATGTTTGAGGAGTCATAACTCATTGTGTGATATGAATCTAAATACAAATTTTGGACACAATGAAATAGTATATGTGTAGGTTGAGAATCTCAAATTTCATGAGCATCGGACTTATGGTGGAATTGTTGTTGAATTTCAAAGTAGGCTATGTTCAGCCTAGTACGAGTTGACTAGTCGGTGAAGGTGGATAATCCTGGACTTATTTGTTAAGAAACTGGACGACTGGCCAATTAGAAATTTGTAGTAGGGAGTCATATCTTTCTAACCCATCTGGAATTTTGTAATTCCAGTTTGTAGATTGAGGGTTAAGATTTTCCAAAGATAAAACAGATTCGGTCTCAGTCAAGGCAGTACTCGCTAGAAAGACCAAATCTGCCATGTTTGTGCACCTGATGGGTTTTGGTATTTTTGAGGGTTTAAATGATTGAATCTGAAGAGGTGTTCAACTAGGAAGTTGTAGTAGACCCTCCCACCCTTCCATTGAACCCAGAATCAAGTAATTCTGATGAGTGAGTAAGTTTTTATGATATTGGAAAGGTGCAGCGAGTGAAAAAAGGAACATTCTGCTGAGAATATATGAGGGTTATTGGGTGTCAAGATGATTGAATTTGAGGAAATGGTCAACTGGAGAGTTGTAGACCAGGGTCTTAGATTTTCAGAATGGGCAGTGTTAAGCAATTTCGAATTGTGTGCTGGAAGTTATGGTTGTTGCAAGTTTAGCAACCTGTTCATTAGATTGACTTCGAGCTTGAGTTAGCCCGGGAACTTGAGTTCCTTAAGAAATGTGAGGGAGTCGTCCACTAGGGGATTGCAGTGGATCTTCCTACCCTTCTAGAAATTCTGAGAGTGTTGGTTTCCGATGAGAATAGCTTGGGTTACAGCTACTGCTATTTCTTAAATTGTTTCATCGGACAATTGATGAGGAACCCTCTGCATACCGCAGTGTGGTGATCATGAGATATCGTGTTTTAATGATGTTTTTGACATTTCATTGGGAACTTAGACAAGTTCCTGTGCTTGGTGCTCATGGTGGACATGAGTGAGTTGGGTTATAGCTCTGGTTGGTTTGTGTTTGGTGTCTCGATGCCTGAGTCTCTCAATGATCAGAATTGTTGGTTATGTGTGTGTTTACCTTCATTCAGATTTATATTGCTTCCTTAGGGTGCCGTTGGACTACTCGCTGAGGGTCACGGGCCGGATTAATTGGTCGCTGACTAGTGAAGGTATTGGGAATCAGTGGTGGTGATTCCCGTGATGGTTGTTATTTGAACAGACCAGTCAGGCTCGGCATTTTTTGATCGACACCGTGTATATTTTGGATAACATGTTTCAGTACTGCATTGATTAGGTTTTCCTTTATTGGTTCGCTTGAAGACCGAATTGGTGTTAGGGGTGATTCCCTAAATCTGACTCATTCTGAGAGTTACACTAGGTGGTGACACTATGGTGAGTTTAAGCAAAATCCTGATCCAATGTGGCCAATATCTTTGGTATTGGCTGCTATTGAAACTATAATTAAGTTGAGTACTTGTATAAAAATTATCATGATCCCTTCCCCTCTAGGTTAGAAATGTATTTGCTAATTATGATTATGATTCTTGGAATGAATTCACACACCTTCGGATCAAAATACAGAACTGGTCCCTATAGCACTTCTTTTCAGGTGGCCTGGATTTGATGATTCTTGCTGCACTATTAGATCAATGCCTTGATTCTATATGTAAACTTCCTAACTGCTCTTATTTGCACTGTTCTAGAGTGCTAATTGTGTATTGTCTTCTGTTATGTTATAGGATGCTAGCATTGTCTGATAAAGAAGGATTTACAAATCCCATCTAAATACTTTTATGAGCATTGATGCTTATGAACGTGGAAAAATTTAAGCTGCATGGGCTCATGCTTTTGTACTAAGCTCAGCATTTTTTTGTGAATAAAATTATATTGTTGTTTTCTATCTCATAAGAATTGTGTACACATCTCAGTAGGATTATGTTGGCATAACTCTTTAATATTTGTAATAGGTGACCACGATGCAAAATATTTTTATATCTTTAAAATGATAATTTTGAAGATGAGATAATTTAGCTGTAAAACCTTACTTAATTATGGACATAAGAATTTTTTGTTTAATTATCATTTTCTCTTCCTTTTTTTTACAAAATTTTTTTTAAAAAATTTAATAGAAGTTTTTTATAAAAAAATTGCCTATGCTGACGTTTTTGGCCAAAAACATTGGGATAGGCTACTTTTTCTTTTTTTTTTATTTACATGTCTATATCGTGTTTGCCCCTGCGCTATAGATACCCTCTATAGCGGCGTTTTCCAAAAACATTAGGATAGACCTATTATCTATCCCGACTGTGGATATGCCGACGTTTCTGGCGGCGTTTTCAGAAACGCCGCTACACTCCGTCAAAAAAATGTCGGGATAAACGTTGTGTTTTCTAGTGAGTCAGGTTTAAATTCGAAGCACATTTTGTGTATCTAAATTTTCTCCAGTGCACCTTACTCTTTCTTAGTTCTGTTTTCAAGAAAGCTACATGCCACATTCTTTGTCTGAGTTTACAGGTGAATTATTTTACATATTTTTTGTTAATAGTGTTGTTTGTATCGAAACCTTTAAGTGACCTCTCTCTGGATAGACTAACTTCTTTTTTAGTTTGGTTTTGGCTGGAAATGATCTGCGTGATCCCGTCAAAGGGATGGGCTAGGCTGTATATGATTGAACTTGGTCTGTGACTTTTTTATTTTTTTTTTTGACTGGAAAAAAGTAGGATAAAGTAGTCCTACCTCACAAAAGCGCACTATATATATATATATATATATATATATATATATATATATATATATATATATATATATATATATATATATATATATATATATATATGTATGGAGAGAGAGAGGGAAAAAGGGATATGAGCAATTTGCTCATTTAGTAAATGAGCAAGTGATGAGGTGACATATATGCGATTGGGAAATCCTAAAAGTTGTTAGATACTCAATGTATCACATGCATACCACCTCATCAATTGCTCATTTATTAAATGATCAAGTTGCTCATATCCCTTTTACCCATATATATATATATATATATATATATATATATATATGAGGAATGCTCTATTAAAAATGGGTCTAGTTTTCACGGGTTGGAAAACACCAATCTGAGCCATTGGATCGCTCATGATCATGATCAGCGGCTCAGATCGAGCTCCCTATAACCCGTTTCAATTGATCAGCGGAGGGTTATTTGGAAATTTCGTCCCAAATAACTCTTCGCTGAACAGATTCTAAAAAAAATGATATATCCTAGGCCGTTGTTTGGAACAACGACCTAGGTTATAAAAATTTGAATTATAGGCCGTTGTTTGGAACAACGGCCTTGTTTTAAATTTTTATAACCTAGGCCGTTGTTGGGAACAACGGACTAGGTTATAAAATTTCAATAAAAGTTTATAGCCTAGGCCGTTGTTCCAAACAACGGCCTAGGTTATAAAAATTTAGAACAAGACCATTGTTCCAAACAACGACCTATAATTCAAAATTTTATAACCTAGGTCGTTGTTCCAAATAACGGACTAGGTTATTGTAACGCCCCGATCTCCCCGTTGCTGGGAAACCGTGACACATGCCAAGATCTTCTCTTCAATTAGTCACGATACACAGAAAAAGCTGGAAAATTTAAAACTTTTATTCAACACAGAGTTACTATGCAGTAATTACAAATATCAGTTTGTAATACCAAACTGTACTGCCTGCCCCTTTTCTTTTCTTTTTGACTCCAAAATCAATTCTTCCAATTTCTATACCATTTTAAACATAAACTAAAATAGTTATGTTTCAAAGAAAATTTGGGCAGAGTCTCCCTTGTATTTTTTGTCCAAAACACAGAAAAGCTTACGGAATTTTGCTCTAAATTCCGTAGCTTACATCACAGGCAATAATAATACGGGCTCCCCAGGCCAAAATGAGCATCATCACACAGGCAATATATATATATGCTCTGGGGGCCAAACTCATAACGGTTTAACAAATATCAATTAAAAAGCATAAATTTCTTTGAAAACGTAGTAAGTTTTTAGAAAATAACCTGTAAAAACCTACCACGACGCCCGGCACTCCACAACGAAATGGGTACGGGTCCAAACCATATCCTACTGCCTCACACTATACTCTTCGTCATTATCCTCATACTTATACATCAAAAATACAATTTAAAGCATAAATCTTTACTATTTACAATTAAACATAACAACAAATTATAACTGGAGCTCCACTCCACGGAACCTGTACCTACACCTCACCTCTGCACTGCTGAGGACCTGTAACAGTAGGGACCTAGGGTAGTCCAGGGACTCCCTAACCCCCAAACACTAAGGGGTTAGCCATTTCTGGTGTGAGTATAATTTATTAAAATAAGTAAATAAATTAAACTTACAAGTAAAAACATAACGAACTCACAATTTCCATGATAAACAAATCTTACCTGACATCTGAATATGTAAACATCATAAATGAGATTTTACATCAAATACTCTCTGAGTCATCACCTGTATGTATATCTATACCCGCTTATAACTTACTTATATTTAGTAACCCTTTGAATAACCACCCATAATACAATATTGATTTTGTTTCCTTATCTCATGTATCCCATCATAAACATATGCCTTCATCCTCATACTACCACATTCATTCATGTCCAACCTAACATCTCATTCACCTTACCATTTACTTGCATTTTATCACAATACACCCCATATCCCAACATAGTTTGGTAATAACACAATCACATCCCAAGCCCATAGCTTGGTTATTAATCTACTCCAACTATCACACTCGCAATTCAACTTGAATGGAAAAGACACGTGTACATATAATTTTGTGTCTGTGTACCTTATGACTTAAACTCTAATGCAAAATTACCAATACAATGATGCCCTTATTCTAATGCAAGACTACTAATGCGATGATGCTCTTATTCTAATGCCAGATTTACTAGTGCGATGATGCTCTTATTCTAATGCCAGCAAGTCTCCGAAGCAACATGCAGCCCATAAATACATGCGCCCCATCTCAAGCCGTTTCTCCATATATAGGGATTTGAACCCGCGTTATGAATTTCTAATCGTACACAGCCTGTTCCTGACAGATACTACATGACTGATGAGGTTGCAAATGTGGTCAAGTCCCACCAATGCAGTACGCTCATGGTGTCTATGTTTGCCACTACTACCCGGTACACCGGACCTCACTCAAAAACCAGACGAACACGGGGTCTCTCCGAGCGCAGTATAGCATACAAAGCCTATCCTGTGTCGCCCCTAACTCATAGACCGTGATCTATGGCCTGTTCGCTCTCTCCTGGCCAAGGACCCGACGAAGTTCCGGGGTCCATTCCCCTAGCTCCGCCGCCTTATCATGGCACTTCAGGAATTAACAGTGTGCGATACGCATCCCATGCTCCCAACTCGTGAGAAGGCACCGTACGTATCCCTTTGACAGGAAGGTACAACCCAATAACACAACCTAAGGCCTGCTTCGAGGGACAAGTTGGTCGTAAGGCGCTACCTACAACCAACTCCTCTCTTTTCGGCAAAGGGTCGCAGTAAAATGATCTTTATAAGTCACTACCTTAATGATGTTCCTAACCCTGAACAATCCTAGGAATGACAACATTACACAACATGCTAGGTCTTAAATTAGACTTCGCAAGATAACTCTATTAGGCTGCTCAACCTAAACTCACCAGAATCCCTCAGGATCTGGTTCATGGCCTATCGATCCAAGACCCCGGCAATACGAACGCATTCGCATGCTACTACCTGAACTTGGATTTCGTCACACTCCGGTCCGCAATCAACAAACGGTTAAGATCTGACGGCACCCGCGAAGTAACTCGTCCACAGTCCCTTAGGAGTAAGCTAAACACACGTCTTGATGGTCGATAGCCCTAGGAAAATGATATCACCCTAGACGAGCACAACAAACTGCGTATTAGCTAAGAAGCTACACACGAGTAACCAAAAACACATACGAGCTAAACAGCTACGTATGGGACCAACAGCTACATACGGGCCAGTCGAGCCGCATATGAGACAACAACATGCATACGAGCCAAATAAGCTCCGTATGAGACCAACATCTACATACGGGCCAGTCGAGCCGCGTATGAGACAACAACACACATACGAGCCGAATAAGCTGCGTATGAGACCCACAGCTACATACGGGCCAGTCGAGCCACGTACGCGCAAAACCACATACAAACAATCATACAGGTAATCAAACCTAGAAACAACCAACTGTGCTTACTAGCAAACTTGATCTTCTATAATTAGAAGCAACAAAAGAATCTACTATAATAAACTTAGCATGGGTTTCTTCTAAAATCAACTCATCATGGCATACCTACTATAATCGACTCAAACATGAGTTTCTTTCTAAAATCGACCCAAACATGATATTCTACTACAACTTAACCATGGGTTTCTTTCTACAACAATTCAAATCCATAGAATGGGTTCTTTTTACTCAATACTACTAACAACTAAAATGAGTTCTTTTTGAGACTCTTAGCTAAAACCACTACTATACTCACTTAAGCATGGTTTCTTTGAACCTTAGAACAACTACTCATCTTAGCTATTTTCTCAAGTTCTACCATTCATACTTTTTATAGGATCCCTTTGATCCATAAATTTATATCAATACTTTAGTTTATTCGAACTTCTTCAAAACATCAAAATACGTATATAAACCATACACCCATTATTTTGATATCATCATCTAAATATAACCCATCCATTATATAGGTCTTTATATACTCAAGAATAGTTAAATTCACCATATTTTTACAATCACAAAAAATACGTAAATAAATCGATACTTACTTATTTCTTTAAACCACAAAATACATAAATGAATTAACACTCATATATTCTTAACCACAAAATATATAATTAAAATAACTCACACATCTTTAAACCACGAAAAAATATATATATATATAATATAACTCACCACATATTTCTTAAATCACAAAATACCTCGATAAATTAACTCACATATTCATCAACCCACAAAGTATATAAATATACTAACTCACATATATCTTTAAACCATAAAATACACAAATATATAAACAAACTAACTCACATATATTTTTAAACCGCAAAATATATAAATAATATAACTCACATATTCATCAAACCACAAAAATATATAATAAACCAACTCACATATATCTTTAACATACCAAAAATACATAATAAATTAACTCACCATTATCTTTAAACCACGAAAATATATAAATAATATAACTCACCATTATCTTTAAACCACGAAACTTATAATAAACCAACTCACATATTTCTTAACCACAAAAATACGTAGATAAATTAACTCACATCTTTCTTAGCACACAAAAACACATAATAAGTCATACTCACATATTTTGCGAAGATCCAAGCGCCGTGCCATCTCGCGTCCAAGGTTGTGAATATATCCTATCACCAAATTTCAAGCAATTAAAACTCAAATACTTCAACTAATCACAAGAGTAAATAATCGCTATCCCAAATATCCCACAAGTGCTTACTGAACACTTGGGATATACACGCGTGATGCACGTGATGATCTAATACCAACGGTATTTTCATCCTCAATTAATTACTAAAATCGCTCCCAAATAATCTAATAGTCCAACTACAATTTCTATTTCTATACAAGAATTAATTCATATCCCTACAATTTTCTTTTACAAACTCAAATCCCTAATTTACTAACAACTCACAATTTCTCTAATAACCTACTAATTTCTCCCATCTACAATTTCCAACGTCTCAAAATCTCTCTACCACAACATTCTTACTTAATAAAAATTAACCCAACTAAATTCTATACAATAAAATAGTTAGGGTTATACCTTCGCGAAGTCCAATCGAAAATCCGACGCCACTACGATGTCGAGAATCCCTCCATTAGTCTACTCCTAATTTTAATTCGGATTTGACAAAGAATAGAGGTGGAATTTGGGTGGGGAAGCATCGTCGACTGGGTTCTCGTTGGCATCGGGATGGAGAACAAGACGGGATAGAAAGAAGACGGAAGAATGGAGATGGTGGGGGGGGGGGGTCTTTTGGCTGGGTCTGAACGGAGAAGAAGGAGAGGGAGAGGAGGTCGGGGTGGGTTCTTTTTGGGTTTGTTTTGATCGGGATGAAGAAGAAGAACGAAGGAGGAAGGTGGAGGGTCGGGGCTTCGTTCGATCGCCGGCGTGGACGAACGGGAGAAGGGAGGAGGGCTGGTCACGGGCTTCTTTGGGTTGGCGTCGAATCAAGAAGGGAGAAGAGGAAGAACGGAGAAGAAGAGGTCGGGGTTCTCTTCGTTCGGTTGGGGGCGAACGGAGAAGGAGGAGGACGGGGGAGGTGGCTGGGGGGCTTTGGGGTTCGTCTGGGGTTTCCATGGGTCGGTTTGGGAAGGGATCGAACGGAAGGAGAAGAAGAAGGGAAGAAGAAGGAGAAGAAGGAGAGAGAGAGAAGGGTTTTTTTGTAAAAGATGGAATAATTAATAATAGATGATAAATATCTAAGGGAATGTTTCATATAAGCCCTCTAACTTCAATACATTTCAAATAAAGCTCAACTCTCTATTCTAATAATTTCAAACAATACAAAATACATTAAAACTACTTTGTAGATAATCCGTATAAAATAATTTAATCTTGAAAATAATAATAATATAAAATAGACAATATATCTTATATATCTCAATTAAGATAATTTTTATCAGAAAATCCATGATCGCGCGAAATTCTCAATCGCGCACACATTTCGATGCAAAATAGCCATATGCTATTTTTCGGGTCGTTACAGTTATATTCATTTTATCAGAGCGAATCAGGCGAAGAGTTATTTGGGACGAAATTCCCAAAATAACCCTCCGCCACTTAAGTGATATAGGGTGATGGACGGAGGCGATCTGAGCCGCTGATCACGATCAAAAGTGATCCAACGGCTCAGGTTGGTGTTTTCCAACCCGTGAAAACAAACCCGTTTTCAATGGAGCATTCCTCTCTCTCTCTCTCTCTCTCTCTCTCTCTCTATATATATATATATATATATATATATATATATATATATATATATATATATATATAACTAAAAGTAGGTACATATACACAAAATATACGATTGTTCAATCCGATATGGCTGCTAAATATAATCCTATTGGAGGCTGGCGTACCTTTAATTAAGCCAAAGAGAGGGTAGCGAACGTCATTCTCACACCTCAAATTGCCTTAAGTCTTGGTATTTGGCCCGAATAAAATTATAACAACAAGCAATTGCTAGCCGAAGGATCTCACATCCCAAAACATCATCCCTGAATACATACGGTGCAGGATACAGTAAGGACAAAAAATAACAGCCTCAGGATAAAAAAGAGATACAAAAGCATACAAGTCCACCATCAGAGAGAAAATTGATTCATTCAGAGTTAATATCTTCCCCACTGTCAGCAAGATCATCAGCGTGGACAACTTCTTTGAACAGAATTGCCTTTCCTCCTGCATTTTCCATCCCCTGCATAAGCTCCTCCTTCTTCTTATCACCATCACATCCATCTAGCCAAGAACGAATCCAAAATATTGCATTACAAGTAATTGAGTTTGCCGAAAGTAATTTTGAAGGAAAAGTCGATCATTTCTAGCTAGCCAAATACTCTAACAAATAGCAATTGTGAGAAGGTGTCAAGTGTGTCTGTGCGAGTGTGAGCCAAAACACCATGATGAGAAGCATTCGTGTATATTCTTGGCATTGTGTGTATGTTGAAGAGGGTTGTGAAAAATTCCAGGTGGTGGCCGCGACGAGGCATTCGAAGAAAATATGAAAGGTTGTTTCAACTTGACATGCACAAGCTGTGCATGTCGGGTTTCCCAACCAGCCCTTGGAAAGTAGAAGAGCCTTGAAGTTAATCTTCTCCCAGCTCAACTGCCAGATGAATACTTTGCATTTCAGAGGTGCTATTGATGCCCAAGTTGCATCCTGGTATGAGGATTTGAATCCCGAGTAAATGAAGAGATTGTAAGCTAACTTGACTTTGAAAGTGTCTGATGAATTATGCCTCCTTGATGGTCTTTCTGTAGTCTTTGATGGGTGATTGTCTGCTATGAGCTCCAATAGTCTCTCCCTCTCTTCCCTAAGCATAGGGGTAGAGATGCAGTGAAGTCTTGGTCTCCAATGCCAACTGTTATTGATCCATTCTCCTTGAGATATGATAGTTGCTTCAAGGTTCCAAGCAGCAGCTGTTAGAGCAAGGCATAATGAAGAAATATTGTTACCATCAATCCATCTGTTTGTCCAAAATTTGATCAGTTTTCCATTTCCAAGTTTCTAATCAATATTCTGCATGAAGTGGTCCTTGAGTTGAAAAACTCCTTTCCAGAAATTTGAGGCTGGAGCAGGACACCCAAAGCTATGTGAACTGGCATTGTTGTATAAGGATTTTAGGGTCCGACTTACAAGAGAGTTTGATGAGACAATCTTCCACCACCATTTGAAGAGAAGAGCCTCATTAAAGACCTTTAAATCTAGAACTCCAAGTCTCCCCCTGTTGCTTAGGTTGACATATCCTCTTCCATTGCATACAGGCTGTACCTCGTGCATCGGTGTCAGACCCACTCTAAAAGAATCTGCTTCAAATTTGATCAATTCTTGTAATCACCCAAAGTGCTAGTTTAAAGAAGGAGAAAAAATAAACTGGCAGTGCACTGAGCACTGAATTTATAAGAACAAGTCTCCATCATTTGGAAAAAATTTTGCCCTTCCACACCGAGAGTCTTCTTACAATCCTGGGAATAAGAGACAACCAATCTCTTTTTCTCAGCTTACCTCTAGTCAAAGGCAGTCCAAGATAGCAAATAAGGAGCTTGTCTTGCTTGCAGCCTAGAATGTTTGAGAAAGCATGAAATTTTTCCCTAGACTTGCCGAAATATATAATAGAACCGACAAATTTGCAAAGATATGGAATACAACTTTGATGTTAAGGACTTCTTGTTCATCTCCCTTACAGAATAGGAGGGTATCATCGATAAATTGGAGCACCACCAAAAAGGATAAGGAAACCTGAGGGGGAGTGGTGAAAAGGAACCATTTCGTCTTCCACAAAATAGCATTTGTGCTAAAACATCCACAGCTAAGATAAACAACATTGGTGAGAGAGGGTCACCTAGCTTGAGACCTTGCTTGGAGTTAAGGATCTTTCCCCCAACTCCATTGATAAGCACAGAAGATTTTTCCGTTCTAAGGATCATGTGCATCCATCTGCACCATGCTGGTCCAAACCCGGTGGCAACCAACATCTGATTGAGAAAGTCCTAGATAATTGTATCAAATTCCTTTGTGAAGTCAATCATGAACAAGATTGTGTCTAAATGCCGATTACTATAGAGGTTAATGGCTTCATGTGTCACTAGGAAGCAATCCACAATGGACTTTCCCTTCAGAAAAGTACTTTGGGATGAAGAAAAAAGTAAGTCATGTATTGGGCTGAGCCTGTTGGCAACAATCTTGGTGAGATCTTGAAAGAGCAGTTTAAGAGGCTAATAGGCCGATATTCAGAGACAACATTTGCCACCTCACATTTAGGAATGAGCATGATGTTGGAGTAGTTGAGTTTGCTCAAGTCACTATCTCCTCTTTGGATGGACAATAGCTTTTCAAAAAGATCATCTTTTATAGTATCCCAGAAGCTATGGTAGAAGCTCATAGAAAAACCATCTGGTCCCGGAGCTTTATCGCTACTCATGCCAAAGACAGCTTTGCACACTTCTAATGAGAATGGAGAGTCTAAGTGGCCTAAGTTAACATCTTGTGAGGGATAGAAGGATCTCCAATCAATGTTAAAATCTAATTGGGAGCTGGTGCCACTCTCTTGAAAGTGATTTTCAAAGCTTGATCGAATAACTTGAGGTGAGGTAGAGAGGTTACCATCCACTAAGAGTGAATGAATAAAATTCCTTCGTCTCATGCCATTTGCATTGGAGTGGAAAAAAATTGAATCAGCATCTCCCTCCTTATTCCACTGTAGCCTTGATCTTTGCTGCCAATACACTACCTCTGATTTGATAAGGTTTTGATACTCTCACTGGGTTGCTTTGAGAAATCATCAGTAAGGAGGTTCTGTTCCGCTTCTATCTCCAACCGGAGCATCTTTCCTTGTAGTTGTTTCTTCTTGGCAAGGAGGTGACCAAAAGTCTCATTTCTCCACTGTTGAATTCTTCTCTTGAGTAAAAGTAGTTTCTTTGCAAAAATGTCAACTGCCGTACCATTGCAAGAAAAATGTTGCCACCAATCTTTAACTGCAGGAGTGAATGTGTCATGTTGAAGCCAAACTTTCTCAAACTTGAAGTAATTTATTGGATGGGAGATTGCTTGAGTGTCGAGGATAAGGGGGCAATGGTCTGATGATATTCTTCGGAATGAGTGCTAAATGCAGTTTGGATGAGAGTCTCCAGGCAACCGAGATAAAAAACCTATCATGTCTAGCCATTCAATGGGTGGCTCTAAAATTAGACCAAGAATACTTTCTTGGATGAATTCTCTGAAGTACCTCATATCCCCGTTGGAGTCGCGTCCACTGGAGCGCTCAAGATCTGATGTAGTAACATTAAAATCTCCACAAAGGACCCATGCATCTCTAAGGCTACTCCTTCTCTGCTTATCATGAAAGTATAGAGTTCTGTCCTCCAGATCAAAAGGAGCATAAATCGTGGTGATAGGTCATTCCATATTAAAGGTGCGATACTTGAAAGATGCAGAGACAGAGTCGATCGTTGAGAATGTGCAATCAAGGATAAGATCATTCCAACCCAATAAAACTCCTCCGCAGCTTTCAATAGCATTTAACTGCAACCATTTAGTGATAAGGCTACCACCCAGAGAGGAGAGTTTGCGAGGCTTGGACTGCTTGAGCATGGTCTCTTACAAACAGATAAGAGAAACATCAGAGCTTCGGATGCCTTCATTGATCATTGAGCATTTATTAGGGTTGCCCAACCCCCTAACATTCCAAGTAGCTATCTTCATCGAAACAATAAGGATCAAAATACAAGAAAAAAAATGTCTGTTCCACATCAACTACTTCAATAATATCCTCATTTGATAAGATATCGAAAGGATTTAAGTGTGCATTTGTAACTGAAGCATTAGAAGAGGAGATACCTGCTGGTTTTTTTTTCTTGATAGTAGTTGTGAGATGCTTCATAAAGGGATGAGTGCTTTGCAATTGCCCGAAGATCCGCATTGCTTTAAGCGCTTAGCTGATCCTTCTTCAAAGCAAGGAGGAATGGAAGTGGAGGAACCAGAAGTCTTCAATTTTGGCCTCCTAACCAAGGAGCAGGTCCTGAAGCTATCAGCTCGAGCTTTGCTTGATCCAGCTTTGAATACCATCGTTGCCTATGCTTGTGCCTTAGCCACTTCTTCAATGGCTGAATCTCTGAGGGCCCCTTCAACTGCCGATTGTATCTTTGAGAAGAGGGATAGCGAGAGAGTAGATAACTTTCCATTCCAATACATTTGGTGAATTTATTCAGTAGATTCCTCGTTGTTATAATCAGGTGAGATGTACAAATCTGTGATGGGCCCCTTATTATCAAATTTATTATACTATTTGAGGATTTTGATAGCGCAATAATAGGAACGTCTTTATCAACTGATTTCCCTTTTGAATTGGACCCCTCCTTGATAGCGGGGACAACTAAAGAGTGTGAAAAAATTCCTCTTTCCAAACTAGAATCAGCTAAATCCAAAATATTCAAAAAATTCCAAGTTTGTTACCATTTGGAGCGGAGTTAGTGGCAATTTTCTTAACCTCACTGATTTTGCGGGATTTTGAATCCTCGACATGCAATGCTTGTTCCTGGGGCTGGGGAGAGGTAGCGCTGGTGCCGGTGGTTTGGTCTGTTCAGGGGCTTTCGCACGCCAGAAAGAGCCACTTCTTCCATCTCCACTGGAACTTGTCGTAGGAAAGAGCTGGACGTTTCCACTATGGACATCATCTACTGGAATTGGTTCACCGAGGAGAAGGATCGGGACGTCATGCACATGCTTTTCTAAACTCCAAGGGGCAGTGTACTTGATGTTAAGGGACTTTGGGATTTGGGTCAGGTCTTCTACCTCGATGAGGACTAGATCTTGTTCTCACGTTTCAGCCTCTTTCATCTCCCTGCTCATTGTAATAAACTTCTCGAACGGCTTGATAAGTTGCTCGAGAGATGCCTGGTTCCACATGTGGAAGGGGGGGTAGGGGGAGGTTGATCTAAATAAAGCTAGGCTTTGGGCGGAACTTAGCGCCAATGGGAAGAAAGTAGGATTGAACCCTGATAATTTGAAGGCTCCCTCAACATTCGCTTGTTCCGCCTCCGTTGTTGTCGGGAATTGAACATGGTAGACTCCATCGCCCACTCGCTTTAGAGTCCACCAACGTACTTACCCCCCCCCCCCCCCCCCCCCCACGCAAAGTTGAAAGCACATCCAAGATCCTTTGTGAGAGGAACTCGCCAAGGGTTTATGAGGTGAAGAAAGGTGCTTGCATGCAGCATTGGAAGGGCTTGCAAGATGTCGACGTTGTGGAGGAGTTCAATCTCTATGGACTCAAGATCGTTATAGATTAAGCTGCCCAGCACTTTGGGGCCAAATTTCTTGTAGTTAAAGTAATGGATGCCCCACTTTCGGCACTCCACCATTGGGTGATCACCATCGCCGCATCTGAAGCATCTTTGTTCCATCTTCTTCTTTGCTCTGGGGTTATTTTGTTTGTGGCGCAGTGGGTTTTTAGGGTAGAAACTACAACAGACAGGAGAACCCCCGGTGCTTTTTTTGGGATTCCCCGGTGTTTATAAACGCCTAAACACCGGGGAATAACGTACCGACGTTTTGGAAAATGCCGCAACAAACGCCGGAGTTGCGCCTGCCGGGGATTTTTGGTAGCCTACACCAGCGCTTTTACAGTGTATGCGTTTGTAAAATGCTGGGATATATATATTTTAATTTTTTAATTTTTTTGGTAAAAAAGGCACCCCGGCATTTGTAAAAACACCGGGGTAGGTGTAATTTTTTTTTGGGTATATGTGTTGAATGAAGAAACCTGAGAGCTTATACAAAAACCATAAAAAATTCTAAATATAATAATTTCTGGTCATCCATACAAAGAGTCAGAAATCTTATACATCCATACAAATAGTCAGAAATCTTATACATACATAGAAATAGTCAGAAATCTTATACAAAACTAAACACAACCATCATCAAGTTGTTTACATCTATTCCCCTTGTATCCCCAATTCCATACTCATTTTCCTTGATGAAGCAAGAGAAGGAGCCTCAGACTTGCTGAATAGCCTAACCCTGCAAAACAAAAAGAACAAAAAAAATTCCAATCCTCAATATGAAAGATAGATTCCTATTTATGGTTAAGAGGATAGTCATCATATACTACAAAACAAGTGGTGTAAAGTAGCTGAACCTACATCTGCATACCCTACTTGTGTATAAACTATCTCATACTATCATGCAAATAGTGATTCTAAATTAACAAATGCTAACAATTGTAAACATATCATATCATATGCAGGAATGTATCTATATAATAAAACATAAAGAAAGCTATCAAGTGGCTCTCATTCAATAGGGTTGAAATCAATGGTCCAGATCTAACCTCACAAAACATATTTTCCCGCCAAAAAATTCCCCCCAAAACAACACTTTTATTTACATATTTCTCTCTCTCTCTGTCTCTGTCTCTGTCTCTCTCTCTCATTCTCTCTGTATTTACTCAGAAATTTATATTTTCAGATTTCAAAATTTTCAGATTTTTTATGCATTTTTTTATTGTTCATATTACATTGAAAATAGCAAATACCTCATCAACAGTTAAATTTCACCATTTTCCACACTCAAAGTTCTAAGAAGTTGGATTTTACACCCCATTTATAATTATTTTTCAACATATACTAATGAAACATGGACTTTTATTTACAACTAATTATTGTTATACTATTCAAACTTGAGCTATATAATTGTTGTTTTACTGTTTACGAGACTCTTATATGCTGTATCGTTCCGAAGACGTGTTGTAGGCACGTGCCCACGGGCAAATATACATATCATATCTTCATGAGCTAAAATTTACCACAATTCTAGATTTGGATTCGCATATAACTTACCTAATGAACAACCTGCAATTTGGACATTGCTTTCCACATTTCAAAGTAGCACATAATCCAAATGGCATCAGACTAAAATAACATGATGCATTATAGATTTCATTTTAAAATCTCACATATGTGTTTGGAACTATACCTTCCAAGAAGTATTAAGAAGTGGAAAGGAATTGTTGGGATATTAATGATGTTGTAACAAACTACCAAATTTACTTACCATCCTGGGATTGTCTTCACTGGGAAACCCATAAAGAGTGTGGCAATTCGCCCAAGACAAGTGGCAATCTGAATAAAACTCCCATAGGTCCCTCTCACATTTGAAGGCGACACCTGATCGGCTATAGATGAAATAAAAAGAAAAATATATGACATACTATAAGCCAAATGAAAAGCTAAAAATTGCAGTAACAATCTATACATCTAAACAAATTTATACTTATTGCACCTGCCATACCTCCATCACATAAAGATAGGCAACAGGTGGACCTAGGCCCATCCCAATTCCGACTAAAAATCTACCAAATAGAATGCCTTCCAAAGTGCGTGTTGTTGCACTATAAATAAATGTATTGTAGAGTTTTTAACCATCAAGGTCATAAACAGTATAAGAAAAGAGCATCATAAGTTATTAGAGTTGCAAGTTTTATAAGAGAAAAACCATCATTAAGAAGAAAATTCACGAAGTTGCCTCATTAATATATTATAAGAGGAACATGTTTTTCTATTTATGAAAAAAACAAGTGTCTTACATAGGCAGAGGGACTACAAATAACAATATATAAATTTTTTGAACAGGTTAGATATAGACAATGTGGAAACCCCGGCCCGCAAAAGCTTACATAGTTTTCACATAGTATTCACATACAATGTATCAGGTTGTAGTTTACTTCATGGCTAATATGGAAGAAGCACAATGAGACAATATTTATTAAATGAAGAAGCATCATTAGATCATTCGGATGTAGCAATATTGTATGGAAGATGGCATTAGAGTATGTTACCCTGGGTGTCTCCGGTGCCAGAAGGGTGGAAGAACTCACAGTATTGTGGATTGTTCCTTAATTGCACTAATGAAGCTACAGCTGCAGGGTTTTTAATCAGAGATTGCAAAGGAAGATGTCGGCAAGATTGACATCAGAGTTTTTTCAGCTTTGAAGCCGAAGTATGGGCTGTATGGTTAGGAATAACTGAAGCATGTAGAACATGCCCTTCTGCATCCATATTGGCTTGAAGGAGATAATTTAGCTGTTGTTCAAATGTTGTTGGATAGTCAGAATGATGATCTCTCCCATGCTATTAGACGTCAAAACATATGCTAAGAACCATGGGGCAGGCAAAAAATTTCTATTATTGTTAATGCTAGTATATATGATGCAACCGGCCTTACCTGAGCTACAACTCAGTGGTTGTATGCAAGGAGTTAGTTTGTATTTAAGTCCTTTTCTACCCCCCCCCCCCCCCCCCCACCCACCCACCCACCCACCCACCCACCCACCAAAAAGAAGAAAAAAGAAGAAAAGAAACATGGGACAGCTCCTAGTCGCTTTGTGCATTAGCATAAACGTCCTCTTCAGCTCTTCCTTTCTCCATGTCGGTCCTCACTCTGCTTAGACCGGTCTCAACTCAAATCATGCTACAATCAAAATAACCAGTTCTCAGACTGAACTAAAACCTTGTGTACGCTACATATGCATCACGCACATAGAATTCAATAAAAATAAGCAGGCCTGGCCTGGCCTTGATGCATGTGATGCATTTGCATCAGGCCCCCAAATCCTCCCAAAAGAGGGGGGCCGTTTTCAGGAAAAAAAAATAATTATATTAGCTTCAGGCCCCTAAAATTCACAAATCGTTTTATTTTTTTCATAATTTTATATTAGCTTCATGCCCCTAAATTTGTAATTCCTTTGTAAATATATGCATGTATTTTGTGCGTAAAAGAAAAATACTATTATTAGGGGTTCCAAAAATAATTATTTGAGCCTTTAAATTTTTTTAAAGAATTATTTGGGTTTAGCCTTGAAGACTTTGAATTGAATTTGAGACTTTAAATTTGGGTGATTTAAAACAAATTTATATATTTTGTATATTTTGCTTTCACAATTTGCAAATTTTTTGTATACATGTTTTTTTTTTATGGGGCCCCCAATTCGGGAGTTCGCCTCAGGCTCCCGGGAACTCAGGGCCAGCCCTGAAAATAAGTCACTG
This sequence comes from Hemerocallis citrina, assembly GCA_017893485.1. Taxonomy (NCBI): domain Eukaryota; kingdom Viridiplantae; phylum Streptophyta; class Magnoliopsida; order Asparagales; family Asphodelaceae; genus Hemerocallis; species Hemerocallis citrina. Next base: position 86,822,446 of record CM030367.1, read on the forward strand.
ATATGGGTAAAAATATAACTAAATCGGGACCGTTTAAATCGGGCACGAATCTTAAATCTCTCAGGGGTAAAATGGTAATTTCAATTGTAAACGGGTCCAAAAATGAGAATTGGGTCTTTTCCAAGCCCAATAACCCAAAAACGGGTCTGTCTCACGGGTGAGGGTGACAGCCTATTATGAACAAACCCGGGACATTTAAAGAGTAATTCAAATTCATGATTATCTCTAAGAGACGATTTAAACCAAATATCTTATCATGAAATGATTTAAACTCTGTTTTTTATCCAAAAACACCTGGAGGTAGAGATAAATAAGTATCTCGAAACTATTTCCATAGGCGACTATATATACCCCTCTACCCCCACCATAAAAAAGGTAATCAGTATTTTCTTCACAAAAGCTCTTTCATAATCTTCTTGATTACTAACTTGAGCGTCGAAGAGTTCATCGCCGAGAACAATCCCGGTGTTTCGAAATTTTTGCAGGTCAGCAACAACATCAAGAAATGGTAAACACCGACAAGAAGTCAGCAGATTTTCTTTTATTGTTTCTAGAAGAATTCACAAATCATATGTTTTCTCTCACACCAAAATTAGCAGCAACAGACTGGCGCCATCTGTGGAAAACAAAAAAAGCAATCTAACCATATTTCACAGGTGAAAGTGGTTTCCAGCCATACCTCCGAAGGGAAAAGAGAAGGCGGTGGCATCCAGCCAAAGAGCCACCTCTCTTCCTTCACCTCTTCCACTTAAGGATATCCCCGACAACAAGATCAACAAGTTCAACAGCCTCAACCTGAGCAGTCGCCTCCCTAATAGGCTTAACCTATGCCCAGAAGGGCTGCACTGGGGAGCTCCCGTCGAAGCCATCCAGAACATCATCCTCTTCATGACCATATCTCGGTCCACAATCCTTCCACCGATTTGTTCACCTCGCGAGGTCCTCAGGGGGTCAAGAGTCTTCCCTCAAATCATCGTCAACCGCCAACAAGGGATCGACCTCCGAACCCGCTTGAATGACAGACGAGCCCATGACGAGGTCCCTCATTTAGAACACCAGAGAAGTCAGAGGAGTTGTTCTTCCCGAAGGCCGAGATCCAGATGGTCTACCTCCATAAGGGGGCAAAGGGGGTCTTCTCCCCGTCGACAGTGAAGGAGCCACACCGCTGTGAGCCAATCACCACCCAGGGGTCGCTATGAAGGAGGGGCACCAGTCACCTAGGTAGAATTCCAAAACTTCAAAGAAGACATTCTGCGAGCTCTTAACATTGTCCTAAGTCACGACCGACAAGCGCACAGCCTTTGCCATGCCACCACTCATGAAGGAGAGTCCCGAGGGTCGACTAGAACTGACCAGAGGAATGACTCAGTTCATCGTCGCCTTCGAGAGATGGAGAGACGCCTCAGCAAGATTAATCCTGAAGAAGAACAACAGACCAATAAGTTCCGCCCAAGCATACCCCCAATTTTCAGGGCCATCATAGAAGCTCCGGTCCCCGAAACCTTTAAGTCGCCCCGCTTTGAATCCTACAATGGGGAATCAGACCCAGCCGATCATATCGAGAGTTTTAAAACTCTCATGATGATTCATCAAGCCTCGGACGCGCTCCACTGCAAGACATTCTCAGCAACGTTGAGGGGACCAGTGCGAGAGTGGTACTCCCGTCTATTCCTAGCCTCCATCTTCTCATTAGACCAGTTTGAGGAGCTCTTCCTCACCAACTTTGTTTGCAGTCGCCGAGCCGAGAAAACAAATGCATCTTTGCTAGCCGTCAGCCAAAAAAAGGGTGAACGCCTAAGAGAATATGTTCGGCGCTTTACCGCCGAAGCCCGGTCTATTGCCTCTCTCAACCAATCAGTAGTCTTTGCAGCATTCAGGCACAACGTCAATAACGCTGACCTCAAGGCATCCTTGGCCAAGAAGCCTCCTTGGGACTTCTCGGAACTCCTGCTTAGGAGTGAGAAGTACATACGAGCGGAATAGGATATCAAACCCCCAGTTGAGAGCTGTCATTTTTCGGGAACAAATGGAAGTACACAAGCGAAGAAGGGTCTCTAAAATTTCAGAAAGATGACAATGGCCAGCGCTGCCCAGCACCTCGATTTGAGAAGTTCACCCCCCTCAGTGCTAGTATATTAGCAGTTCTTATGGTGGTTGATAAGGAATGGCTACTCTGTGCTCCCCCTAGAATGAATACTCCAGCAAACAAGAACATAGAAAAGTGGTGCTGCTATCATAGGGACCACGGCCACGACACAGATGATTGTAGGGCTCTCAAGGAGGAGATCGAAGAACTCAAACAGCGGGGACACCTGGCCAAGTTCGTCAGAAACGATGGGGCAATCCTCAACCCCGAGGATCCAATAAGCGAATTGAAAGGCCCACTGAGTTCAAAGACTCCGAACCCGGGGCCATCCTCCACCTTATCCATGGAGGACCAATGGGGAGAGAATCAAACTCCTCTAGAAAGGCCTTCATCCGAGAGGTAAATTTGGTCCAGAACTTTTCCCCGACCAAGAACCCTGGGGTCTCGGTGACATTCTCAGACAAAGACCTGAAGGCATCCAAACGCCCCACTGTGACGCGTTCGTAATTAGTCTCCACATGGCCAACCACGAGCAGCTCACCATTCGGAATTGCTCCTACAACTCGTTGATAACTTCAAAACAACTAGTTCGAAGTTCACAATCATGATTAGAAAATTGCCCTCACAGCTTACAAATATGCAATTTCGGGGCTCAAAACGTCCAGTCATACTACTTCCACTGTAACACCCCGAATCCCAAATACAACTAAATTCGAGTCCCACATGATCTTTACCCTTCTCTTCGTACAATTTTACAAGGAAATAAAACTTTACTTTACATCAGAGTTACATTTACATTAACATTTATACAGCGAAAGCAAATTTTTCATCAATGAATGAAATACAACAACAGTAGAATAATCTTTAAGCATCAAGTCTTCTTTAGTCTTTTTCATGTGCTTTACCCTGTATAGAAACTGTGGACACGTCAGTTCATTCAACTGACGAAATATTATACACGGCCATTCTCTCTATATTGAAAATAGTATAACGATTCTCAATACTTAACAAACCACAAACTTGTTCACATTCAAAGATAATGGGACTATCCTATTGATGTCGTGTTGTGAATGTGCACTTAGTAGTTAATGCAATTGATATGGCTAAAAATAGGATTAAATCGGGACCGTTCACATCGGAGACGAATCTTAAAGCTCAGGGGTAAAACGGTAATTTTACCTACTAACGGGTCCGAAGCGGGTACTGGGTCTCCTTCTCACAGATCCAATAACCCGCGAACGGATCCACCTCAACTGGGTACGGGTCCCGACCCGATACAAACCCAGTCCGACATGATAGAATTAGGGTCTCTGATTGAACCAAATCAACAGGCCTGATTCGCGACTATCCACTCACCGGGAATTAAGGGATTACATTCCTAATCTGATTACGAGGATTTTATGCCTTATCAGATCATAGGAATCACATTCCTAATCTGATCCCAACTGCGACTATAAATACCCCTCACCTACCACTGTTACAGGTTAATCACTCTTTTGCCAACTTAAGCTCTTTTTTAATCATCACTGGTTACTGACAAGAGCGTCGGAGGGTGCGTTGCCGGGATCAACCCCGGTGTATTGCACTTTCCTTGCAGGTGTACGGCGGGAGCTCAACAGCCCAACTCCGACGAACAGGTTTGGACTCGCTATTCAGGTTTTTCCACGAACCCACAAATTCTGTCTGTTTACCCCCACACCAGAATTAGCGGTAACAGATTGGCACCGTCTGTGGGAAAACCATACGAATAGCCTCCGCCTCTTCCTCGTCGACTAGCTCTTCTCTAGCCATGCCTCCCAGAAAAGTAAGATCCAGGGGATCCAACCGTGGACCCAACCCTGTTGATCAACAGCAGGAAGTCCCCATCCATCCCGCTCCGCAGCAGGGGCAACTTCCTCCTCCGGCCGAGGACTATTTCCAACAGGACCAGCCTCCTCTTCTGAGTCAGCAACCCCCTTAACGGTCCCGCTGGTCCTAACCCGCAGAAGCAAAAGCAACCTCTCCATCAGGACCGCATCTCGATACACAATGCCTCTACGGACTCTTACACCTCCCACAGTCCTCAGGCCCCCGACCTTCGCAATACCGTTCTCAATCGGTAGAAGGATGAGGATCTTCACCGCCGTCTGGATGAGAAGCGGGCCCGAGAGGGAACCTCCCGCCAACAACGTTCGGATGAGCGATTTCCTCACCATCGAGATAACAGGAGGTCCTCTACCAGAAGAGGGCAGAGAGAGTCCCCCGAGCATCACAGGAGAAGACCCCATTCCCCTGCCGGTCGGCAACATCCGAGGAACGATGAGGCACCCATCACTCGTGCCGAGTTCCAGCAGTTCCAGGCGACTGTTTTGCAAGCCCTCAACCTCCGACCTAACAACAACGATGCCCAAAGGGCTCCTACCCCTCCACGGGTCCAAAGTCCTCACCATCGGTCCATAACTCCTCCGGCTCCTAGCAACCAATAGCGCATGCCTAGCCCTCGCCGCTCCCGGAGCTACCGTCGTCGCTCCCCTTCCTATGAAGACGAGTCCAGAGGCTCGTTTGACTATCGTCGAAGGGACGATGCTCTCTACCGCCGTCTCCACGAGATGGAGAGGCGCATCGGCCGAATAGACAAGGATGAGGAGTTAAGAGGAAGGACCATCCGCCCGAGTAGACCTCCCTTCTCCCGGACCATCATGGAAGCTCCTATCCCAAGAGGTTTCGAACCCCCGATGTTCGAAACTTACTCAGGGGAGTCGGACCCCGTGGACCACATCGAAATCTTTAAGACCCTCATGCTAATCCACCAAGCTTCCGATGCTTTGTTGTGCAAAACTTTCCCCGCCACTCTTAAGGGTTCGGCTTGGGAGTGGTACTCCCGCCCCGCCCCGTCTTCCATATTCTCCTTCGAGCAATTTGAGAGCCTCTTCATCACTCATTTTGTGAGTAGCAGGCGCACGGAGAAGACTAACATCTCGTTACTCCAGCTCCGCCAGGAGAAGGGAGAGAAGTTGAGAGACTATGTGAGGAGGTTCACTGCAGAAGTGAGATCCATTGCTTTCCTTGACCAGCCTGTTGCAGCGGCCGCCTTCCAATCGAACGTCCTAAACTCCAGCCTTCGCTCCTCCCTTGCCAAGAAGCCCCCACATAATTTTGCCGACCTTCTTCTTAGGAGCGAGAAGTACATTCGGGCTAAAGAAGCCGAGAATCTCCCGGGCTTTGAGGAGACATCTTCCGGGAACAAACGGAAGAGCACAAGCGAAGAGGGCTCCCAAAAATTCCAGAAGGACGGCAATGGACGGCGTCGCCCGACTCCTCGGTTTGAGAAGTTCACCTCCCTCATTGCCAATATATCAGAAGTTCTTATGGAGGTGGACAAGGAAGGGCTCCTCCGTGCTCCCCCGAGAATGAATACACCTGGCAAGAAAAGGAACAAGGATAAGTGGTGCCGCTTTCACAGGGACCACGGCCACGACACGGAAGATTGTCGGGCTCTGAAGGAGGAGATCGAAGAACTCATACAGCGGGGGCACCTGACCAAGTTCGTCCAGAAAGAGGGGCCAAGCTTCCCCCTGAGGAGCCAACAAACGAACCGAAGGGCCCGCCGAGCTTTAAGACTTAGAACCTCCCGGCTCTTCCCAAGAGGTCTTCACCTTATCATAGAAGCAGGATCTTGATTTTTAATAAGGCCGATGCTTGTAATCCGGCCAATAGCATGTAATAAGGGCTCGCCATATTGAAGCAGCCACTTAGTTTATTTCAATAAAACTTTACGTTTTTTCATTGGAAATTGTTGCTCTTGCTTCATCTCTACCTCTCCGAGTCGTGACTCGCTGAATGGTGAGTTCGGAGTCCAGCTTCTTCTACATGGCTGCTCCCGCAACTTACTAAGCTCTTCACAACGAGTTCGGAGTCCAACACTTGGCTCGATTCCTCTTCAAATAACCTGCTCTTCAGTGGGTTAGAAGTGGTTCTCCATTCGGAATTGCTCCCACAACCGTTGACTACCTCTACCGATGGTTCGGAGTCCAACACTTGGCTTGATTCCTCTTCAAATAACCTGCTCTTCAGCGGGTTAGAAGTGGTTCTCCATTCGGAATTGCTCCCACAACCGTTGACTACCTCTACCGATGGTTCGGAGTCCAACACTTGGCTCGATTCCTCTTCAAATAACCTGCTCTTCAGCGGGTTAGAAGTTGTTCGCCATTCGGAATTGCTCCCACAACCGTTGACTACCTATACCGATGGTTCGGAGTCCAACACTTGGCTCGATTCCTCTTCAAATAACCTGCTCTTCAGCGGGTTAGAAGTGGTTCGCCATTCGGAATTGCTCCCACAACCGTTGACTACCTCTACCGATGGTTCGGAGTCCAACACTTGGCTCGATTCTGCTTCAAATAACTTGCTCTTCAGCGAGTTAGAAGTGGTTCGCCATTCGGAATTGCTCCCACAACCATTGATTCTCTCACATGAGCAGCGAGTTCGGAGCTACAGCTCTCCCCTAGAGTTGCTCCTCACACTCGTCTCACAAATGGCTCTCTTCCAGAGCCGAGCTCTTCACTCCGCTTGCCTCCGAAGCGGACCTCTTCTCAACGAGTTTGGAGCACAACTCTCTCATAGAGTCCCTCCTCAAACTCGTCTCCCAAATAGCTCTCTTCCAGACCCGAGCTCTTCCCTCCGCTCGCCTCCAAAGCGGACCTCTTCTCAACGAGTTTGGAGCACAACTCTCTGATAGAGTCCCTCCTCACACTCGTCTCACAAATAGCTCTCTTCCAGAGCCGAGCTCTTCACTCCGCTTGCCTCCGAAGCGGACCTCTTCTCAACGAGTTTGGTGCACAACTCTCTCATAGAGTCCCTCCTCACACTTGTCTCACAAATAGCTCTCTTCCAGAGCCGACTCTTCCCTCCGCTCGCCTCCGAAGCGGACCTCTTCTCAACGAGTTTGGTGCACAACTCTCTCCTAGAGTCCCTCCTCACACTCGTCTCACAAATAGCTCTCTTCCAGAGCCGAGCTCTTCACTCCGCTCGCCTCCGAAGCGGACCTCTTCTCAACGAGTTTGGAGCACAACTCTCTGATAGAGTCCCTCTTCACACTCGTCTCACAAATAGCTCTCTTCCAGAGCCGAGCTCTTCACTCCGCTCGCCTCCGAAGCGGACCTCTTCTCAACGAGATTGGAGCACAACTCTCTCATAGAGTCCCTCCTCACACTCGTCTCACAAATAGCTCTCTTCCAGAGCCGAGCTCTTCCCTCCGCTCGGATGCCGAGCAAGTGCCGATCCGACCCCAACATCAAAGAGTCCGGTCGGCTAACCGAGCAAGTGCCCATACGAGCTCCAAAACGGAGAAAAATCACTTTTCCCTCAACATTCGCGTAAGATTTCGATCAGACGGCTCAGATCATGCCAGCACCACTACACGACAAGATAGTGTTTTCTTGGAAACTGTGCCCGCCTCGAGATCCGCACTGAGATCCGACGGCTCAGATCGCTCCACGTCGCTCAGTATTCTGAACCGAGCGACTAACGATCTGAGCCGCTCGCGCCTCTTCTTCGCCCCTAGGGTCTTCCTAGCACATCTTACATGGGTCTTCCTAGGCCAAGGGTCTTCCTAGCACAAGGATCTTCCTAACACATCTTACAAGGGTCTTCCTAGCACAAGGGTCTTCCTAGCACATCTTCTCCGCCCCTAGGAGTGGAGCTCCTCTTCCAAAATCCCCAAGACCAAAGTACTTATCAACCTCATGAAGACAAGCATGTTGCGGGGCTATTTTGACCATGAAGGAGGGTGAATCTTCATCCCACTCCTCAAGAGAAGTTGTAGACCTTCGAACTAGCTTCGAAACGAGGGGTCGCACTCCCCGATCGGACCTCCGTAGCGCCGGGAAAGTGGATCTCAATACAGCTGCGCCGAATAGCTCGGAAATCCGAGCCGAGCCACTCGCGCGAGGGAGTAATCCGGACCGAACCCAAGCAAGAATCCGAGCTCTTCCCATCCGAGCCCCAACATCAAAGAGCCCGATCGGCAAACCGAGCAAGTGCCCATCCGAGCGTCAAAACAGAGAAAACTCACATTCTCCTCAACATTCGTGTAAGATCTCGATCAGACGGCCCAGATCTTGCTAGCGACGCTAAACGACAAGATAGCGTTTTCTTGGGAACTGAGCCTGTCTCGAGATTCGTGCCACCATCCAACGGCCCAGATCGAGCCACGTAGCTCGGATCTACCATTTGAGCTACTGCCCCTTCGAGCTGCAAAATGGCCAAAAATTGGCCTCAAAATCCGTGCTCGGATTTGCCGAACAAGAAGCAGCGAAAAAAAAAGGAGGAAACGGGTCGGCAGTTCGGGTTCGGACCCGTTAAGGATCCATACCCGAACCCCCACTGCCACGTCACCCTCCTTCTCCAATACCCCTGGCGCCAAAATAGAAACCAAACAAAACGAAAAGAAAACCAAGCTTCTCTTCAAGCTCGAATCTCCACCTCCATGGCCGAGCACCCAACCTCGCCGACCTACATAGCCGAGCCTCGCCATGGCATAAGCTCCGTCAGCGAGCTGGACCTCCTTCTCCATTAAAACCAAGCTTTTCACCCTCGAGCTCCGATCTCTACCACCGTACCTCTCCACCTCCATGGCCGAACTCCAACTTCACAAACCTCCGCATTGAGCCGAGCTCCCACTCCGGAGCTCCGAGCTCCGAGCTCCTTCCTCGACGAACCCATCGTTGCCGCGAGCTCCGAGCCCTCCACGAGACGATCGAGCTCCAAGCTCCGAGCTCCGAGCTCCGAGCTCCACCATGGCCAACGACACCATCGCCAACCTCCCTCGCGAGCTCGAGCTCTCCTCGTGGCCATCTCTTCGCAGCCGAGCTCGATCCCCACCGAGCTCCGAACTCTCCTCTTCTCCACTGTTCGACCAAACAAACCAGAGGAAGAAGAACCCAACTTCTACGCACCGCCATCACCAAGTTCCGACGACCTCGACTCCATTGCCGAGCTCCCCCACAGTCCTTTGTCGAGCTTCCGACCTCGACTCCAAAAGCTCCAAGCTCCACTCGTCGACCACCTTCGACAAGCTCCCCTCGCGACTGAGCTCCAAACTCGAGCTCCATCTCCTCCGTCAAGCTTACCTCCTTGAGCTCTACCATGGCCGACCACAACGCCGAGCTCCGAGCCCCACCATCTCCATCGAACACGTCGAGCCAAGCTCACCTCCACCCGCCATCAGCTTCCTCCTCGAGCTCCGCCATGGCCAATCAAGCTGCCGAGCTCTGAGCTTCAACATCTCCTTCGAGCTCCCTCCAGCGAGCTCTCGTCGTCGAGCTCCTCTGCCAACCTCCATCACCGAACTCAAGCTCCGTCGAGCTCCAACCTCGAGCGAGCTCCACCATGGCCGAGCTCCACGTTCGCCGTGCCTCCCCTTCGTCGAGCTCTTCCCCCACCGAGCTTAAGAGCTCCACCTTCGTCTCCACTACACTGCCGAGCTTCAATGGCGCTCTCAGGGACGGAGACAGAGTCGGGGTCGGAGGCACGGTTGGGTCGGAGACGAGACGAAGAAGGAATTAATAGAACGAAGAACGGAGAAGAAGAGAGAACAGAGCTGGCGAGAGAGAAGACGAAGAAGAAGAGAAAGAGCAGCGGAAGAAAAAAAAAATATTTTTTATGCCACGTGGCGAGCCACGCGGCTTCACCTCAGTGGTCGGCTCCGGGATCGGATCCGAGCTGCGCGAAATTGGGCGAAGTTGCTCGGTCGGCTAACCGAGCAAGTACCAATCCGAGCTGAAAAACAGAGAAAAAAGTAGCCGAGCACCCATGACCGTTGGATCTTCCAGAAATCCGCGCTTCTGGTGATGGACGGTCCAGATCGCGCCACGTGCGCTAAACGACAAGATAGCGATTTTTTGGAAAATGCGCCTCCTCGAGATTCGTGCCGAGATCTGACGGCACAGATCGCGCCGCGTGTCCAGGTATATTTAAATTATTTATTTATTTATTTAATTGTTTTAATTATTTAAAAATTCAGAAAAAATATTTAAAAAATCAAAAAAAATTAATTAAAAATTCTAAAAATAATTATTAATTCAGAAAAATTATTTTAAAATTCTGGAAAAATAATTATTAAATTAGAATAATTAATTAATATTTTTGATAATTAATTATTTAATTCGGAAAATGAATAAAAAATTCAAAAAAATGAGAAAAAATTCAGAAAAATCTGGAAAAATCACCAAAAATCCAGAAAATTCTGAGAATATTTTTGGGCATTTTACAAGCCCAGAATAACACCGTTACACCCCAAGCAAGATCCAAAACTCCCTTAAGAACACCGATAAAATCCCGTACGCCATTAGAACAGTAAAACTACTCCTCAAAGACTGAAAAACTCAGTCTCTAGGAGTGGGGGGCTCGTGATATGGCTAAAAATAGGATTAAATCGGGACCGTTCACATCGGAGACGAATCTTAAAGCTCAGGGGTAAAACGGTAATTTTACCTACTAACGGGTCCGAAGCGGGTACTGGGTCTCCTTCTCACAGATCCAATAACCCGTGAACGGATCCACCTCAACTGGGTACGGGTCCCGACCTGATACAAACCCAGTCCGACAGGATAGAATTAGGGTCTCTGATTGAACCAAATCAACGGGCCTGATTCGCGACTATCCTCTCACCGGGAATTAAGGGATTACATTCCTAATCTGATTACGAGGATTTTATGCCTTATCAGATCATAGGAATCACATTCCTAATCTGATCCCAATGGCGACTATAAATACCCCCTACCTACCACTGTTACAGGTTAATCACTCTTTTGCCAACTTAAGCTCTTTTTTAATCATCACTGGTTACTGACAAGAGCGTCGGAGGGTGTGTCGCCAGGATCAACCACAGTGTATCGCACTTTCCTTGCAGGTGTACGGCGGGAGCTCAACAGCCCAACTCCGACGAACAGGTTTGGACTCGCTATTCAGGTTTTTCCACGAACCCACAAATTTTATCTGTTTACCCCCACACCAGAATCAGCGGTAAAAGCAATTATTTATGTTACATGACACTAATGCACACTTGTTCAGAGTCTATGCAGCCCATACTACATAGGTCCGAGGGCAAGCCCTTAACCGTTCTTCATCTTGTAAGGTTCAATCCCTCGTCATGACTTAATATACTACTGTAACTATTGTAAGTATCCTACATGTTCTATGACCTACGAACTTATGTCTAGGCTCCCTGGAGAGAATCCCAACGCACTGTCACATGACTCATCATGCAGGCATACTGTGGTAATTCACCTCCTACGTACCATAGACATGACACCACCCGCAGTCACCAAACACTCCACGAGCGTTGCCACCGGGATGGTACTCTGGAGCAGTATCCACGTCCTACTCATTACGCATCATGGGACATCCTATGAATACTCTCACGCCGCCAATCCAATGGCCCTCATACTCATGTTTTCTCTTACTTTCATCACATCTTCACTATGTATCTAGTCCTTAATTTAATTGAATCATGAGCGAAATCAATCCCTTAGGGTTAGCATTCCCACTATACCGGTCTTATTCATTTATTTCACATGACCAAACTCTTGGTCTTTTCATTTCAAATTTCATCTCAATATTTATTTTATTGCCGGTATAAGGCTTAGCTACACCCTACTTCTTAATTTCAACTCATAATTACAACATCGAGTTTTCAAACTCATAAACTCCTCTTTCATGATTAATCATACTTCACATTTCATATTCATAGTATTCATGTATTCATATTCATAATGCTCTTCATAACTCATCATGTCATCTAATTTCAATTTTCAAGTACAATATCATGCGTAAATAATTAAAATTCCATTCTTCTAACATGTCACATTCACTAGTTCAGATTTCCACTAATTTCACAATTCACAATCTCACTTAGTTTCACAATTCACATTTTTCAAATTTCTAATTACAAAATCTCATTTTTAAATTCCTTAAAACAATCCATTTAATTTCTTTATCTAAAAGACAATTTAAATTAATAATTAAAATAAGTTCTTTCTTGCAAAAGTAGTCTCAAATTCTCATTTATACTAGGCCACAGGTCATAAAAAATTATCTCACGAAAATCCAGATATTATTTGAAACTTCAGGGCAATCGACTGTTAAAATATGGCCAGTCGGTTGTTTCGTAAAGATTTAAATCTCGAAAAACAAATGATCATGGCAGTCGACTGTTACACTATGATCGGTTGACTGTTCCACAAAGATTAAAAACTCGAAAATAAAATGATCAGGGCAGTCAACTATTACCCTATAATCGGTCGACTGTTCTGTAACTAAAATTCGAAATTTATTACCTGACAGTCGACTGTCGACTCTAATCCGGTCGACTGTCGATTGCACCAGGTTGCAATTTAGAGTAGATCATGGATATATTTTTGGCATTGAAAATAAGATCACAATTTTCATATTATTTATAATCAAGGTTTCCACGAAATAATATTTTTAGAACACAAGTTTTCATCTTTCTACAATAAAGTTGTTTCAATTCAAACAATTAATTCCATATGATGTATTTAATCAATTAAGCACAACTTTCTTCACATAGCATGATTTATAAACATAAAGCATGACAATAAGATAGATTCTAGCATTTCAATTTCACACATTTATCAATTAGCAATCATCTTCACAATCATTCTCTAAATTATCATTTCATCTCTAATTTATCAAACAAGAGACTAGAATTTCTTGATTTCTCTATAACTATTTTATCACATCATTCCTAGCATGGTATCTAGTTCTAGAAGTATGAAAAACACCCACCTAATTGGAGAAAGGAAAATGAAAGCTCCTAGAGTGCAAGAAAAATGGCCTTCTCCTAGAATGTATTGCAAAATGCTCCTCTTCCATGCTCCTTGGTGCAACCCGAGCTCCCTTTGCTTGATGGTGATGGCCGGCCTCCTTTTGGTTGGGACACACACAAAGATTTCACACTCTAATCTGTTGCTCACAAATCTCCTCAATCTTTTGCTCTCTTATCTTTTTCTTTTCTCTTCTTTCTTAACAAATGTTTAGTTCACCAATGAGAAGAAAAGCTAGGGGTATTTATACACTTTTAGGGTGGAAATAGATGGCTAGGATTAATCAAGGAGTTAGAAATTAAGGACTAAGATGAGTTGGGAAGTTGTAGCAACTTCCATGAACTCAATAACTACCCCTCAACTCAATCCCACTCTCCCTCTCTCTCTTGGCCACAACCGGCCTCCCCAAAAGTGTGCAAAGCACACCCTAGTGTGTGCACGTGCCCCTTCTGGTACCCCCTATTTAAAGTTGTACAAATTTAATTAATCAATTGTCTACTAATTGTGTCTACATGACAAGTTGTGACAATTAAAAGATTAATTAAGTTTGTAGGCCTCAAAATAGTGGGCTTTAGGCTCATGGGCTATTTAATAAAATATTTAATTATTAGGGTTGCTTAAAAATAAGAAAACAAGTTTAGGCTTTATAAAATAGGCTTTTTAGAAAAATAAAGAGAAAGAAAGAAATAATTGTCCATGTTATAAAAGATAATTTTATAAGAAAATATGCATACAAGATTTGTACGTGCATAACATGTAAAAATCAACATTTCTCATTAAATAAAAATTCAGGGTATTACACCCACTACATATTAAATTTTGCAACAAGCAAGTTCGAAGACAAGCTCTTTTCCAGTGCTATCTCCAAAATTTTACTCGAACATACTGAATCTAGAGCACAACTCACCCATAGAGTTGCTTCTCAAACTTGTCTCCCAAACGGCTCTATCCTAGAGCCTGGTGATGCTCTTCGTCCCACTAGCCTTTTGAGTGGCCTTCTTCCCAACGAGTTCGAAGCTCAACTCTCTCCCAGAGTTGCTCCTCAAGCTCACCTCCCGAATGGCTCTCTCCTAGAGCCTGGTGATACTCTTCGTACCGCTCGCCTCCCGAGCGATCTTCATCTAAACGAGTTTGGAGCCCAACTCACCCATAGAGTTGCTCCTCAAACTTGTCTTCCAAATGGCTCTCTCCTAGAGCCCGGTGATGCTCATCGTCCCGCTCGCCTCCCGAGCGATCCTCTTCAAAATGTGTTCTGAGCTCAACTCACCCCTAGAGTTGCACCTCAAACTTGCCTCCCGAGTGGCCTTCTTCCAAACAAGTTCGTAGCTCAACTCTCCCTTAGAGATGCTCCTCAAACTCGTCTCCCGAATGGCTCTCTCCTAGAGCCTGGTGATGCTCTTCGCTCCGCTCGCCTTCTGAACGGCCTTCTTCCAAACGAGTTTGGAGCTCAACTCACCCTTAGAGTTGCTCCTCAAAATTGCCTCCCAAGCGGCCTTCTTCCCAAAGAGCTCGGAGCTCAAATCTCCCCTAGAGTTGCTCCTCAAACTCGTCTCCTGAACGGCTCTCTCCTAGAGCCTGGTGATGCTCTTCGCTCCGCTCGCCTTCCGAGTGGCCTTCTTCAAAGCGAATTCGGAGCACAAGTCACCACTAGAGTTGCTTATGAAACTTGCCTCCCGAATGGCTCTCTCCTCGAGCCTGGTGATGCTCTTCGCTCGGCTCGCCCTCTAAGCGGCCCTCTTCCAAGCTAATTCGGAGCACAACTCACCCCTAGAGTTTCTCCTCAAACCCGCCTCCCGAACGGCTCTCTCCTAGAGCCTGGTGAAGCTTTTTGCTCCACTCGCCTCCCGAGCTGCCTTCTTCCAAGCAAATTCGGAGCACAACTCACCCCTAGAGTTGCTCCTCAAACTCGCCTCCCAAACGGCTCTCTCCTAGAGTCTGGTGATGCTTTTCGCTTTGCTCACCTCCCAAGCGGCCTTCTTCCAAGCAAATTTGGAGCAAATCTCACCCTTAGAGTTGTTCCTCAAACTCGACTCCCGAATGGCTTTCTCATAGAGCATGGTGATGTTCTTCACTCCACGCGCCTCCTGAGCGGTCTTCTTCCAAGCAAATTTGGAGCACAACTCACCCCTAAAGTTGCTCCTCAAACTTGTCTCCTGAACGGCTCTCTCCTAGAGCCTGGTGATTCTCTTCATCCCGCTCGCCTCCCGAGCAATCTTCATCTAAATGAGTTCGGATGTCAACTCATCCCTATAGTTGCTCTTCAAACTTGCCTCCCGAACAGCTCTGGTGATGCTCTTCGCTCCGCTCGCCTCCCGAGCGCCTTTTTTCCGAAAGAGTTTGGAGCCTAACTCGTCTAGAGATGCTCCTTAAAACTTGCCTCCAAGAATGGATCTCCCCAAGACATGCAAAGCTCCTCTCAAACTTCATGGAGGCGAAGATGTTGCGGCCTATTTTGACTATGAAGAAGGATGATTCTTCAACTGACTTCTGAAGAGAAATTGTAGATCTTTGAGTCAGCTTCGAAACGATGGATCAAACACACCTGATCGGACCTCTGTAGCTCTAGTAAAGCTGGTTACAATACATCAGTGCCGATCCAACAAAAAAGTTGACCGAGTCAACGGTCAATGGCCAAACAACTGCGTGTCAGCATGCCGAAGCATTGTGGCAGTTCGGAGTTGCGCACCAAGCAAACGAGCCCTCAAGCTTGAAATCACGCAAAAATGTTGACTGGTCAATGGTCAACGGTCAACGGAACATGTGTCACCTTGCCGTACCACCCTCAACGTTCGGAGATAGGTGCCGAGCAAATGTGTCCCCGAGCACAAAATCATGCAAAATTGTTGACTAGTCAATGGTCAACGGGACACGTGTCTTCTTGCCGAACCATCTTCAGCGTTCGAAGACAGGCGTTGAGCAAACGTGTCCCCGAGCATGAAATAACACAAAATCCGTTGACTGATCAATGGTCAACGGTCAACAGTCAAAGCACACGTGTCGCTTAGCCGAGCAATCCACACCGTTCGGTGCCAAGAACCGAGCCTGAAGCAAAAATGGAAGAAATGGAAGAAAAACACTGCCTCCCGATGCATGCTTGATCATGATCAGCAGCTCAGACCATGCCGCATTCCCCCTCTCACATTAGCGCATCAGCGCGCGAGCTCGATCTTTATCGACGGTTGAGATTTTCTCCAAAAAAGTCAACAATCAATGTTGACCGAGTCAACGATCAAACGCTGACCGCCACGTGTTGACCATCCAAAGCATCGCTGAAGCTCGGTGGCGCACACCGAGCAAACGTGCCCCCGAATTGGAAAATGGTGAAAAATGTTCTCCCGATCTGTGCTCGATCTTGATTGACGGCTAAGATTTGCTCTAAAAAGTCAACGGTCAATGTTGACAGAGTCAACGGTCAATCATTGCCAGACGAGTCGACCATCCGAAGCATCGCTGAAGCTCGGTGGCACGCATCGAGCAAACGTGCCCCTGAACTGAAAATGGCAAAAGATTCTCTCATCCCGATCCGTGCTTGATCTTAATCGATGGCTGAGATTTGCTCTAAAAGGTCAACAGTCAACATTGACCGCCACGTGTCGACCATCTGAAGCATCGCTGAAGCTCGGTGGTGCACGCCGAGCAAACCTGCCCCTGTTCGTGAAATGAGAGAAAAATATGCCTCCCGATCTGTGCTCGATCGTGATTAAATCAAGTCAATGGTCAATGTTGACCAGTCAATGGTCAATGCCACGTGTTAGCACGCCGAACCATCGCGATCGATCGGTGGCGTGCGCCGAACAAAGCTGCACCCGATCGTGAAATGAGAGAAAAAAATTTGCCTCCCGATTCGCGCTAGATCATGATCAGCAGTTTAGATCTCCCATGTTGCCTAATTCCCTTATCTCCTCAGTGCATGAACAGGCAAGCTCGATCCTGATCGACGCCCCAGATCGAGCCATGTCGCCTCCTAATCAGATCCTCTCATCATGGTTGCTCAATCTCATCAACGCGCGAGCTCGATCGTGATCAACGGTCATGATTAAATCAATGTAATTTCTTTTATAAAATTCCTTTATTATTAATTGAATTTTTATTTTAAAATTCCGAAAAATTTAAAAATTCTAAAAATTTAATTAAAAAATTCTAAAAATTTAATTAAAAAATTCTAAAAATAATTATTAATTTGGAAAAATATTTTTAAATTCTGAAAAAAATAATTATTTATATAGATTAATTAATTAAATTTTCAAAAATTAATTATTAAATTTCGGACTTTGAATAAAAATTCAAAAAATGATTAAAAATTGGAAAAAGTTCACAAAAAATCCAGCAAATTCTAAAAATAATTCCGAGTATTTTACAAACTCAGGAAAATATCGTTACACTCCAAGCGAGCTCTCAACGTCCCCGAGAACGTCGATAAATTCTATGAACCATTAAAAAGAGGCAAACTACTCCTCAAAGGCTGTGAAACTCAGTCTTCGGGAGTGGGAGGCTTGTGATATGGGTAAAAATAGAACTAAATCGGAACTGTTCAAATCGAACATTAATCTTAAAGCTTTCAGGGGTAAAACAGTAATTTCACCTGTAAACGGGTCCAAAATGGGAATCGGGTCTTTTCTAAGCCCAATAACCCAAAAAGGGACTGTCTCACTGGGTCAGAGTGACAGTCCATTATGAACAAACCCATGACATTTAAAGAGTAATTCAAATTCATGATTATCTCTAAGAGACGGTTTAAACCAAATATCTTATCATGAAACGATTTAAACTCTGTTTCTTATCCAGAAACACCGGGAGGTAGAGATAAATAATTATCTCGAGCTGTTTCCAAAGGCGACTATAAATACCCTTTTACCCCCACCATAAAACAAATAATCAGTATTTTCTCCGCAAAAGCTCTTTCATAATCTTCTTAATTACTTACTTGAGCATCAGAGAGTTCGTCGCCGGGAACAATCTTGGTGTTTCGAACTTTTTGCAGGTCAACGACACCATCAAGAAACTGTTAACACCGACAAGAAGTCAGTAGGTTTGCTTTTATTGTTTCTAGAAGAATTCACAAATTATCTGTTTGCTCCCACACCAAAATTAGCAGCAACAGTCACAATAATACTTCCATTAAAAAAAACAGTCACAATAATAGATTCGCATAAATACAAGATTAAAACTTTCGTATTTGAAAAATAGCTTTGGATCGGAAATGAATACTTCAGTAGAATAAGGATTTAAAACCATTAAACAAGAATGTAAATACAACTAAACTACAGAATGTCTGAAAACCACATAATCCAAATGGCATCAGACTAAAAGACTTCAAAGCATAATGGATATTACATTTGAGACAGATTTGTCTACAACTTCGGAACATCAAGTTCACAAACATGAAGAAATTCTAACACATGTAAGCCACCGAAGTTAATATCCAACATTGCAAACAATTGCAGAAACCAGATTCCTTCCACCTCTGTGATATGCAATCATGTCAGACTAAAACATTTCAGAGGGTAAAGGTATAGATTTGAGGTAGAAAAAACTAATTTTTCTATAATAGTGAAATATAAAAGTTCAAGCTTGAAGAAATCCCAATACATGCCAAAAAGCTTGAAGTTAATATCCAGCATATTAGCCATGATGTAAGAAAATTAACTAAATCTCAAAAACATCTAACACGTGCGAGCATAAATTGTCCATTCCAATTTTCAAAAGGTTTGATATTGATTCATGATTATTTGAATAGCAAGAACAAAATATTTATGGAGATCTGGTGTCCATCTATTAATACATGCTTGTATGAATTCGAAAATAGATTAGTTAACATACCTATTAATAGATCAAAATCGTAACATTGACAAACGCTAATTATTCAACTCACAATTTTTTTTCCTACAATCAAACAAACCTTAATTTTCCCACTATTCCACAAACCCTAATTATGCATCTCACAATCCCAAATTCTCAAAATCATACCTAGGGTTTGAGAGAGGGATGAAGATGATCGGAGTGACGGCGCGGGAATGATGATGGCGACAGCAATGACGACATGGGGCCACGGTGGTCGAGGCTAAGGTTTGTGAGAGAGATGTGGGGGCTAGGATGGTCAAGGGCACGACGACGTGGGGAGGGGCACGGGGGCACGACGATGCAGGGAGGTGTTCATGGACGGCGGGGGACAACGACGGTGAGAGAGAGGGTTTGGTATTGTGAGTGGGACAGAGAGGAAGCAAAAATTTTGGACGGGGAAATGAAAAAGAAGTAATATTCTAAATGAAAATGGGAAGGCATATCTTACTCTTCCTATGTCGGCATTTATTAGAGAAAATGTCGAGATAGTCCAAGAAGATCCGACGCTTTCTAATAAACGTCGGGGTAAGACGGGGTATTTTTATTTTTTTTAATACCTGAGTTCTTGTTGAAATATTGTAATTGTATATTCTGTTTCCTAATCAGTAGGAAACAGATTCCCCATATCTCTCATCTCACAAATATTCTCTCAATCTCCTTTCTTCTTCTCCAAGAATGTAATTCTTATATATAGATGTATACAGTAGAAAAATAAATGAATAAGAAAAATATTATTTTCTCCCAAATCTATTTTCAACATGGTATCAGAGCCTAAAAAGATTTAGGCTAGTTGAAGAATAAGAAGAGGCGGAGGTGACCGAATCTAACACCTTTGTTGCACCCGACCCCGACCTCGATAACCACCACTGATCACCAACCCCGACCCTGACCTCTGTCGCACCACTGATCCCCAACCCCGACCTCTGTTGCACCCGATCTCTGCCCAACTACAGACCCTGCCAAACTCCACCGACTTCGACGCCTCCATCAACTTCGACTTCGACTTCGAGTTCCACCCTAACTCTGATCGACCCATTAACCGACTTCGACCACCCTCATCGTCCCTCGAAACCACAGATCTGATCGACACCGCCGCTACCAGATCTGATCGAGATCCTACACAAACTTCAATTTCGCTTTCAAAGGCGAAATCAGATCTGAGTCCATACAGTTGTTGTTGCTCAGGCTCCAGTCGCCCTCCAGTCTCCGTCGATTCTTCCACCCATCGATCCATCCACTCGATCTCCAACCCAAGATCCCACCCGACCTGCTACCTCCTTCAGATCCAATCCACTGAAAGAATCTCCTTGCCACTACTGATCTTCTCATCCAATGCTCACTCAATCTTCGCTTACCCGATCGTGTAATATTTGGTGTTGAGAGTAAGATTTGCTGTTGGAACTGCAATATTTGGTGTTACTATCTGCTGGAGAATCCCGCCTCCCATTTCCTGTTTATGGTTCTTGGTATTTGTTGGTGATTGCAAAACCAAAGTGTGTTGTTTGTTGTTGGTTGCTGAAGATCAGATCTGTTGTTTTTCTTGTGCCGCTGCCATGAGACAAACTAATGGAGCTGAGAAGAGTATTGGATTCGCCTCTACATTAGTTACAGCTGCTGGTAATGATGGTAAGGTTTTTAATATTTTTGTCTCTGTTATGAATAATGCATGGATAATTGATTTGGGTGCTACCGACCATATGACTTTTGATTCTAGACAAGTTCAAAAATTTCAAACATCCACCAAATAAACTGTGTCCACTACCAATGGTGACCCTGTCACTGTTACTGGTGAGGGTACCATACCTCTCATAAACAATCTAACCTTAGATACCACCCTAGTTGTGCCATCCTTGAATTTTAACCTATTATCTATTGCTCAAATAACTACTGTCTTACATTGTATTATAGTCTTTTGGCCTTCACATTGTGTGTTTAAGGATATTCGGACTCACAAGACGATTTGTTATAAGGTTAGACACGGGAAGCTCTATTACCTGGATTTAGAATTTGAAAGTTCAAGCAAGTTGACTCAAGTTCTAAGTGTGGAAGGATCCGAAGATGAGAAGAAGAAATCAGATATTTGGCTATGACATCGACGTCTAGGGCATGCTTCTTTTGGTTATTTGTAGAAATTATTTTCAAGTTTATTTTTGAAGTTTGATATTTTTGCCTTTCGGTGTGATGTGTGTGAACTCGCAAAAGGTCATCGTGTCTCTTTTCCTCCAAGTCCAAGTAGAAGCTCTCTTCCATTTATGATGATTCATTCTGATGTTTGGGGTCCATCCAAAACCACTACATTTGGAGGAGCCAAATGGTTTGTGACATTTTTTAATGACTGTACTCGTATGACCTGGATTTGTTTGATGAAGTCGAAAAGTGAAGTTAGTGGCTTGTTTCAGAAATTTCATAAGTATGTTATGATTCAGTATAAATCACAGATTCTAGTTCTTAGGAGTGATAATGGTGGAGAGTTCCTGAGTTCGAATCTACAACAATATTTGGTGGAACATGGAATTGTTCACCAGACTACATGCTCATGTACACCTCAACAGAATTGGGTTGTGGAAAAAAAATAGACACTTGCTCGAGGTGGTCCGTGATTTTCTTGTTCATGGAAATATGCCACTCATTTATTAGAGGGAAGCTTTGGCTTCTGCTTCATACTTAATCAACCGAGTTCCTCTAGTATCCTAAACTTTCTCACAGAATTTCAAGCAGTAACTGAAGCTGTGAATGCACCAAAAGTCATCAACTTGCCATCTCTTGTGTTTGGGTGCATTGCATTTGTTCACCTTCATCAACATGAACGTAATAAGTTAACTCCTCGATCTGTCCACTGTGTTTTCGTGGGATATGCACAGGATAAGAAATGGTATTGGTGCTTACACCCACCAACTCAAAGGATGTTTGTGACCATGGATGTTGTGTTTCATGAAGATGAGATGTATTTTTCTTCTTCTACTGCTGAACTTCAGGGGGAGTACCGAAGTGAAGTTCAGACTCTTGGGTATGATGAAGTAATTACCAATCAGAACGAACAACTAGATACAAATAATGGCGAACACTTGAATGAAGATCTAGCAAGGAAAGAAGACCCTCATGAAAAAGTGCAACCAAGGGAAGCAGACCCTCTTGAAAAATTGCAACTAGTACCAAATTTCAGTGAGAGTGAACAGACAGAACCCCAAAACCAATCATCATTGTTGTCCGAAACTCCTAGAAGAGAACTCCCGCACCGTACTAATAGTGGTATTCCAAAATCCACTTATGAACCTGATCCCACTAGTAACGTCAAAAATCCCATGAGTAATTATGTATCCACTCACCGCTTGTCGGAATCAAATAAGTCATTTGTAAATCAATTATCTACTGTATCTATTCCTAACAGTGTGCAGGAAGCCCTTACGGATCCAAGGTGGAAAGCAGTTATGGATGAGGAGATGAAGTCCTTGAAAAAGAATAAAACTTGGGAGATAGTCGAGCTGCCAGTAGGGAAGAAGCCAGTAAGATGCAGATGGATTTATATGGTGAAGTATAAGTCTGATGGTTCAATAGAGCGATACAAAGCAAGACTGGTTGCCAAACGATACACTCAAACGTATGGAATTGATTATGAAGATACATTCACACCTGTGGCAAAACTCAATACTGTTCGAGTCCTACTGTCACTTGCTACAAATCTTGACTGGCCGTTGGAGCAATTTCATGTGAAGAATGCAATTTTGCATGGGGAATTGACAGAAGAGGTTTATATGGATCTTCCACTAGGGTCGAATAGATCAGTCCAACACATCAATAAAGTATGTCGTTTGAAGAAAGCATTGTATGGACTTAAGCAGTCGCCAAGAGCTTGGTTTGGGAGATTTACAAAATCAATGAGGACATTCTGATACTATCAGATTTATTCAGATCATACTCTGTTCCTAAAAAGGAAAGAAGATAAAATTACTGCTCTCATTATTTATGTGGATGATATGATAGTAACTGTAGGTGATCCTGAGGAGAGGAATGCATTACAGAACTACTTGTCACAAGAGTTCGAATGAAAGATCTTGGCTCTTTGAGACACTTTCTTGGTATTAAAGTTTCTCGCTTAAGAAAGGGGATATTTTTGTCTCAAAGAAAGTATGCTCTTGATTTATTGAAGGAAACTGGAATGTCCGCCGATCAGCCGATTATTACATCATTAGAAGAAGGACTAAAACTGTGCAACGAAGCTGATCATGTACCTTGTGATAAGGAAAGATATCAGTGATTGGTTGGACAGCTGATGTATCTTGCACATACACGGCCAGATTTTTCATATACTTTAAGTGTGGTAAGTCAGTTTATGTATGTGCCTCGGGAACAACATATGGATAAGGTGATGAGAATTATGAGATATATTAAGTCTGCTCCAGGGAAAGAGATCTTATTTGCGAAACATGGTCACTTGAAGGTTGAGGCATATACTAATGCTGATTGGGCAGGATCTATAATTGATAAGCGCTCCACTTCATGATACTTTACCTTTATTGGAAGAAATTTAGTTATATGAAGGAGCAAGAAGCAAAATGTTGTTGCGCGCTCTAGTGTAAAGGCTGAGTATTACGGAGTAGCATTAAGTATAGCAGAAGCTTTATGGCTGAAACTCTTGTTGCAGGACTTAGGCTATGGTCCGAATGAACCTATGAAAGTGTATTGTGATAGTCAAGCAACGTGTGATATTGCTGCTAACCTGGTTCAGCATGATAGGACAAAACATATAGAGGTGGACAAATTCTTTGTCAAAGAGAAAATAGATGAGAAAGTCATTGAGATATCGAAAGTGAATTCAGACGATCAGCTCGCAGATATCCTCACCAAGCCAGTTTCGAATCGACTTTTCTTGAAATTTGTTGACAAGTTTGGCATGTTCAATATCTATGCATCAACTTGAGGGGGAGTGTTGAAATATTGTAATTGTATATTTTGTTTTCTAATCTATAGGAAATAGATTCCTCAAATCTCTCATCTTCCCAATCTTCTCTCAATCTCCTTTCTTCTTCTCCAAGAATGTAATTCTTATATATAAATATATACAGTAGAGAAATGAATGAATAATAAAAATATTATTTTCTCCCAAATCTGTTTTCAACAGTTCTACCCCAGCATTTTACCCAAATGCCGTGATAAAAACGTCGGGATAGCATAGTTTTGCTGTAGTGAGAAAGCGGTGAGTTTTGACTGAAAATAAGGTTTAGGAATGGGTGTGGGATTTTGTTTTGGAGTGGAAGGTGATGGGATTAGGGGGGGGGGGGGGGAGAGGGAAATCGAAGGGGCTTAGAGGTAGGGTAATGATGGGTGTAAGGTGGCAGAAGTCGAAGCACTTGAGCGAAGGATTTGTTCGGTACCCGAGGAAGGCAGATGTTATCTCTCCTCACCCCTCTCATTTTGATTATAGTGGATAACTAACCTACTTTTGGAAAATATTTAGCCAAATACCCCACTTCCTAAAAGATTTAGCCAAATACCCCACTTTTATAAAAAATTTAGCCAACTACCCCTTTTAATTATAATAACCAAAAAGCAAATTTTTATATATAACCCTACTTTAGAAATTATAAACTATAATACACCTTACCCTTAGAAAAGCTGGATAATTCACAGAAAATAGAGAAACTTAAATTAAAAAATCTTTCAAAATTCAAGATTAGATACGTTGATAAAAGATTAGTGGAAAGTAAGCATATTGCTAATAAAGAAATATCAGAATACCTATTACTAACAATAAAAGTAACTAATCAACTACCTAAAGAGATACAAAAACAAATAGTATACAAAGTATTAGATTACAGAAACGAAGAAGCAAGTTGGTATTACCAACACCTACTAGCAAACAAAATAATCGGACATGGAGCCAAAAATTTATTTAAACATACAAGAGTTGGAAGAAGATTACAACGGTCCTGAAATGTTCAGTGATATAAGAAAAGATTTAAGAATCATAAATAAAAATATAAAAGAATTAGGAAGATATATGATAGACTACCCAGAAGAAGAATTGGGCATAACAGAAGAAGGTATGAAAGAGCTAGAAGCCATAACAAAACTTAATATAAATATCTTGGAAATAGAAGATTTAATGGAAAATCCTAATTCAGAAGAAGTGCAAGAAGCCTTGAAAAATCTAGATATAACAAACGAAGAAATAAAAATGGACCAAGATAAGATTATTGAAAAACCTTCAGAAATTCCAAATAACATGTATGAAGTCTTAAGACCACCACCTAACAAAAAACCATACTAATTACCATGGAAATGGCAAAATACAAAAAGAAGAATGCAACCAGGAAGAGATAAAGAAAAAGAAACCCCAAAATACGAACCAACAGAACACTACGAAAAAGGAATAACAGAAAATGGAGAATGGTTAGACCTAGATTGCGTAAAAGATGTAGATAGAACAATTGAAGAATGGGTAAAAGTGTCACTAATAGTAGGATTTAGGCAGAACCTTAACGGAAATGCATTTGAGAAATTTATAGAAGCCACCTTTATGGGATTAGTAGCAAAATGGTGGAATGGACTAGAAGAAGAAGAGAGAAATACTATAAGAAAATCAAGACCAATTGATGACAAAGGAACTGAAGAAAGCTCAGCACAACGGACGTTAGGTTTAAAAGAAATAATTACAAATTACGAAAAAGTAATAAGAACCGAATTCAGTGTATACGATAAAGGAGAAAAACACACTATATATAAAAAGAACCAAGCAAGATGGAGACTAAGTAACTTAGAAATATGCGACATGTGCCATTTTGATAACTATGCTTGTGAATTCCGAGAATATTATCAAGATAGTTATTATACAAAAGAAGAACGGAAGCCAATTTTAGACTCATTCTTTCTAAAATTACCTGATCCATGGAGTATAAACATATATAGTGCATATATAAATGAGAAAGTGAAACCTGAAGTAGACACTTTAGGGTATAGAACGCAATTTGTAAAAGATTATAGAGACAAAGTATGCCAAGATGCTAGAGCAACAATGAAATATTACAGAACATATAAACAAAGAATTTGCTGTGAAGATGAAAGACCAAATCATTGGAGATGCAATAATAACTATAGATACACAAAGAAGAATAATCACAAATTCCAAAAATATCAACCAAAATATAGGAAAACTTTTAAGAGATATAGAAAACCCTTTAAAAAATACTTTAGAAAAATGAAGAAAAATAAAAATAGGCAGTATACGAAAAATCCAAAAAAATATAACTGTTACATATGTGGAGATGTAGGACATATATCACCAAATTGTCCTAAAAGAATGAAAAAAGAAAAAAGATGTAAAATACATAGAAGAAATTGAAGAAATGAATAACATAAATTACGAACCCATAGAATATGATAAAGAATGGTCAGAAATAAGTTAAGATGAAAAAATAATGGTAATGGAAGAAGATAGTGGAAGTAGTGAAGGTGAAACAGAAGAATGTGAAATAAACATGTTAACTGATCTAACAGAAATAGGGGAACCCTCAGAAAGAGAAGAAAACAATGAAGAACTAAGAGAAAGAATGTGCTTTGACATACAAAAATACGATAAAATAAGAGAGACCAAATTAGATATAAATCCAAAAGAAATTTTTAAACTACCAATATTTGAAAGAAAGAAAAGCACCATAGTAATAGCTAGGAATAATGAACAACCTATAGACATTGAACAAGCACAAGGCAAAACTATAATCCCATTAATAACAGAAAGAATAATAAGACAAGAGATGGAAAAGATAAGCGAAAAGACCAGAAAAACATTAAGACACATACATTTAGGAGCTGTACAAATAATAATAAAAGCCTATTTTAAGGAAGAAATAAATACACCCCTCCAAATATATCTAATGGATGATAGGATAATATCAAGTACACAAGATGCCTTAATAGGAATAGTGCAAGGAAACATAATATACCAAAAGATAAAGTTCACAATAAAACCTAATTTTTCTATAAGCATGACAAAAGAAAATAAAGATAAAAGCCTAGTCATGTATCATAAGTTATCAGGTATAGAAATGATAGAAAAAAGCAAAGTTATGAACATACAAATAAGAAATATTTACGCATTCACTAGTAAGCACGAAGTAAAGAATAGAAATACAGAAAATTTTAAAATAGAGCCGCTATTCAGCGAAATCATAAGGTACAAACCTGCTAGAGAAAACCCTGAAATGACTATACCAAATTATATAGAATTTGACTTTAATAAAGCAAAAGAAACCGCAAAAGGAAAAGCACCACAAATAATGTTTGGAAAGAGATCACTATCAATAAGAAATAAACAACAAACATTAGAATTAATACCAATAATAAATATATTAGAACACCAAAATAATAACCAATTTAAAATAGAAATAGAATATTATGACAACGGAAAATGGAATAAACAAATAGCCTTAGTTGACACAGGAGCTACCAATTCACATACTAAACAAACAAATATAAAAACCACTGAATTGATAACATTAGATAACCCATATTATTACCTAGATTATTACAATAATAGACATCCAATTGTACACAAAATCATACTACCACTAAGCATAAATGGTAGAAAGAAAATGTTGTTACACTTACATGTAGACCCAGAACAACATGTTAATGATATGTTATTAGGAACTGACTTCCTTACATCAGTACAACCTTACTCAATTCAAGAAGAAAAAATCACAATAACAGTAAACAATGAAAGCATGGTAATAAATAGGATATTGGACAAATGAATCCATTAAGAGCAACAAAAAACACATTATACATCCTAACAGAATTTGTTTACGAAGGATACAAATCAAGAAACTATCACAGTCTAATAGACACCGGAGCAGGTACTAGTTTATGCCTCGAAAATATACTACCAAAATGGAAACAAGATGGTTCTAATAAAAAAGCTATAACTGGATTAACAGGACAAACTATCATACTAGACAAATATCAACAAAATATTAATGTACAAATAGGAAATTACATCCTAAAAATACCTATCATATATCAGTTTGACGATATGAATAATGATGTACTCTTAGGAAATGATTTTTTCCAACAATACTATCCCATAACTATATCACATAAATCAGTCATATTTACAACACCTTGCAGACACTAAGCAATAACAATTAGAATAACCCAACCTTATTCCAGAACTGACCTACCATACATCAGAGTTCTTCAACCCAGCGTGGTGAATACCAATACTTACTAAATAAAACTAGAATACAACAAGTTCAAGTAACAACTACAAAAGAAATTTTACAAAAACAATTAAAAGATCTGTGCGGAGAAGACCCCTTGGCAAAATGGAACTTAAGTGAACCCACGACACATATAGAGTTAATAGATAAAAACAAAATAATTAAAATTAGACCAATAAGACATACTCCAACAGACCTAGAAGAATTCAAAATACACATAAAAGAATTAGTGAAAAATAATTATATAAGAAAATCACAAAGTCCACATTCATCACCAGCATTCATAGTAAAAAAACATTCAGAAGAAAAAAGAGGTAAATCTCGAATGGTAGTAAATTATAAGGAATTAAATAAAAATACTAAGAGATTTGGATACCCACTACCAGACATCCAAATACTACTTAACACAGTAAGAACAAGAAAAATATATTCGAAATTTGACTGCAAATCAGGA
This sequence comes from Hemerocallis citrina, assembly GCA_017893485.1. NCBI lineage: Eukaryota > Viridiplantae > Streptophyta > Magnoliopsida > Asparagales > Asphodelaceae > Hemerocallis > Hemerocallis citrina. The sequence continues at coordinate 86,850,865 of CM030367.1, forward strand.
TTTTATTATGTAAAACTAACAGAAGATTCAAAACCTTTAACGGCATTTAGCACACCTCAAGGATTTTATGAATGGAATGTTTTACCATTCGGTTATAAAAACAGCCCAGGAATATTTCAAGAATATATGGATAATTTTTTTTTTAAAATACAACAATTTCATATTAGTATATGTAGATGATATTCTAATAGGATTAGAAAATGAGGAACAACATAAAGAACATCTACTAAAATTCATAGAAATAGTGAAAAATACAGGCATTATACTATCAAAAAAGAAAATGGAATTATTCAAAACTGAGATAGAATTCTTAGGAACAAAATTATCACATGAAGGAATAGAATTACAACCACATATAGCAGAAAAAATAAAGACTTTTTCTAATGTCTTAAAAGAAAAAAGAGAAGTGCAAGCTATAATAGGATTACTAAATCAAACAAGAGGTTACATATCAAATTTATCGGAAAAAACAAATTGGTTGCAACAAAAACTTAAAAAGTTTAAGAAATGGGAATGGACCCCGGAGGATGAAGAGAAAGTTAAAATATTAAAACAACAAACTTCAGAATTACAAAAGCTAAGATTACCTGTTAAAGAATGTTCTTGGATAATAGAAACAGATGCATGTGAAACCAATTGGGGAGCAGCATTAAAATTTATTGAAATAGGAGAAAATGAAGAAAAACTAGCTAGATATACTAGTGGATCTTTCTCACAAACCCAACAAAATTACCACATAAACGAAAAAGAACTACTAGCAATCTTAAAAGCTATAAAAAGTTTGAACTATTCATAATACATACAAAATTTACGGTAAGAACAGATAATACCCAAGCAAAGAGTTGGATTAATAAAATAATAGACCCAACCATAGCAAATAAAAGATTGATAAGATGGCAGATGGAGTTAGCACATTACAATTTCTTAATAGAAAACATAAAAGGAAAACAAAATATTTTAGCTGATTTTCTATCAAGAAATTAACTATTTCACTTGTTGCAGAATGAAAACCAGAGTTCAGCAAATTGAACAAGAGGTTATTTACATCAAGGGAACAATGGAGCAATTAAAAGGAGCATTTAATCAGTTACAACTATAAATATGCGGACTCCAAAGTCTGTTCTATCAGCATGTAACCACCGAAAATATGGTGGACAATAATAACGAGAAAATGAGTGAGATGGGTGAGCCTTCTCAGTCAGTAAAAGAAGAAGCAATTATATCCCCCAATAAAACCACATACAAGGAGACACTCCTTACAGAGAAAGCTCCTACCAAAGTATCGAAGAAAATATTATTTTTATAATATATTCAAAAACTATGTCAAGTAATAGAGGTAAACCAATTCATCAAGACCATATCTCAACAGCACATGAACAAGGTCATCATCCTATCAGGAGCTAATCCAAGGACAAGTAGGGCGTTGTTCGAAAGAGGACTTATCCATTGCATCTATCCGTCCAGAGAATGCGAAGAACTAATCCACCTACCAAGAGAAATTTACAAGGCAGTCAAAAGTTATTTTGGGCTCACAAAGGCCTCAAAAATATATGTCAGAATGTATTCAGCAATCTCCGAATATCCTAATGATGAAGAAGAATTTCCAGAAGAACATGTTATAAAAATAGGGATGACCACCCAAATAATCTATGGAGCATCAAATATTGTACCATTTAAAGCTGAAGAATTTGAGAAATTAATCCCAGAAAGAAGGGCAATGGGCTTTAGGAACATGTACTGTGAATTAAAAGATATAAAACAAAGAGTTAGCAATATATGGATCTATGACAGCCCAGATCCAGATAAGATAATAATGTATAGTATAGCAAAAATCAAACAACCACAAGATAAGCATGAGCTGTTTGACAGCTGGTACCAGATAGTATCTACTAGAGCAATGACAATGACAGCGGAGACAGCTGTACATTACTGTAGCCTGATGAAGATGGAGTACCAACATAAATGTACAGTATGTGAAGATGTCGGCCAAGAGGAATCTCTTTTCCTAGAATAGGCCAAAATGTAATCAGAACAATTATTGTAAGATGATGTAAGCACTTACGTATTGGTAGCAATTATTGAACATATGATGTAAGCAGTGATGTAGGAAAACTTGTTGTAAGCTGATCCCTTAGCCTATAAAAGGGAAGGCAAACCAAGAGAGAAGACAGACTATCTGGGAGAGAAATAATTCCTCATAATCTTGAAGAGTCTGTTTGTAACAAGTTTGAAGCAAATAAAATATCTTTTATGAGTTCATCTATCAGCTCTTGCAGAAAATAAGGTATGAATAACTAAATCGCTTCCCCTTAGAGAGAGTTTTGTAAGGCTCTGCCTGACTGATCTTGCAAAAAAGCTCATTTGCAACCTTCTATAGTTAGACTGTTGTGGTTGTCTGTACCAAAGGGCTACTAGTTGTTCTCGACGTATCTCTAGGATGAAGCTCTATTGAGGGCATAGTAATCTTGAGATGGGAAGAGCGTAAAAGGAGCACAGAAATCGGGGTGCATACCATGGGTATTTTATCCACTGGTAGTAACTGGTACAAAACAGATCAAAAAAGTTTAACTAGGCCGGAAGCATGATGGGCTGTTTTGTTTTGATTTTTTAGGTATCCTTAGAAATCTCTCTCTGCTCTTTATTTCATAATTGCTTATTGTTCAAAAGAACTAATGGATAATAATTTTGGTATTGCCTCACCAATTTTTGAATTAATGATTAATTACCAAGGAAGTGATAGAATGCTAGTTTTTGATGTTTATTATCCTCATAGACAAATAAGCATGGATGATTGCTACGAATTCAAATTATTCTTTTTTAGTATTCAACGAGTAATAATCATAACAATAAACCAAATAATTCCTGGAGAAACTAGTAATATAAATGTTGAAATAATTGACGACCTAACTTATCACGAAAGATCATTGTTATTTTATGAAAATGGTATATTTAGTAGTTACGTTTGGAGTCCTACGACTGCATACAGACAATTTCTAGAAGAACATGAATAGAATGGAGGAGAAAATAGACATACAGAAGAACTCGAAGAACCCCCATATGATAGTAATAGTGAAGGATATGAGACAGAATCAGAATATATGAGAGAACTTGACGACGATGACGACGATATTCCCATCATTCCTGATTACTTTTTTAGAATTGACAATATTCATTATTTCGACGAATATTATTTTACGCCAAACTTTGATCTTTATTTCAACTCTTTAGACTTTATTCTTTAGACTTTTAAAGTTTTTGATACTCTCCTCCTTTTGATTTTCAGGTCTCCAGGAGATTACGCGCTACCCACACCTACAAGTCAAGAGATTTCACGCACCCACCAAAGTGGTATCAGAGCCAGTACAGAGTAAATAATTTTAACTTAATTTCTGTAATTTTTCATAAATTTATTAGTAATTTATAGACTAGAAAGTAGAAAAAACTAAAATTTAATAATAAAAATAAGAATTATCCTAAAACCAAAAAACTTCTAGTTTTTGTAGAAAGGTCACACATCCTATAAAAATTATTATAGGAAGAATAGTATAGAAATCTAACTAAAAACTAGGGTATTGCACTAATTATTTTCAAAACAAGGGATAATTCCCTAAATATTTTTAAAAAGAAGGGTAACAAGCCAAATAACTCTCATTTTTTAATTTTCCGTTGGTCTGAGACTTAGTTTTCAAAAATCCCAAAGCTGATTAATTTACCCTAGAGACAATTCAAGTATAATCAAGAGATTGCCCGAGTTGAACCCAGGCCTAATCCAATCTAAAGTTCTGATATTTTTGATTTTTGAAGTTGAACCCAGGTCAACTTCATTAATTTACCTAAACAGTCATACTTAAATGTATTCAAATAATGATAATTTTATTTGGTCCAATCTAATCTTCTATTCTTAATGTGAATTCTTGATTTTATAAATATTTTCCTATAATTAACAAAGTCTATCCTGTAAACTTTTTAAAGTTTTAATTCTTAGAAAACATGTAAGACTTTGAAAGTTTAAACCCGTTACATATGTCACAGTTCCGTTTTTGTTAATCTTCACATGTAAACGTCTATACAATCCAAACAATGTCCAGATTATATCAAGTAATGGTATGCAGTTTCCCAATTGCACACGTATATAGCATCCAGACGGTGGCTCTTTTGCTGTTTTTTATTTTTATTTATTTTTATTTTTTGATGAAAATGATAGTACTACGAAGAGTCCCAGCCGCATATAAATATATCTATCTATTTCTATTATAAAAGCAAGAATATGAAGAAAAAAAATTTGTTCAAAGCCAATCAAAACCCTTCTTTCATTTTGTTGATCAAACTGAACAGAGACTATTATTGATTTAAACTCTCCCGTTGCGTACTCTTTTGGTGAGTCCTGTGTGCACTCTCCCACAGCCGTCCGATCCCGACTCGGATCATGATCTTTGATCGGGCGGCTGTGCTTTCACTCGCTCTTCTCACTTAATATTGAGGATAGTTTGGCCATTTAACATTTTCCCTCTACTTCGATTTCCTATCTATCTAAATCTCCCTCTCTTAAGTTTCTTCCCCAAACCCTACCTCTTCTCTTCTCTCTTCGAATTCCCGTTCAAAATCCCCGTTCAAAATCAAAGCGCACTTCCTTCTCTCTAAGCTTCGAATTCCCCTTCAAAAAATCCGACGAAACCTCCAAACCCTAGATCAATCTTCTTTGAAACCCTTGACGTCCTATGCCCCTATGCTCTTTCGAAGCCCCCGACGCCTCTCTCTCAGTTCATTCTTCCTTCAACCCTCTCTCATTACTAGTGCTAATTGTGTTCTGATATTATTATTATTATTAGTGTAGTTGTTGTTATTGTTGTTATTTCTTGATGAAAATTTCGAAACTTTACTTGTGGTTATTGTATGCTTCTTCTTTGAGATTGAATTAGGAGAGATGATGGGTTGCTAATGGATAATTACATGTAGATACAAATCCATAATACTACTCGTGGATGTTAATCAAAGAAGAATTATGATATTTTCAATGCGCTGGGCATTGTAGTGCATAATTAATTTCGAAATTTTGATGTGGGTTGAGTAAAGAAAGTAACAATTGGTATGTTATTGTTGTTGAGGTGGATTTCGATATATAAGCGTAGTTTTATTGTATCCGTAGTTGCAATTGCTATGTTATTGCTAGATGTTTCATTGACATGTTTTAATAACAGAAACAAGCAAGAACTAACAAAACCTATTTTCCTTCCCCCATTCTCATGTAAAACCTATACCAATGCTTATCCTGGTTACCATTTTGAGATTTATTCATAATTGATTTGTGCTGTAATTGACTCCTTGCCATTATTGTCTAGAAACTGATTTTAGATTCACGGATGACACAAACAATGCAAATCCCACTGAAATATGCAGAGGATATTATTGGTTTTAGGGGAGACAACATGGCTTACATCCGCCATGTTAGTGGAGCTGTCCTTACTGTGCAGGAGAGTGGAGGTTTGCGTGATAAGATTGCAATCGAGATCAAAGGCACTTCTTCACAAGTCAATTTCACAGAACAATTCATCCAGGTATAATAACCTTTTTTTGCCAAGTTCCTATATTTAGTAATTGAAAATGAATTATTCAGATTCAATTGCATAATGTGTATCAATAATGTATTGAAATGCTTTGCTTTGCAATGACAATTAATAAGGCACAAGGACAAACAATACTCCGTGTTGGAGTTTATCTGCCTAATAATGTCTTTTCTCATGGACAACTATACGTTGCTCTGTCTAGAGGAATGTCCATGAAGGATACTATAGTTCTAATAAAGCCAGATCAGCATGCTAAGCTTAAAGGTTCATACATCGAAAATGTGGTTTATAAGGAAGTGTTAATGTTTAAGGTAGATTGTTACTTTTTTCTTCTTTCAAGTTCCTTAAGATGTAATAGAGTTATAACACGGATAGAAATTCAAGCCAATAGATCTGATCATTATTATTAATTGAAGGAAATAATTTTTCAAAAGATTTTTGAATTGAAATTATTAAGGAAGTGGATGATGATCAATCTTAAGGCTTGTTTCTCAAAACATTCGCAGTGGCCATCTAAGAGCTTTCACCCCGCCATGCTTCAGAGCTTATGCTGCTATTTTCCTTCCTTGGACGTCTGAGTCTATTTGTATATTCTCTTAAAACACCTTTTTTTAAACTCATTTTAATTCTTGATAGCATTTCAGAAATTTGTTGTCTCTTAAATTTTAAGATATTTGGTCGAATATTGATAGTTTTTCCAGATTGTTTAATTATTTGCTCGAATATTGGTAGCATGGCAATGATCCGACTCATAGTTGTACTCTCTGTAATATGAGTCAGTTGATATGTTTGATTACTATGTGTAGAAATTCAACATATCATCACCATACATTCAGTGTGACACAAAATAATTATGTTCACTAAAATGGGAACTGTAGTCGATGATGACAAACTTTAATGGCTTGTTTCTCAAAACATTAGCCTGAGAGCTTTCGTCTTTTGCGGGGCTTGAGAGCATATGTTGTTTACCTTCCTTCCTGGGATGTCTGAGACTATTATTCTTAATTAAGATTAATCAAATTGTGTTATGTAAGTTACGCATTTCCTTTGCACAGTGGCGTAGCCAGGATTTTCGTCTAGGGGGCGGCACTTGCTTTAAAAAAATATATAATAAACACATTTGGGGATGGGGGTGGCCAGAGTGAGGGCTCTTGGCTGCTCGAAGCAACTTGTTCTTGAGATTTTTTCAAAAACTTGAATAGTGTAGTATTTTTTCATTCTGAAATTATATCCAATTTCAACAAATCAATATCAAGATAAATATTTGGTCCAATTTCAACTTATATTCAATGTCAAATTTTAAGTGCATAATATTTTAGTAAGGGAATCTCAAGCTGAGTATTATTAAGATATAAATGAGAAAGGAAATCACAATTATAATTTTATAAATACACTAGTACAGTTTCACTAGTACTTTTAGATCTAATATTTGATCCAGTGGTGTAGCTAGGATTTTCGTCTAGGGGGCGCGGCACTTACTTTAAAAAACTATATAATAAACACATTTGGAGATGGGGGTGGCCAGAGGGAGGGCTCTTGGCTGCTTGAAGCAACTTGTTCTTGAGATTTTTTCAAAAACTTGAATAGTGTAGTATTTTTCATTCTGAAATTATATCCAATTTCAACAAATCAATATCAAGATGAATATTTGGTCCAATTTCAACTTATATTCAATGTCAAATTTTAAGTGCATAATATTTTAGTAAGAGAATCTCAAGATGAGTATTAAGATATAAATGCGAAAAGAAATCACAATTATAATTTTATAAATACACTAATACAGTTTCACTAGTACTTTTAGATCTAATATTTGATTAATATTATATTGTTAGTGCTCTCAACTTCACTAGTACTTTAAGTTCTAATATTTGATCAATAAGAACTAGACTTCACCAGTTGAATTTTCCAAATATTTGTCATGATTTATACAGATACATCTTTCGTAACCTCATCATTAACAATTTCAATAGAAAAATGGAACCTGAAGAAAAAATCCATTTCACTCTTCAACATATAAAGCCATCAATGTGGAAAGCACCCTCCTTTCTTCCTTTAATCTCTTTAATAAACTCTAACTTTTTAAATATTCTGCAATTTTAAAAGCTAAAAAAATCTCTAAATTTTCACCACATTTCTTATTTGAAAATCATCCTTGACAAATTCTTATCAGATGCTAGAATGTGATTGAAAATTAGGCTCGTCGAGTTGTCCTCAATATGTTTCACAAGTTAATCAAGTTCTAATGCAAGTAATGCTAATGAAGGGGATAGAATCCCCACAGGAAACACCTAAAATGTAGAGTATACGATCACAGCACAACAAACACCTACAAATCTGAAGCAATACAACTTGAAACGGTGAACTAATGTTATAAGTACGTTGTTTGGCTATTTTGATAGCAGAGAGTGAAGGCCACAAAAGCAAACTCTTCGACCCTGGACTAAAAAGCAATCTCTTTGAGTTTGACCTGCATTAAAAAGAGAAAAAGGGAACGGATTGGATCAATTTCTTCGACCTTGGATTAATTTCAAATTGAAGAAAGGAAAACAAGCTCACTTTATGAAGATTTCAGCATCGATTGTGTTGTTATTCAAATTTTTAGGGTTATGGTTTGGTTTGGGGGGAAAGGGATAAGAAGAAGACGGGTTGGGGATGGGTCACGGGAGAAACAAAAAAGAAAGAGGGCCAGGACTCAGGAGAGAATCAAATGGGCTTCTGGGCTGTTTTTTTAAACTTATATTTCAAACTTTACACATAACCCCTTCATAAAATTTTATTTACTATATATATAATATAAAAAAATCAAATCTCAAGGGGCACAGCCGCACCCCCTGGGGACTGCATGGCTACGCCCCTGCCTTTGCATATATTAAGTTGATTGAGTTTGGTCCTTGTTATATGCCTTAGTTTTGATCTATGTTTGATATTAGTAGTCTTGATGTCTGTTGCACATTTTATCTTTTATGCCTTCCTCTTTCTCTATTTTAGACATTGATACGTCAATTTTCATTAGTTGCTCATTAACAAAAGAATTTGGTAATTGTTATATACCAACCCTTTTGTTTATTATTGTCTTTATGTATCATTCATAAAAGGACTTTCTGATGGTAAATTTTACTAGAGTCGTAAATCGGGATCCTGAATCATTGTTTCTTTCTTATATTAACCTGTAATTTGTGTTGTTACTTTAGATACAATTCGGCGAGTTGCTGATCCTTACCCCATATGATCGACCTTCATTAGACTGTGCTCATTATATTTTTGACCTTTGAACTCACCTGTTGCCATTTTTTTTTGTTTCTTGACTTATTATTGCAGTTAATAATAAATAAGTGATTTGTGAAGACAAGCTTTTAAGTTTTGTTTCTCAAGACACGCAATGGTCGCATGAGAGCTTTTGCCTTACTGGACTTGGAGATATTGTGCTGCTCTATTCTCCTTTGATGAACTATGCCTTGAAACCTTTGAAATTCTTTGATTTTCTATTATGTATATGCTTTCCATGCTGTCTTGACCAAGTTATTTATTTATATATTGAGTAAAATTGGTGCATCTGTTTATGTTGATTGCAATTGGTGTAATTTCCACTTGCATTGGTTGTTAATGTGTATTTTTTGCTTGTACATCAGTATCATTTCAAGGTTTTATTTAATGTGTTATGCATTTTGTGTTTCCCGGCTTGTTAATTGGATGGTTAAGTCAAAACTATCTGTGTGTAGGTGAAATGATGATCCAGATTGGCTGGCAGCAAATTGTTTTCCCTGCATTCATGCAATTTCTACCTGAATTGTATTGACTTACACTTACTATTTGAGATAGCGAGGTGAGTTGAAACTAGACTTGCTACCTTGATAGCGAGTAGGTCAATTTGGTAAATAGTTTCGAAAGTGGGTCAGTTTGGTAAATGTTTTAAAAAAGTGTTTCATTTTGGAAAAAAGTTCTTTCACAACTGGCTGCTTGCCCCAACCCAATGGATCTGATCTCTTGAATTGATTTATGCTTTTAACCTATGCGATTTTCGGTCTGCTAGGTGATGTAGGTCTGGATGCTCACCCTGTGGTTGAATGTTCTCAGTTTCTTTTTCTTAAGTTTCAGATATTAGAGATTTTGTCGAAGGTTTTATGACACATATTGAAATCAAAGAATATATGTAAAGGAAGGAGTCCATTATAAGCATAGGATTGAGAGCACACTCGATACAACGATCTATTAGATCGTGTCCCTAGGCATAGCATTATATTACTATGTAAGCTTTATTAATTACAACTCATTTTTTTCTAATGCATCATCATCACGTCTTGCTTGATACTTGTAGTTTGGTCATGCTAATTATTCAATACGTTGACATGACAGGAAAACTCTATGATTTCTCTTCTGGATGAAATTAAATTTATGTAGATATTTCCTGATGGGTAGCACGGATACGAATACATATTTACAGGAGATGGACATGGTACAAGTAAGGGAGATGACTCATTTGTGTAAACTAAGATACAAGGACACGGCTATAGTATTGTGCAATGTATTATTATATATCAAAACTATAATGAAAAATGTAGAGGACATAGAATGATATTATATTGGGCTACGTAAGAAAATAAGAGATGAAGTGGAACATAGAATGATATTATATTGGGCTACGTAAGAAAATAAGAGATGAAGTGGAACATAGAATGATATTATATTGGGCTACGTAAGAAAATAAGAGATGAAGTGGACTGTCTGAGTTATTTTCTTTAAGAAACTTGAGTGAGAGGTTGGAAAAATTGTTGATTATGCATTCAGAGTTATTTTCTTTTGCATATTTTTCTGATCACAAATAAAATAATTTGACAGGAGGGAGCTCCTTGAAGAGCTGGACATCAATCTTCCGAAAGATGCATTTGAATTTATCTTTATTTTTCTTCAAGACTTGTGAGCACTCTTGTTTGCTCTCTGCCTATGAGTTTGTTCTTATATTAATGCAATAATGCATATGCCTAAACCGTCGAATGCATATGCCTAATACTTATAAACAATTGCAATGAAAATGCTATATTTGTACTATGCTGGTTTGCATTGCTTTTCTTTCAAATAATGATGAAGTGGATTGTGTTGATTGTGCATCTTCTCAATTTGAATGTTATGTCTATGAATCTGGTGCATCATGTTATGAATTTCTTTTTCCTTTTGAAGTTTCCCCATGAAGCATAAACACTAATATTTGGAAGTAGTGTCAAGTCAGACAAGTTGAACGTACATAGTAGATACAAAAAAATATTTTTTATTGCCTAATTTATTGTGTTATTTTAGAAATTTTCATTTGTCATTGTCTGTATTGACTTGTCTGTGTCTGTGAGATTAGAATATATTGACAGTTTGTATTGGTCCTTGTCAACTCTCTCTTTCTATGCCCAAAATCATATGTTTATTGACATGTTTTCTATGATTCGAAGATAAAGGCATTGCTGACTTGTATGATTATGTGTATAACATAAATAAATTTGTCAAATTTAGATATAGGATACCATCTGTTTGCATGTCTTTCTAAGTGCCAATATCTACTCGGATTCTTAGACCAACAACAAAACTATATGCTAATATGCATGGGTGTCGATTGACACGAACTTGAATATGTTTGGATTTAGGAATAAGTATTCATCATTTAGTTAGGTAGAGGTCACTGCATTTCTCAGTTGATTATCTCGTTATTCCAATCTACAAATAATTTCAGTCATAACATGCTATATTTAACAAGTAGCAACTCATTTCAGCGACTGGGCTAATGTGGTAGTGATTGCCGAGCTAGGAAGATACTTCGTAGAGACAGCTGTCACCTTCGCCACGTGTGCATATAATTGGGCATACAGTTCTATTTTTTTTGTTAATTGATATTGAATTTATTTGAAGGTATATTTTGTATATTGTGATATGGTTCAGGAAAAAATATTATGTGCTAAATGTGATTTCCCTTTCTTATGTTTCTAGAGTATATAGTCATTTTTCAATTAACTGAAATTAATTGCATAGATTTTTTCCTATTCAAGTAATTGCATTCATGAAAGCAAATTGAGGAGGAGAATCTGACTAAGAGTTTACTCTTATAACCTAATATTGCCCTTGATATAGAGATGCAAACCATAAGGACGTAAACCATGCTGCAAGGAAATAACATTAGTGTGTTAGTTGGGTTCCATTTGAATGACTAAAGAAGCTAACATAAGGGTTAATCAGGATACTCCCATGCCCTCCCACCAGCTGCCACATCTTTATAATGAGGCCTTTGTCATTGTATACTTTTAAAACGATGTAATACTATAGGGTTTGGATCCACTCTATAATTAGTTGCCAGAGTATTACATCGTCGATCCTCACTTGTCATTTTCATTGGGATGTTACATTGCAAATTTATTCATCTCCTATGACCATACCATTTAATTTTTTTAGTCAGACCAAACAAGTTAAGAGATTGTTTCAGTAGTACTAATTCTTTTACTTAAGGAAATAACCTTTAATTAACCTTCCAAACACAAACCACTTTTTGACACATATCACTCTATCAGAATATCTAGCTGCTAAATAATTCAGACACATCTAACTATAAATTAAAACTAAGAATGAATTAAGAACGACTTGAGAATTGCAACAAATATTTATACTTTATCTGGAAGCTAGAAGGATAAGCAATTCAAATATAAACCCTAATTGAAAATCTTTGATTGTACCAATGTTTAGGGGGTGACTTTATGATCTTTTCTCTTTAACCTGTTTTAATGTGTAAATCTCAACATACCTATGCTGAAGAAACATGTTGTGGTCATCTTTTCATTTTACTTGTAAACTACCAAAGTTTTTTTTAGAAAGGTAGGTAAATTTTAAATATAGATATGGATATGGATTTTAAAGTATCATAAGAAGGTAAGAATCAAGATAGTGATAAGAAATATAAGTTTCTTTTTGCGAATGTGGTTATTTCTCAGTAATACAGATTTATATATGCATCGATGCCGATGTAATTATACTTATATTAGCCCAAACAAAATTGTAAAAATTTGAATTTGTGCTTATTTTACACATTAAAGATTTTATTTGTAGATAAGATATCAAATTTGAATTTGAATGAACTAACACTTTTACTATTAAAAATAGTTTTAAAGTTTTCATTTATATTGATTGAGCCAATAAAAGAGTTGTTTTACTTGGTTTTAGTTTTTTTTCTTGCCAATTTACTCTCCTATAAAAGCAAAAAATGGGGCCTAGGGTTTGAATGCAAAAAACCATAATCTTATTCTTCTTCTTCCTCTTCTTTTGGTGGATCGTGGAACATCAAGAGAGAAAAAGAATGCTCACCATCAACAGGCGACTAATTCTTCGTTAATGATGCTGATTATATTTATAACACCCCGAATTCCAAATAAGACTGAATTCGAAGTTCCAAAGGATCTTTACACTTCACTTCGTACAATTTTACAAGGGATTAAAAACTTTTATTATAACAGAGTTTACAGCAATGCAGCGGAATTATAAATTGCAACATTATACATGAATTGAATAATAACTTGAACATTTGTTTAGCAACAATCAATCTTTAGTCTTGTCATTCACTTTATCCGGCATAGAAACTGTGGGTACGTCAGTTGCATACAACTGATGCTAGGATATAATACATCAATTTCTCTTACTTGGAAAACACATACTTGTCACAAAACAAACTAAGGGGACTACCATATTGATGTCGTGTGTGAATGTGCACTTAGTCCTTAATGCAGTTATTAATATTTACATGACACTAATGCGCAATTGTTCGGATTCTATGCATCCCATACTATATAGGTCCGAGGGCAAGCCCTTAATCGTTCTTCATCTTGTAGGGTTCAATCCCTCGCTATGACTTAAACTACTACAGTAACTATGATAAGCATCCTAGATGTTCTATGAATTACGAGCCCATGTTCAGACAGCCTGGAGGGGAATCCCACGTCATGACATGACGCATCATGTAGACAACCTATGGACAATTCAGCCTCTGTCATGGGACAATGGAACCACCCGTAGTCACCAAACACCCCACAAGCGTCGCCACCTGGACGATAATTCCGGAGACGTGTTCACGTCATGACATGACGCATCATGTAGACAGCCTGTGAAACACTCTCACACTGCCAATCCGATGGTCCTCATACTTGTCTTTTTCTCTTACTTTCATCACATCTTCACTATGTATCTAAATCCTTAAGTAATTGAATCATGAATAAAAATCAACACTCTAGAATTTAGCGTTACCCCTAAATCGGTCTTAAAATATCAATCATTATCCATGACCCAAACTTGGTCACAATTTATCACATTTCTCTTTTCAAAACTTTCATTCCTGCCGATGTGAGGACTTAGCTAAAATTCTAGTCTAAATTCTCTTTTCATGTTCATTATACTTGTTCACAAATTTCACAATTCATCATGTTTCTTTTCAATCAATTTTCCATGCACAACTTGCATATTCTTAAACAATCTCACATTAAATTCTACTCAATGATTTATAAGTCAAAATCTCATTTTGAGCTCTTCACAATTTTTTATGTTCAACAAAAATATTCTCATCTTTAATCACAAAAGAATTATATATTTTTTTCTTTTTAAGAAACTTTATTAATCACGTTTCCCAAAATCTCTTCTAAACCTCATTATAATAAGTCAAAGTGTTGTAGAAAATTTTCCACAAAGTCTAGATATTTTTCTGATATTTCAAATAATTTTTCTCTATTTTTAAAATACTTAAAAAATCTCAAAATATAATATTTTATCAAAAAAAATCAAAAATAAAAAGGTTGGCCGAAGCCTGGAATCGAACAACAGGGCCCGCCCAGCTACAGTAACGCTTTTAATGCGCCGCCGAAGACCAAAAAGTCCACAGCGACTTGCTGTTTAAAGTGGGACTCAGTTTATACTTAAGTTTCGGTGTTCAGGTTTTGAGTGAAATCAGATTTTGAAAAAAAAAATGTTTCGGCCAAGACTCGAACCCAAGACCTCAGGCTCCGCTCACTAAAGTAACGCTTTTAAAATGCACCCGATGACCAGTAGGTCCAAGTGACTCACCCGTAAAGAATTTTGATTAAAACACTTTTGTTTGTGACTGTATTATTTCTAGATTATTTTATAAAACTCGATTTTTCCTTATTCGAATGGTTCTTATAAAAAGTAGATTTTTCCTGAGTATAATTTCTAAGGAAAACAGTAGCTTGCATTTTCATAATTTTCATGGAACTCATTTTTTTAACATAAAAGCTCTTTCTCCCTTAATTAGTTTAATACATAGATCAAAATAAACTCATTTCGACATAAAACATTTATCTTTACAAGAATCTTTTTATCAACAATTTTCCCATTCTCATTGAGTTCAAATACAAATTTCATTTCTTTCGTTTCTTACTAAAGATTTAATTACTCAAATTAGTCCTACTTCCCAACTACATATTTTAAGAGACAATTAGGGATAAATAAATCAAATTATCACAATTCTACTTGTATAAGGCACATGAACACATTTTTACCACAATTTCATTTATTTTACATTTCATGCCAATTAATTTAAATTCCATAATCCATCCGTATTCACAAATTCTACATATTGTGTCTTTCATTTCATGCATAGATAAAGTTTCACAACAAATCATAATTCACCCATTTTAGCATGCAAATAATCTACCAAGTCATCATACACATATTTACATACACATTCTATTTATTCTACTACTTTTTCATGTAAATTATTTTGCTGATCTTTTCCTCTTAATCTCCTTAAACAAAAGCATGACAATATTTTCTGTTCATTTTTAACATGATCACAATATCAATTCCTAGCATGATATCTAACTAGAAGCTTGAGAAATCACCCATCTATTTGAAGAAACACAAATGAAAAGAACTCCTAGAAATCTCCTTGAATAACGAACGATCCTTCTCCTCCTAGATTGTGCCACAAGTTGCCTTCTCCTCCTTGTGCTTGATGGAACCCGAATGCCCTCTTGCTCCTTTGGTAAATGGCCGGCCTCCAATTAAAAAGGGGACACACACTAAAAACACAATTCAATCTCTTTTACTCACAATCTCTCAATCTTTTTCTCACTTTTTCTTTCTTTCTTTCTTTCTTTCTCTTTTTATCAAAATTTTCAAGTGTGTTGCATGAAGAGATGGAGGGGGTATTTATACATTTTTTTGAGTGAAATGGAGGGCCAAGGTGAACTAGATGGTTGTGGATTAGGGGCTAGGATGAACTAGGGAGTTAAAGCAACTACCCATGCACTCAAAACCACCTCTCCACTACACCAACTCACCCCTCTCTCTTGTACCATTTCCGGCCTACCCCATGCTCCACCCAAGACACGTGCTAGTGCAATGCACATGTCACAACACACCCCTAGTTACTAGTTATACACATTTATTTAATTAATTGTCTACAAAATTAGTATACAGTACAAGTTATGACAATTAAAAGAGAATTAAACTAGTGGGCTCAAATTAGTGGGCTTTAGAACCCATGAACTTTTAATTAAAAATAATTAATTAATTAGTGTGGGCTAAGAATAAACAATTAGGCCTAGGATTTAAATAGGCTTTTTAAAATAAAAAGAGAAGGATTAAAATATTTGTTCATGGTATGAAAATAAATAATTTTCTAGGGAAAAATGCACATGAATTTATACGTGCAAAACACGTAAAAATCAACACTCTTATTTAATTATAATTAGAAATTCAGGATGTTACGTTATTTCTTTATCTATATTTCTTTTGTTGAAATGGTAATTCCATTAGCTATCATTAGAGAACCCTCTTGACGAACAAAGATCAACTAAAACATCATTATGGTTTTACATATATTTGATATTAAAAAAAACTGAGCTAATTGTTTGTGGCATTGTAAGTTCAGTAAAAAGTCACATCTTTTCAATAGTTGTTCTTCTCGTAAAGTGAAATTCATTGTAGTTAGTATTTGGTATCATGTTTTTGATGCTTGTTTCTTCAATTCAGAAAAGACCTTCTGATCACACACTACAAACGAGTCACTAATTCTTTGTTATTGATGCTTATTTTTCCTTTTATCTAGATTTCTTTCGTTAAAGTGGTAATTTCATTAGGGATCACTAGAGAACCCTCCACACTATCGAACAAAGATCAACAAAAAAATATCTGTGGTTTTACATGTATTTGATCAGACAACTACAGAATTTTTTTGCAAAAATAATACTCCAATTAATAAAGTTTGAGGATTAACACCCAAAAAAGTTAATAAAAACTTCAAAGAAGAAGAGGTGACATATTCATCTTTCATATGAACAAATAAATATGAACTCTTATAACAAACTTATATGTACAAACACTTGAGATAGGTTAATCAGGAAGGTGTTGTCTAATATGTGAATTTGTAAGGTTGTATATAAGGTGAAAAAAGCTAGGAAAAACCGAAATCTTGTACCTATGTAAATATTTCAGATATTGCATTCAGTTATGAGTTTCTTAACTAAGGTTAAGAAAACAGTGAAGCTTTGATCTGAAAAACTACAGACATGACAATATGACATATAGGGCAACATCAAACAATAACTAAAATAATAAAAAACCGCAACATCACAGAACTATACAATGACTAATAACATATGCTTTATACATATCATGTTCCAATATAAAGATTTCAACAACCAGTGTACATGAAATTCGGTTTTGATCTAAGATATAAATATGAAGGGATTTATTTTTCACCTGAGACTATTAATGTTCATCTAATTATGATGAAGTTGACAAATCACATGCATCTGCAAGCCAATATCATTATAATTCTGGTTTTTTTATAACCTCTCTTAATTTGATTATAATTATTATTGTTTTTTGTCAACTTTTATTCATCATCATTAAATTGTTTCTGGAATTCTTTATTCATATGATTTCTAATCATGCTAAAACTAAAATTTCAACTAATGACTTATTAATAAATTTTATTTAAAAAAAACTAACTTATTATAAATTATATTTTTTGTAGATTGTCTATATCAATGGACAATTCCCACTATGAATACTCCTCTATCAACTCATTGCAAGAAAATCAACAATTGTGGACTATTAAAGTATTGGTTAAAAAACATTATGGTGTGAAAGAATACAAAAATAATAAAGGCACAGGAAAAATCTCAGAAGTGGCAATTATAGATGATTGAGGTAAGATACTTTAAATATTTTTAATTGTTAAAATTATTCATACATATACATACATAAATAATTATTACTCCCTCCGTTTCAAAATATGTCATTCTAACCTTTTTTTTGTTTCATAATATAAGTCACTTTAGGTTTTCGATGAGAGGTCTTGTCATTCTTAAATGTTTATGAATTAATTTTTTATGAGATTTTCAATTTTACACTTGTCCTTTTTTTTAAGAGAAGTAACAAACAATTATAAAGGAGGGCAAATAAAGCATCGTACAATTGATGGATCATTTATAAGCTTTAAAAACCACGAATATGAAATATTTTTACTCAATCCTAGGTTGTTTCTTAATAGTCGTGTAGAAACCTACAATGACTTATATTTTGAAATGGATGGAGTATTTCTAACAGAATACTGAAAAATATCGTCAACCCCACAAAATTGTTAGGGTTTCGAATCTCACTGCCCAAGATCACTTCTTTTTCCGAGATTCCGTCCGCCGCACCCGAATCACCTACGAATCTCTACGGATTCTGCTCTCCCGTGAGGAGGTCAGGTACCGCTGCCTCGACCTAAGGTGGCAGCTTTCATGAAGGAGCGCAGCCTATGGCTCAACCACGAGAAGCGGATTGTCGGCTTGATCCCCGAAATCCAAAATGGGGATGTTTTCCTTTACATGATGGGGAATCGATTATGTTACTGGGAATAAGGTTGGGGTTGTTAGGATTGTGTCTTGAATACTTGTTGTTCCGATTAAAAGAAGGTAATATGAAGTACGGAGGTCGAAGCATCGAAGTGAGTAGAAGGAGAAACAGCAGCAGCAGGGGTGCAGGCTAGTTGCGGTCGACCGGTCTTGGTGACAGTCGACCCACCCCCCGACCGCACCCCTGATCGCTCGTAGTATAGGAAATGTCAGAGAGTGGTACGGTCGACCGGTCTTGTTGGACAGTCGACTGCCCGCGGTGCTGTATTCGTTTTTGGGCTTCGATTTGTTAGGTCGTTTCAGCCCAATCTTCAACTCTAAGTTAGATCGTGCGGCTCCTATTCATTTACTTCTTTTCCAGGTTTTATCGGACGACCGAGGATCAAGATTAGACCTAGGTTTTCTCTCTATTCTTCTATATATATTGTAAACTCCTCCAATATGAGAGGTAGTACTTCATAGATTCTTTTCTCCATTGCAAAGAGAGGCTTGAGAGAGAGATAGTTCTTGGTGGGTGAGTTTAATTCCTTGTGTCAAGTGAATCAGTAACTCCTTGTAATCTCTTCTACTTGAATATCAGATCTCCCTATATTTCCCCCCGAATTAAGCAAAAGCTAACTGGGATAAGTCATCGTTGTTGTATTTGTGTTAGTTTGGTGAATCTACTTGTTTGCTTAATTTATTCGCCTCGTCTACTTTGACTTCCTCCTTGCTCTAATTAGTTCCGATGCGACCAGAAGGCATTTGTTGACACCCCAATCCCAACAACTAGTATCAGAGCTTTAGGTTGCCGAGTTCCTTGGTTAAGATGACAGGCCACAGTATTTTGAAGATCAAGCAATTCGATGGTAAGATTAATTTCAATCTTTGGAAGACTGACATGTATGATGTTCTTGTTCAAGAACGGTTGCAGTCAGCAGTTAAGAAGCAGAAAAAGCCAACTGATATGAAGGATGACGTTTGGGAAGATATTCTTGAAAGAGCCATAAGTCTAATCTGACTATCCTTGGCGGACGAGGTTAAGTGCAGCTTTCTTGAAGAAACTGACGGGCGAGTTTGTGGGAAAGACTTATAGCTGACTACTCTGGTTCGTCGTTATTAGATCGGATGCATTAGAAGAGGAAGTTGTTCCGTTTATCTATAAAGGAAGGTACCGATCTCCAAGGCCACATTACAGAGTTTAATAAGGTATTATCTGAACTTAAGGCGATCAACGCAGCTGTATGTGAGGAAGATAAAGCTTTCAACCCGATATATTCTTTGCTGGATTCGTACGAGCCTTTGATCACGACCATACTACACGGTAGATCTGCCAAGGAGAGTATTTCGGTAGATGGTGTAATCAAAGCATTGAAGGAAAATTAACTTAGGAAGGAGACCCATAAATCTTCATCGTCTATTCCTACAAGTTGTCTAGCAGTAGATGGTCCTTCGGAGGGAATACAAAGTGCTTTGCAAAAGGATTCGATCCATTGCCGATAATCCAAAAGGCCAGGGCATATCAAGAAAGACTATTGGAAATTACAGAATCAAGAGAGCGCCTAGAACGGGAGTTCAGCTGCTAATGTAGTTAGTGCCTTTGGTGCCTTTGATTCAGGTGGTTCGTGTCTTCTTGTGTCAAATTCTTTAGAAGTGGATTCTAGTTGGTTTCTTGACTCATGGAGTTCTTCTCATATTTGCTCCAAGAGGGAGTTGTTTTCTACTTATAAGTCTACTACAGAGCGTTATGTGACAACGGGAACTGGAGAGATTTGTGAAGTAGTGGGTGAAGGGACAGTTGAGTTGAAGATGCCACGTCTAAACATGTTTACTTTAATGGAGGTTTTGCATGTTCCTCTACTAAAATGGAATCTGATTTTCTTAGAAACTCTTGATGCACAGGGCTGCAGGTACACAGCTCGAGGTGGAGTTCTGTCTGTTTTTCAAGGTCGTCATGAAGTGATTAGAGGTATGAGAGTGGTTGGGCCAAGCCAACACAATCTCTACAAGCTTTGGTGAATTCGAAAATCCTGTGCGGGGGTTGATAGTTCTTTTCCCATTATTCCCGCAAGCTCAGCTAGTTTGCCGCAACTAGAATCATCGAAACGAGACCATGATGTTCGAATATCGTCGAGAGGTGGAGAAAGCCTATGGGTAGGTGGAGTTCGTGCGGAGTTTGGAAACTTCGTGAGTACATCTATGGAGGTGTGCCTTTGAAGAGGCATATTGGATTCGGTGAGATTGGGTAGAGATCATTTCAATTAGAAGAAGAAGCTATTGTTCTAAGTTTTCTTTGTAGGAGGAATTTGTTAGAGTTGGGAGATGAGTAACACATCATGTGATAGCACTCGTATTCAATCCAAGGTGGAGTTTGTCAGGATTTTGTCTTGAATACTCGTTGTTCTGATTAAAAGAAGGTAATATGAAGCACGGAGGTTGAAGCATTGAAGTGAGTAGAAGGAGAAACAGCAGCAGCAAGGGTGCATGCTAGTTGTCGTCGACCGGTCTTGGTGATAGTCGCCCGCACCCCCCAACCGCACCCCCTACCAATCGTAGTACAGGGAATGTCAGGGAGTGGTACGGTTGACCGGTCTTGTTAGATGGTCTACCGCCCACGGTGCTGTATTCGTTTTTGGGCTTCGATTTGTTAGGTCGGTTCAGCCCAATCTTCAACTCTAAGTTAGATCGTGTGGCTTCTATTCAGTTACTTCTTTTCCAGGTTTTATCGGACGACCGAGGATCAAGATTAGACCTAGATTTTCTCCCAATTCTTCTATATATATTGTAAACTCCTCTAATATGAGAGGTAGTACTTCATAGATTCTTTTCTCCATTGCAAAGAGAGGCTCGAGAGAGAGATAGTTCTTGGTGGGTGAGTTTAATTTCTTGTGTCAAGTGAATCAGTAACTCCTTGTAATCTCTTCTAGTTGAATATCAGATCTCTCGATATTTCCCCCCGGATTAAGCAAAAGCTAACCGGGATAAATCATCATTGTTGTGTTTGTGTTAGTTTGGTGGATCTACTTGCTTGCTTAATTTATTTGCCTCATCTCCTTCGACTTCCTCCTTGCTCTCATTAGTTCCGCTACGACCAGAGGGTGTTTGTTGACGCCCCAATCCCAACAGGGTTTGCTACTAGCATTATCGTTTCGGGTGGGTATGAGGTTGATGATAAGGGGGATGAGTTGGTTTATACGGGGGCAGGGAAGGAGGAAGAAGAATCGACAGTGTTATTCAGTTTCGCAGGATTTGAAAAAAGGGAAGAAGGGAATGGATTTGAGTATAGAGAATGGGATTGATCTTAGGGTGATTAGGGGGGTGAGGGTTGAGGGGAGCCCGACGAGGAGAGTTTACGTTTAAGATGGGTTGTAAATGGTTGTGGCGTGGTAGGCAGAGGAAGGGAAGTTGGGGATTGAGGTGTTGAAGTATAAGCTTGTGAGGATTGAAGGGCAGGAGGAGATGGGGAGCATTGTGATGTAAGTGAAGTTGACATCATTTTGAAGTTGGGTAGTGTTGTAGATGAAGATGAGAAAGATCTTATCTAAGGATAGGCACAAATTTATTATTGTAGATGAATTTCTAAGTATATCTTCTGCTATCTTTAAAGGTAAAAAATATGTTACTCATTTTTATTTATCAAATTGGTTGTTACTGATACATGATACCAAATACTAATTACAATGAACTACAAATCTTTGTTTAGCAGTAATTAATGTAGAAGATCTAGATAATGTAGACTCAAAATATGGTAATGAAGTAAGAAACAAAATCTTACAGTTGGATTCAGGTAATATCAATTAATTAAATTGAATAATAATTTACGAAATTGTTTTGGAATTCATATGTTATCTTAATTTAAGGTCAAAACCAAACTTACATACATTATGGGGAGAACTAGCGATCAAGGAAGGAAAAGCTTTGAAAAAAATATCACCCAACATGCCAATTATTGCAATTACCACTATAAAAACCTCAAACTTTGGAGGTAATTATATACAAAAAAAATAATAATGCTATTTACTATAAATTTTATTTATTTATTATTGATTTTTTTAACAGGATTGTTTCTCACATCAACAAATAACACTACAATAGAGATAAATTCGAATGAACCAGAAGCAGATAAAATTCAAGAACGGCACAATTTATTTTGTATATTTAATTCTTTAATTGTTGCCTTCTGGAGTATCATTTACCATAGTTTTTTTGTTTGTTTCAGGATAAAATGTCACGAAATTTTATTAAAAAGTAATACCTTGCAAATAAAAATAAAAAAGATTGGATGCGGAAGAAGTGAAACTATCTGACATTCTCTATTGTGCAGATGAGGATTCTTCTGAGGTATTATAAATAATGAATTTTTAAATATTTTGTTAAATTCTCTATATGTCTATAAATATTTTGATGAATTCAAATTTTATTTAATATTTTAAGGCAAAATACTACTATTGCCAAGTTTTGATCAAAAGTGTCAAAGACATTAGAGATTCATAGAACATTGCATGCAAAGCCTGTTCAACAAAAGTCAATGTTGAAAACGATGAAGCTTATAGTCGAATATGTAAAAAGAATAATGAATATGAGCCAAGGTATATAAAATACTATATTGTTAGTTTCTATTTTTCCATTCTTCAATCAATTTTTAAAAAAAACAAAAGATAAATTGTTTTAGACATGTATTCAAAATCACATTAAAAAATACACGTGTAGAGGAAGAATTGACTTTATTTGATGAGGAAGCAAGATGCATCATCGGCTGTTCCGCAAAAGTGGTGGAACATATTAAGAATAAGGTATAATATATTATTCTCATAGTGTTAAAAATGATTAAGAGTTAATTACTTAATTCTATATGCAGAAAAAATAATGCTGAAGAATTTAATAAAAGGACTAAGAAATGCATTGGAGATTAGTATATTTTTTTATCAAATCACAAGATTCACGCATGGAAGAACAACTACAAGAACATTGGCTAGATGCAAAATTAAAAAGGATGAACAAGAGGTTACAAGCAATTTTAAGTTCAAGAAAGTTAAAGTCGAAAGTGATGATTCATCTTTTGAAAAATACGATGATACTAGTTTAGGATTTACTAATTTGTTATTTTTTATATGTTTTTTTTTAATAGCAGTTTTAAGTTCAAGAAAATTAAAGTCGAAAATGATGATTAACTTATGAAAAGTACAATAATTATATCTTTATGTTTTAGATGAAACTATTACGGATATAGCTCTCTCTTACATCGTACGAATTTTGATCCATTTGTGCTTTGTTTTGATTGGAATTTTGCTAGAATTGATTAAACTTGGGTTCTTGATACTTGATTGAAATCTGATGTCGACGAGCTTGTTGTCGTTGGAGTAATTTTGAAATTCATGGTTTGCTTATTAAGATGATTGACTAAGTCGAATTTATAGTTTGAAGAATATGGGTGTGCTAAATACAAGTATGTTTTGTCTATCTAACTTGTTTACTAGAATAGTTAAAATATTCAATATTCATGTGCACCAAGCCATGTGCACTTGGTGGACGGTAAATTTCAACTAGTGTAAAAAAAAGGAGAAAACATACAGTACCACGAAGAATAGAAATACAGAATAGGGGACGGTTGATGCAGCAGAAATAGCATTCCGAAGTCCAAAAAAAACCACAATAACATAAGAGACCGAAAAGAGGTTTAAACAACAGGAAAGAAAGTGGCTATTTCGCTGTTAGATTATATAGGGTGTTTCTTAACCTTTTAAAAGTTCTTCTGCCTTGTCAAATGAATTTCTTCAATTATTTTTAATAGAACATACATACAGTAATCTATTGTTGCTTATTTTAGTGTGGGAGTAGATAGATAGTGAGTTAATAATTGAAGGAAACTACTAAAAGTCAAACTTGTGACCTTGGCCATTAAAGACGGTTACAACTCCTAAGAATGAATCTAGATCATTGATTTACTACCGTGATCTGAATCCGACAGTTGCTGATGTGGCCAATGGACCTGCAAAAAGCCTGAAACACCGGGGAGTGGCCCGATGACAGACCCTTCGACGCTCAAGTCAGAACCAGAAAGAGAGCGAGAGTAAGAGAGTGAAAACTGGCAAATTGTTGTTTACCTTCTGACTATAGAGGGAGAGGGGTATTTATAGGCCTGAGAGACATTTCAAGAGATTGATTTGTGTCCATTGGATTGATTTAACTACCTTATCTCTTTCATGTCTCTCCCTCTCAAGATATAAGATATCCTTGTTAGGGATAAGAGATTTGACTCTTAGCCTGCATGGGCTGGGTGTCTCTCCTAGTGGGCCTAGTCTGTCACTTTTTATGGGCTTGGGAGAAGCTCATGTCATGGAGTGGGCCTAGACCTGTAAAAAAGGCCTCTGATGGCTAATCTGCTGTAGATGCTTTGAGATCTGTGCAAGAATCGTACGGTTCTGATCTACTGCGGTTTTTATCATCATCATAAACCCCCACTCCCGGAAGGCAATTTTCTTGGCTTTCAGGGAGTAGTACGTCTTATTTTTAGAATCTAGCATATAATCTTAGCAGTCAGAGTGTTCGAAGATACCTTGAACTGATTAGTGGCTTCTGAAGGCAGTGAATATTTTCTTGGATTTTTCCATATTTCTTTGGATTTTTCCGAATTTTCTGGAAATTTTTGGAATTTTTCCATAGTTCTTCAGACTTTTTCGAATTCTCTAGAATTTTCTGGAATTTGTCCATATTTCTTCGGATTTTTCCGAATTTTCTTAGAATTTTCCCCAATTTTAAAATTGTTTTTTTGAATTTTATAATCCAAAAATTCAATTTTAATTATTTTTTGGACTTTTTAATTGATTTTCCGAATTAAAATAATTATTTTTGATTTTTAATTATTTTTTGAATTAAAAATGAATTCAGGGGTTTTTTTGCAATAAGTCTAACACGCACGGATCTTGACGTGATTTGGGTCGCTCATCAGATGGCGGCTCGCGTGTCACGGAGATCGAACGGTGGATATAAGAGAGGAGCTCTGGGGACGAAGGCGGGTGATATGGACGCATCTGAGCCGTCCCTCGCACTCGAGCTCCGTTTTTGGAGAAATTCAACGGTCGAAAACTCCTATTAGCGACCAGTTATCTCGGCCGACCGTTTGGCCGAGCTATGGCCGATTTTTTTATCTTTGAGGATCTCGTCATGCTACTGTGCCATAGTGCCATTGCCGAGCAATGGTGAGAGGTCGTCGTCGAGCCGTTTTGGTCGAGCTACGGGATTGAGCCTTGCTCGAGATTTCGAAGCTCTATTTTTTGGATGGAGCTCTGTATTTCGCTCGAGCATTGACTCCGTTCTTTGTCAACCTATGGGAGTGTCGAGTTACCTTATCTTGGTTGAGCTATGGAGCATTGAAGCCTCGCCGAGCTATGGGGGTTTCGAATTCGCCGAGCTATAGGGATTTCGAATTCGCCGAGCTATGAACTCGAGCTTTCGCCGAGCTATGGCAATTTCGCTGAGCTATGGAGACGATGAAGTTTTGCTGAGCTATGGGAGCTGAGACTTTTGCCGAGCTATTTTTTGGACTCCGTGGATTTCGACGAAGTGAAAGCTTGGAGATGGAGGTCGACTGAGGAAAGCTTGACGGTGGAGCAGAGGTGTGAAGCATTTGGCGAGGCGAGGGCTCGAAGTTGGAGTTGGAGCGAGGAGGAGAAAGCGAGTTGGCGCGTTGGTTGAGTTCGGATATTTTGGCGCTCAATTTGAAGGAGAAGAAGGAGAAGGGAAGTTGAGCGGTTGCAGGTCAGATATCAGGTTTGGATCCGACCCGTTAATGCCCTTTCGCCTTATTTCTTGGTTTGCTTGCGGGTTTGGGTCACGAATTTGACCCAATCTGAATCCTCTTATACTTTAGCTCCTCTCTCACAACAGTTAGGTGATTTTCTAGAGATTTTTTTCATTTTTTGCAACTCTTTGGAGCTTTTGTGGAGATTGTTTGGAGTTTTTTGGACTTGGGTTTGCATATAATATATATATATATATATATATATATATATATATATATATATATATATAGAGAGAGAGAGAGAGAGAGAGAGAGAGAGAGAGAGAGGGTCATGCTATTATGAGATGGTGAGATGGGTGAGATGAATTTTTTTTTGAGAGATAAGGGATTTGAGTCATCCGAATCTCGATCACACCGTTCACATCACTCTACATGTCATCAAGATGATGTGTGCCAAATTTCAAGAAATTCAGAGATCTGTAGCCTATGCATCAAGATGTTGAAATAAATACACGTATATGTATTTCATACCATCTTCATGACGTGTTGACCATTTTGATGCATAGGCTAGAGGTCTCCAAATCACTTGAAATTTTGTACACACCATCTAGATGACATGTAGAGTGATGTGAACGGTGTGATCGAAATTCAGATGACTCAAATCGCTCATCTCTCAAAAAAATATTTTCATCTCACCCATCTCACCATCTCATATTAACATTATTCTATATCTATATAATAAATTACAAAGAAAGTTATCAAGTTGCTCACATTCAATCTTCCGCAAAATCAGTGGTTCAGATTGACTTTCACAAAACATATTTTCCCGTCCAAAATTTTAAACCCCACAATTTCAAAACCCACACACACACACTCTCTCTCTGTTTCCCAAAATACCCCCCCTTCTCTCTCTTTTCTCACTGTCTCTCTTTCCCGCTCACTCTCTCTCTTACTGTCTCCCTCTCTCTCCCCGCTCTCTCTCTCTCTCTCTCATCGATCGAAGCCTCCCCCTCCCCCTTCCTCTCCTGTCCTCCCTTCCGCTCTCACCAACCCGATGTCGCTCTCATCGACAGAAACTTCCCCCTCCTGCCCTTCCTTCTCATCGAAAGACACTTCCCCCTCCTACCCTCCCTTCCACTCTCACCAACCCCGACACCGCTCTCATCGATTGACGCCTCTCTATCTCTCTCTCTCTCTCTTCCGAAATCATGCGGGAAAAACCCCTCCTTAAACCATCGCTCCACTTCGTCTTCTTCTTCCTCAAAACCCTAAATCCCCAAAATTCATAGTACCTCTCAAAACTCTAACAATGGTGCGATCCAAGCCCAGGCCCACCAACAAACAAAAATGCGGCATCGATTTCAAAGTAACTCTCTCTCTCTCTTCACTCTTATCCTTCTTCAGTGTTCTTAATTTTGTTTTCTGATTTTCAAGAAAATAAAGCGGAAGATTGGACGGAAGCTCCCACCCCCGAAGAATTTCACTGTCACGCAGATAAAATCGAAAGGTAAAAATCCAATCTTGTGCATTTTGTTATATAGATAATTACTCATTTGGAGTAGATGCTTTGGATATTTTCCTAAATTCTTACCCCAGAAAGGAACCACCCCCTTGATGTAGTTTTATCATATTTCTGTTTTATGCACTCATCATGTTCGATGAAATGCACAAATGACGTGAAACATTTTAATTATAGGAGCCTGCTGCACTGGGGGCATCTGAAACTAAAGTGGATGGGTTAAATCAGATGCACAAAAGCTTTCGCATTTGGGACAGGAAATATGGTTAGTCTCTCTCTCATTCATATTCTCTGTTATGAATCATTCAATGCATACTCATATAGTTTTTCTCAGGTTTTTACCTGCCTTTGAGTACAGAAACTTGGGATAAACTTCAAAAGGTTGCTGCTGCACTGGTCAATGTCAAGGATTACTTGATGTCATCCACCACCGCCAACCCCGACGCCGCTCCAACCACCGAATCCCTCACCGTCACCGAATCCCTGACCATCTCTACATCTCAGGTAGTGAGCCATGAATTTAGTGTTTTCTGTTGAATTTGCTGTTTAATTTTGTTTAATTTTTTTATTAGTGTGGTAAGGGAATGTAATTTTGTTTAATTACTGTTTCTACATCTCAGGTAGTGAACCAAAAAATTTTAAAATCGATTTTTTGTGGTAAGGGAACGGCTTGCTGAAATTTTGGATGGGGTTTTTTAGATACGTTCTGTAATCCTACAAATTACGGTTTTTTTTAAAAAAAAGTTCAGTTTTGAGAATTTGATGGTTCAATTGGGTTAGTGGGTTTTAGTGCAGATCAAGATGAAGGAAATGTGGTTGGAGGGGTTGGAAAATTTTTCCAGATTCCATCTACATTTTGTTCATTGTTCTTCCATTTTGTTTAATTTGATTATAACAGTGAAAATTTTGCCAGAATTGCTCAATTGGTAACTTTGTTGGGTAGGAACAATATAAGGAGCTAAATTTGATAAAATTGTTCGGTTGAATCATAATGATGTTAATGCATAGTTACTGTTAATTCGATATTTTGTTTAACTAACCAATTATGTAAGCATAGTCACTGTCATTTGAATCATAATGATGTTAATGCAATTTCCTAGGAATGTGAACAAATATTGTAGACGTCTTGCTGAAATTACGTTAAAGTGCAAGGTGAATAAGTTAATTTATGTTCTTTTTAAGATAAACCATATCTTTTGATGATGTGTTTGGCATTGCAGAAAGATTCGAGGGAGGCCGGAATAGTGAGCCCCGTAAAAGATCAGGGACACTGCGGCTCTTGCTGGACATTCAGGTAAATTCATCCTGAAAACATTTACATGCTCTTATTTTGTATAGCACACTTTTTGATGAGTTATTTTGCAAGTGGTTGGATAAGTATAGTTTAGATAAAGATAGTAATGGAATTGAGAACTATGGTTAAAACTTTGTGGCCAACAAAAGTTTATATAACAATTATCTCAACACCACTGAAGTCCCCAACCAGACCAACGTTAGATATCTAAGGTTATGTGAGGTAACTTTACAAAACTCCAGTTATTAAACACAGCTTCATTTCCGAAAACACAGTAAACACTTTTACAAGTAACTGTCTAACTGAAACAATTTATTCTGAAGGTAATACTTGGGTTTCCTGTAAACTTTTGAACTTATAATTAACTTATGGCATAAAAGTTGGATGTCGGTGAACTACAAACCAAACAATAAGACGACACACTACTGAAATTACACCTCACAAATCTAAAACAGCTATTCAGTGTTTATCACTCCGGTGACCAATTTATTTAGAACTCAATTAGTTACTGGAAATAAGTTTAAAATGAAAGCATCAAAGAGAGATCTTCTTTATAGCTAAAAGTTTAAATTAAGCAAGTTAAAAATTAAGAAGTTTAAATTATGCAATATTTTCTTAGACCTGCAGCTTTGAATATTATCTTTTATGCACACATTTTTTTTATTTTGCTATTTCAATGTTAACATTATTTTTAGCCAAAGCAGCTTATCCCCTACTGACCTTAATATTATGTTTTTGCATGAAAACTTCATTAAATGTGCACAAACTACAGATCTTATTTTTAAAAACATTCTAACAAACGGTAAGTTTAAAAACTAAAAAAGGAAAACTACATGCTTCTTATTAACGTAAATTTATACTATGTAGACGATAGCTTACATGTCAACTTCATTAAATGTTTGAAACTTAACACAAAATACAGATATCTTATTTTTTAAAACATTCTAACAGAATGCAAGTTTAAAATTAAAAAAGGAAAGGAAAACTACATGCTTCTTATTAAAGCAAATTTATAATATGTAGACAAAAAGATAGCTTACATGTCAACTTCATTAAATGTCGTGAGCATAGCAAATGTGTTCTAGGTGTAACGCCCCGAATTCCAAATTACTGAATTCGAGATGTTCTTCAGGATCTTTTCACTTTTCTCGAGTACAATTTTACAAGGAAATTTCAAACTTTTCTTTTTACATCAGAGTTACAACATCTTACATTTAAATTTACACAGCGGAAGCAAAATATACGACATTTACATAAATGAACAACAACATAATGAGATCTTTATGCATCCATTCCTCTTACATGTAATTTATCCTGCATACAAAACTGTGGGTACGTCAGTTTATTCAACCGACGATAATTATACATGGCCATCCTCTCTATGCCAGAAACAGTATAATGAATCTCATTTCTTAACAAATCACAATCTTGTTCATAATAAGCATGTAAAATCAAAAGGGAACCTTTAGAGATGTCATGTCGTGATTGTGCACTTAATCCTTAATGCAATTTATTTAATTTTCACATGACACTAATGCACACTTGTTCGAAATCTATGCATCCCATACTACATAGGTTCGAGGGCAAGCCTCTTAATCGTTCTTCATTTTTGTAGGGTTCAATCCCCCGCCATGACTTACTCTACTTCTGTAAATTCAATGAGTATCTTAGATGATTCTATGAGTACAAGCATGTATCCTGGCCCTGGAGTAGAATTTCGCGCCATGTCTTGACTCATCAAGCATGCATTCTGCGACAATTCAGCCTCCTCCCTGAACACACTCCTCTTGCAGTCACCAAAACATCCCACAAGCGTGACTAGAGTCCGATCATTACTGAGTTGTGCCCGCGCCATGTCTTGACTCATCAAGCATGCATTCTGCGGCTCACACACCCGCACCGTACCCTAGCTCTCATACTCATGTTTTTCTCTCACCTTCATCACCTCCACACTATGTATTAATGTTACATTAGAATCATGAATAAAAATCAAGCTCTAGAGTTAGCCTCTCCATCAACCGGACTTATCATTTCATTTCACATGACCAACCTTGGTCTATTTCTCAATATCATTTCATTTCACTGCCGGGGAGACTTAGCTACTCCTTCGTTCAATTTCAATTTCACAATATCCAATTGAGCATCATCAGCTCATCATTCATTTTAGAGTCTCACAGACTTCATCATGATTTAGCCTTTCATAATTATTCATTTAATTCCCAATTCTCATCTATGATTCATTTGTATAATTCATGCAGCCATAAACAGAGTCCATCGATTCAAATCATATAGTTCATAATTACCAAGAGCAAAATAACATGAAGTTCAAATATATCCAAGTACACTCTGTACAGTCGACTTGGAAGAACACCAGTCGACTCATACAGTCACATACAGTATCATCATAATTGCTCGGGATAGCCGACTGTTGTACACCACCAGTCGCCTATCCCGCACTTTTCATGTTCACAATATGTTCTCGTGACAGTCGACTGTTCATCGATCAGCCGTCTGTTTGGAGATTTCAACAGCATAATTTCTAAGCCCAGATCAGTCGACTTGCTACATGCATTCGGTCGACTGGACAGATCTATTTTCCATTAAGGAGATTATTTACAGTTCTTACACGCACTTGCATCATGATATCAATTCACCATATACATAAATTTATAACAGAGTCTCCTCTTGTTCAGTAGCATTTACAGCACAAATTTTCAAGTTACTAACATGCTCTTTTAGAGAAAACTACTCTAAACATGCATTCACATTGCTCATACTTTCTTACGACAATGAAGGTATAAATCTCAAGTCATCATACTGGGTCTACATAGATAAAATATCTTTATTCATGGAGCTTTCAAATAGTCATATTCAGAACGAAGCACCAGTCGACTTAACACCACGTCAGTCGACTGCTCTGACAATTTAAGTTATTTATCACCATTAGTTCTTTTCATTCATTTACCTTCCCTCCATCATATGTGTCATAGGGAAAATATATATTTAATAATCACACCATCATGTCTATTTGTACACGTTTTTATCAGCACATTATGAAAGGTAATGCCTCGTACCAGTCGGCTGTCTTACATGGCAGTCGACTGTACCGACAGTCTCACTCTCATTATTAATAGCATGTTCAAGCAAATTCTACTGCATTCAATTCACTTTTGTAACATGGTATCAATCATAGTAATTATAGTATCATTCCTACATTAGAAGTCCTGAGAAACACCCACCTTATATGAAGAAATAAACGAAATCCCGCACTTTTCCAAGTAGAGAACGCCTTCTTGCTCCTTTGCTCCACACCGAGCTCCTCAGCAATGCTGCTTGCCTCCACAGAAATGCTCCCACACAAACTCACAAATACTCTCTATAATCTTAGAAAATTTTAGTGTAAAAAGATAGGGAAATAGGAGGGGTATTTATACTAGGAGATAAATAGAATAGATGGCTAAGATACATTGGGGAGTTGGAGAATCAAAGGCTGAGATCAAATCGGGAGTTGAGAAACTACCCACACCTCAAAAGTAACTACCCATGATCTAAGCCCATCACTCCACAATCCGGCCAAGAATTGTGCCTTGTGCACGTGTACATGGAGTGCACGTGTACACACAAAACCCCACTACAAAATTATATACCATACCCGGAAAAGAAGAAAAGATGCTACACATACAAGTTGTAGGAATATAAAAGGTTAAGTTTATGGGCTTAAGTTCATTTGGGCCAAATAAATATTTTAAAAAGAGAAAATAAACAAGTTAATATTGGGCTTTAAGGAAAATATTTTATAGGGAACAATATACTTTATTCATCATGGAGAAATAATAGCCACATGCTACACAAGCATACCATAAAAAGAGAAATAAATAATCTTTATGTATTAAGAAAAATCGGGGTATTACACTAGGAGTCCTTCAAGCGAGTAGAAATTCTTCTCCTAAGTCGTGGCATAGGAACCTAGATCCACAGTTCAAAAGTTTCTCCTTACAATAGTTCAAATTCAAAACACAACCAACAAGCACTCCATGGCCTACCAATATTCAAAACCTTATCACCTCATTCATTATCCTTCAGTAGGATATAATAACCAACTATCTACAGATCCAGTGACTATGCCCGTGGACTATTGTTGAGATACTGGCTATTGTTGAGATTGAGGATGGTGGCTATTGTTGAGATGCTTGCAGATACTTTGCTTTGGTTGGAATAATGGAACTGCTTCTTATATTGATTATGCTTTTAATCACTATGTTTGTTATGGCTGTGATGAGATTACACATTATGATTCATACATATTTTAGGTATTGAAGCATCTATTTTCAAAATATGAGCAGTGATGAACTTAATTTCAGTCTCTTTTGGTTTTGCACTTGGTTCTGACTTAGATTTTCGATTTGCTACTTCTTTGAATATGAAATGTGTTTATGAGGCTCACTCCTTCAATGCATGGACTGAAGGAGTTATTTTGGTGATGCATTCATTGCGCCAAACTACTTTATTGCATTTATTATGCAATGCAATCTAGCATGCTTTTATTGGTTTTGACTGCACTAATTCAACCTACTTTATGATACATGGTTCTTTCTCTCGAGTTTTTCTTTTAACTGCTTCCGAAATTACTTTCTACTATCTCCTGATAAGTTTTTGCTATTTTCCCATCAGAAATGATACAGGTTGAGACATTTTTGGATTATGATCAATCAACAAAGGGAGCAGTATTTGCAAGTGTAAGTTTTTGCAACAAATGGAGTAGTTTTTGTCGGTGACGACCTGACCATATCAGCCGGGTGAGCAGGTAAATGACTATTTTATGTACAATCTGTGGTTTATTGACCATCGAGAATGGTGACAATCTCAAGTATCAATTTTTAAAAATATATGTAACATTTTGCAAGTGTAAAATTTGTGCTGTGAATATAGTCTTCAATATGGTATAAAAAAAGAAAAGAAAAATATAATCTTGAAATTCCTATTGATTGCAAAATCTTCAGTCTGCTAATTACTATTCCTTCCTCTTATTAGTTTTCAATCTTAGGTAGTTTTTGGGTTTTGCCACTATCCCAATAAAATCATTAGAAAAATATGTGGTTTAATCCAGACCTAGATATATATGGTGTTGTTGAAAAAAAATGACAGTGATGCATTCTAGCTATTGAGGATGCAACTGGAGTTTGGTACTCATTTTGAATGTTAACTCTTTGACTACTAATATGACCATGGGCCCCCAAATTATACTTTGCAAGTGAGTGATTGATTAAAGATTACACTTAGAAGTGATACCGTTTGATAGTTATTTTGGTCTTATGGCAGAGGTCAACAGTGCAAGAAGTTTACCCACTGAAATAATAGATTCAAAAATTTAGAGACAGAAGCAATTAGTCTTTGGTGTTATTGATTTAGTAAAAGTATCTTTAGTTGGCATAGTGATTGAGTCCAACTCCTTGCATTGATGTACTACTAGGATGATCTAAATCCACTTATTTAATTATGCGTCTTTATGAGATTTGTTCCAAGTTATTGTCTAGGATGCATCTTATTAATATTTATACTAATTTTACTCAACTCTTTTTTTGTTTCCTTAAGGAAATGGTCCTCCAGTTGGGCAAAACTTTCACCAGCATGTTCCACGGATTCGAAGAAAGATTCTTTACTTCCGACAACCCCGAAAGGTATTTGAGAAAATGCATAGGAGACACATAAGCATTAAGCAAAATGTTCATCTTAACCTAACAAGCTATAGTTGTAGTTTATAAACTACAATTCACCCAAATATTGCACAAATGAGTCTCAGTTTACAATTACAATTTTAGTACAACTACAATGAATTTGTGTTTAGTACAAATGTAAACAATGGTGATGAAATACCGATGATAAAAAGGTAAAATATCTCATTTAACAAAAGGTCTTTCAAATTTTGCTCCATCACATGTAACAAAAGGAATTGCAATGCAATCAAGATCACATTATCAATAAAGAAATTCCCAAACAAAGCTATTATTAACAAAAAAACCCTTGGAAGAGTATTCATTTCACATATACATCACAACATATACATCACCACAAACTTTCTCTCTTTCTATCTCTCTCATTTTCCCCTCTTTTTAATCCATACATTGTTAACTACATAAAAATTTGACAAAGGGGAACTAACTCATACAGTTTGAGGCATTAACTGCGTTAGAAAATGGATTGTTACTTACTCCAAATCAAATATGAAATTACTAATGATCAAGTCACACAATACTGTTGTAGATTCACAATACTATATTTTTATCCCGAGCTGCTGACAAATGATCTTGCAATATAAACCTGCAATAAACAATGAATTATGCATGTCACTTTATAATCCTACTTCAGATTACATCAAGGTCTACCGGAAAATAAATCATCATTCATGAACGCTTGACGAAGACGTATATTTTACTCTTTATAGGATTTTTTTATATGCTACATCGTACCAAAGACGTGTCGTAGGCAATTGTTCGTTGATAGTCAAGTAAATTCTGTATCATTTGTATTTTATTTTTTGCAGTTATTTGGGATTTTGGTAGTACCGTTTTGTCCATAAATTGGCAATAACGAGCTATTCATATGCAGTTTGTAGGAAGTTGATTGTTGAGGTTGATGAGGAGGTTGATTGTTGTCCAATTTGTAACATTGATCTTCGTTGTGATCCAATAAAGAAGCCCAGGTTAGTTTCTTCTCTTAATTATTTCCTACACATTTTTTTACTGTAGTTCCTAATCTCTCTTTCTCTTCTACTTTAAACGAAGTAGCTTGCACTATCTCAACATCCATCTATTAAATAGTGACCATCTATTAAATAGAATATTAAATGCAAAGGTTTTTAATTCAGTTACTCGAATACACACTATCGATCTTTGTAGATTTTTTAAATTGATCTCTCTATTCTGTCTCTCTCTCTACCTTCAATTTTGAGACGAATGTTTGAGATCAATCAAGTAATATGAGTTGTCAAGATTAGTCCCTACCAGTGTTAACAACTCTTCCAATGAAGCATAGGTTAGCTTTGTTCCGGTTAATATGCAATAGTGTTAAATTATCATAAGATGACATCCTCAACCTTATTTTTCCCGTTGTCCTCAATCATGCATCTTAACAGGAACAAGTCAATACTACTCTTCAATAGATAAATATTCTAGTCCTTGATTCAATCTTCAATAGATAAACTCACTTAAAACTAATTTAAGTCTTCTCATGTCAAAATACTCAAATGTGTATGTTTGTCTGTGCATATGAGTGGGTGTTTGCTGAGAAGAGAATAAAACAACTACATAAATGAAGTGGAACCAAGAGATCTCTCTACTGAGTTGTTAATGCTCATATGAAAACTCATTACTTGAAGCTAAAGAGAGACAGAGTAGTATACTTGATTTTTGTCTCTCTCTCGGTATATTTTTGTTTTGCAAAGCTAGAGAGAGACATATTCAGTTTTCTCTCTCACGATATATTTTTGTTTTGGTTTGAGTCAAAACATGAGTCAGTTAGGTCTAACTGGTAGTTAAGCGGATGATGAATTAGAGTGAACACAAATCCTTACATCCACCCTACGCATAACTGAACCTGCCCGTCTTTTTGCGTCATCCAGTTTGAAAGGTATTGGTTTGAAAGCTATCATTTTCCTACAAACTCTTACTATTTGTTTCTTTAATTATCATTGGTTTTGAATGATTCTTGAAAAAATATTACTGTTTGTTTAGGCATACTATTTCGTTCTATATTGAAGACTCGAAGCATAGTGTTTTCCTATAACCCTGTAATTTTTTTTATAGTTGGGTTGGTGGATGATGTATTAGTTGTATATTTTGTTCCCTTAACTTATGTCGAATAAGAGATTATGTAAATCTGTGTAATATTTACTATTTTGGGAGATGTTGTAAGTATATGTATAGGATGATGATATAATATAGTGATGTTAAAACCCGTACCCGCAAAGTTGTGGAGTATTGGGTTCTGTGTGTGGTTTTTCTAAGGTTTTTCTAAAAATTCATTACGTTTTCAAACAAAATTTTTGTTTTTATTTTGTATCTTGCATTATATGAAGATTTTTGCCCCTAGAGCCTTATATATATGATGCGTGTATGATGTTGCTTGGATTGGCCTGGGGAGGATTGATATTGATTGCCTGCGATGTTATATTTTTAATTGTTAGTAGAATTCCGTAAGGAATTGCTGTAAAAAGGCTAATATTTTAGGGGAGACTGTGTCAAAATTTTTACTAAAATTACTATTAGTATTATAGAATAGAAATGATTTATATAGGTGATGTAAGTTATAGATTTTTTTTAAAAAATGGAAGATAAAAACAAAAATAGATCTATTCATACAGATTTTAGGTATTGAAGCATCTATTTTCAAAATATGAGCAGTGATGAACTTAATTTGAGTCTCTTTTGGTTTTGCACTTGGTTCTGACTTAAGATTTTTGATTTGCTGCTTCTCTGAATATGAAATGTGTTTATGAGGTTCACTCCTTCAATGCGTGAACTGAAGGAGTTATTGCCTGTTATTCTATTTTGGTGATGATGCATTCATTGTGCCAAACTATTTTATTGCATTTATTAAAGCAATCTAGCATGCTTTTATTGGTCTTGACTGCACTGATTCAACCTACTTTATGATACATGGTTCTGAATTTTCTTACTTCATGAAATGTGATCCTCATATAGTTTTGTGCCAGATAGTGAAGAGAATTAGTGTGATCCCGAGCCATATAATTGTACTCATAATTGTGTTTATAATTGTGGAGTTCTTTTAACCCTTATGATGAGCCATTTCATTGCTTAAATTTACCTGCTTTTATTTGTTTGATATGATCTAAATTTGAATTAGTCCCCCAATAACCTCTTTTAATTGTGTATGTCTTTGAGAGTATTTCGAGTTTTAGGTTTTTTGAGTGAACCTTGGGATCAGAGATGTGGTGGAGCAACTGAGAACAAGCAAACCATGAGCATACATGAAGCTTGGGATGAAATGGCCTAGGTGTTGCATCTGATAACAAGCAGAGCTTCAACATCAGGATTATGTTTTTAATACTTGAGCAAACAAAGCAACATACAGTTAGAAGCAACATGCATGTTTGGTTCAAGATGGACAAATATAGTCCTTTTAGGCGTTGTCCTGTTTGAAAGGTAATGGTTTCAAAACTCTTACTATTGTTTTAAAACTCATTGTTTTAATTGATTATTGTAAACACTTATTGTTTTTTTAGGCTCACTGTTTGGTCCCATTTTTGAAGACTTGAAGACTTGAAGCATTGTTTCAACCCTGTAATTTTTTTTTGGTCATTCGGTTGGTTGGTATTTATTATGGTGGAGGATGTAATAGTTGTAATAGTTGTAATATTTAGCATTTTGGGAGATGATGTAAGTATCTGTATATAATGATGATATAATATAGTTATGTTAATACCCGTACCCGCAAAGTTGTGGTGTATTGGGTTCTGTGTTTGGTTTTTCAAAGGTTTTTCTAAAAATTTATTACGTTTTCAAACGAAATTTTGGTTTTTATTTTGTATCTTGCATTATATTATGATCCCCCCCCGAGCCTTATATATATGATGCCCGTGTGATGTTGCTTGGTTTTGCCTGGGGAGGATTGATATTAATTGACTTTAATGTTATATTTTTAATTGTTAGCAGAATTCCGTAAAGATTTACTGTAAAAGGGCTAATATTTTAGGGGATATTCTGTCGGAATTTTTACTAAATTTCCTATCTATAATGTTTTCTGATATGGCTAAAAATGGGGTTAAATCAGAACCGTCCAAATCAGGAACGAATCTTAAAGCCTAGGGGTAAAATGGTAATTTCGCCTACCAATGGGTCTGAAGCGGGTACTGGTTCCCCTTCTCAAAGACCCATTAACCCGCGAACGGATCCATCTCTAACCAGGTACGGGTTGTTACCCGCTGCAAACCCGGTCCAGCAGGATAGAATTAGGGTTTCTGATTAATCCTAATCAACGGCCCTGATTCATATCTATCCTTTCACTGGGAATTAGGAATTACATTCCTTATCTAAACACAGGGATTACATGCCTAATTCGGTCCCAAAGGCGGCTATAAATAACCCCCATCCATCACCATTAAGAGGTAATCAATCTTTTGCCAATTTACGCTCCTTCATAATCATTCCTGATTACTGACTTGAGCGTCGGAGGGTGCGTCGCCGGGATCAACCCCGGTGTCTCGCACTTTTTGCAGGTGAACGGCGGGAGTCAGCGGTCAAACTCCGACGGAGCAAGTTCAGGTTTGCTATTCAGATTTTCCTAAGAATCCACAAACACTATCTATTTGCCCCCATACCAGATTTAGCAGCAACATTTTCAAACGATATCTTGGTATTTATTTTGTATCTTTAGTCATATGAAGATTTTTTTTTTCCCCGGAGCCCTATATATATGATGCCTGTGTGATGTTGCTTGGATTGGTCTGGGGAGAATTCATATTGACT
The DNA here is from genome assembly GCA_017893485.1 of Hemerocallis citrina. NCBI lineage: Eukaryota > Viridiplantae > Streptophyta > Magnoliopsida > Asparagales > Asphodelaceae > Hemerocallis > Hemerocallis citrina. The sequence goes on from CM030367.1 coordinate 86,890,324, forward strand.
GCCTGTGATATTAATTTTTTAATTGTGAGCAGAATTCCGTAAGGAATTGCTCTAAAAGGGTTAATATTTAAAGGGAGTTTCTGTCGAATTTTTTACTACAATTCCTAAAAATATATTACGTTTTCAAACGAAATCTTGGTTTTTATTTTGTATCTTGGTTAATATGAAAAATTTAGAGATACCATTTTAAAGGAGATTATTTTATATTTTGGCTAATATCTTGGCTAATATTAAATGATTCTATTACATCAAAGTTAATATTAACTGCCTGTAGAATTTTAGAGGAGACTGTCGAAATTTTTACTAAACAACTTAATTAATTAATCATTCTTCGTGATGACATGCCATAGGAAACAATTTAAAGGTGATTGTATTAGAAAACAATTAGGAAACAATAAAATTTTAAAGGAGGGCTGCATAGAGAAGAATATTGTATTAGAAAGGTGATTGTATTTGTTTACACTCAGATTTTTTTTTTTGTCATGGTGCATATTTTTAATGGATGTGCTTAAATTTCTTAAAAAATAGCTAGGTTTTTGGAGAACTGGATAAGTTGATATTGAGAAATTTAAGGGCAATAAAGATGAAATAGCTAAAAAACTGAAACAATTTAACGAATAATTGTTAAAGAGGTATAGTGAATGACTTTTCATCTTAGCATGTATAATGAATAAATTTATATGCGGTTCACACAACCAAATAACTCCAAATAAATTTATATGCAGTTTCGAATACATGTCGTAGGCACGTGCCACGGGCATACCAAGTGTATATATATATATATATATATATATATATATATATATATATATATATATATATACACACATACATACATATAAATTGTTTATATGTGTATACCCAGCTTTGTGTTCCATCACCCTCGATTGGTGGATCTTGTATGTATATAGCTATGCTAGGAGAGCTGTTACAGACTTGTTGTTTCATCCCAGCAAGTTTGTGGAGAAAGATCTACGACGGAATTGAGCATTGAACATGTTCTCTGGTCCCAACAGGTTTGTAGAGAAAATTTTTTGACCGAGTTGGTGTAGAGCTCGTTGTTTGATCCCAGCGAGTTTATGGGGACAACTCTGGGATAGAGTTGATGTAGAAACTGTCGTTTGATCTCGGCAAATTCAGAGACAACCCGTAGGGGGAGTTGGTTCAGAAACTTCCGTTTGATCCCGGCGAGTTTGTAAGGAGAGCTATGAGATAAACTTGAGCTTGAACTTGCTGTTTGGACCCAACAAGTTTATAGAGGTTATTCCTTGATCGAGTTGATTTAGAAACTGCCGTTTGATCCCGGCGACTTTATAGAGACAACTCGTAGTGGAGCTGGTCATTGAACTTGTTGTTTATCCCCAACAAGTTTGCAGAGGCAACTCCGTGACAGAGTTGAATGTTTGAGCCTACCTTTTGTGCCCGGCAAGTTTTGAGGGAACTCTGAGATAGAGTTGATGTAGAGACTGCCGTATGATCCCGGCGAGTTTAGAGATAACTCTGAGATAGAGTTGATGTAGAAACTGCCGTTTCATCCCGACGAGTTTGGAGAGAACTCTGTGATAGAGTTGTGTGTTGAGCTTGCCGTTTGCACCCAGCAAGCTTTGCGAGACAATTCTCTGACAAAGTCGGATGTCTGAGCTTGCCGTGCGCTCGACAAGTTTAGGGAGACAACTTTTTCACCGAGTTGACATAGAGCTCGCTGTTTGATCCCAGCGAGTTTGGAGGGACAACTCAGTAACAGAGTTATGCATAGAGCTTGCCATTTGCACCTGGCAAGTTAATAGTGACGATAATGAGACGAAATTGGTCGCACAACTCCCCATTTTAATCGTTGAACTCGCTATTTGCACCCAACGAATTTTGTAGAAACAAACTTAAAGACGGAGCTGGAACTTGTTTTTGCGTCCAGCAAGTTTTGTAAGGAAAATTTTAGGCCAGTGTTGGATGCCAAGCCCATTGCACGAAGATGAAGGGTTGTTTAGAAGGAATCAAGCAAGTAGCGAGGTGCTATACTCGCTGTTTGAAATGAACGAGTTGTTGATGGAGCTTATGTGAAAAGCAAGGCGTTAAACTCGTTGTTTGGAGCAAACGAGTTGTTTGGAGAAACTTGAGCAAAGACCAAGGCATCGAACTCTTTGTGTAGAGCCAACAAATAGTTGACGCTGCTCAAGTGGCAATCAGAGCATAGAACTTGTCGTTTGGAGCCAACGAGCCATCGACGGAGCTCGAGCGAAGACAAAGGTGTTGAACTGGTGGTTTGGAGCCAATAGTTATTGGCGAAGCTCGTGCAGAGAGCATGGCATGGAACTCATTGTTTGGGGCCAACAAGTTGTTGATGGTGCTCAAGCGATGACCAAGAACCCGTTGTTTGGAGCAAACGAGCTATTTGGTGGAGCTTGAGTGAAGACCACGGCATTGAACTCGTTGTTCAGAGTCAACGAGTTGTTGATAGAGCTCAAGCGGTGATCGGAGCGTTAAACTCGTTGTTCGGATCGGCGAGTTGTAGACAGAGCTCATGCGGAGAGCAGAGCGTTGAACTCATTGCTTAGAGCCAGCAAGTAGTGGATGGAGCTCAAGCGGTAGGTAGAGCATTGAACTCGTTATTTGAAACCAACGAGTTGTTTGGCAGAACTTGAGCGAAGTCCAAGACGTTTGAACTCTTTTTTGGAGCCAACGAGTTGTTTGGGATAACTTGAGCGAAAACCAAGGTGCCGAACTCGTTGTGTAGAGCCAGCGGGTAGTTGACGGTGCTCAAGCGGTAATCAGTGTAGAACTCATTGTGACGGAGCTCATGCAGAGAGCAGAGCATTGAACCCGTTGTTTGGAACCAACGAGTTGTAGAAAGAGCTCATGCGGAGAGCAGGGCGTTGAACTCGTTGTTCGGGGCCAACAAGTTGTTGATGAAGTTTGAGCGAAGAGCAAGGCATTAGACATAATGCTCGATGCTGACGAGTAGTTGCGTACATCGAACGAGGTCCTTGGGACATAGAGCTTGCTCTCCCATGATACGATGTGCTTGACAAAGTTGGGACTCTCCCGTTCACATGGCGCTTTAAGCGAGACAAAGTTGAAGTTTGCTTAAGTGAAGGTGGTAGGATAAACCTGGAGTTTGCCTGCCTAAGGAAGACTTGTCTTGAATTTCATCATCAAGAGTTGAGGTGGCCCTATGGAGCTATTGGCTGGTAAAAGGCCGGTGAAGAGGTTTGTTTCTCATAGGTAGAGCATCTCTCCAGTGTGTAGCTGGAAGAACAACTTTCATGACAATTTGTTGTACGAAGCTTTTAACGAGTTTTTGGTGTCGTTTTTGTGTACAAGTTTGGCACTTAACTCATTGTAAGCATCCGTAGAGTTGTACAAGAATTTTACAAAAATTCATAGTATATTTTATTGGGAAATAAAACTAAGCGGCTGCTCTAGTGGCTGGCCGTTATTACAAATTGGAAAAATTTTCTGGGAAATAGAACTGTGCGGCTGCTCTAGTATCTGACCGTTATTACAAATTGAGAAAATTTGTTACTACTATTAAGAGAGGATGTTTCAGATGCCCTCGTTCACCTTCACCAGGTGTTCTACCTTCCAAGTTCTGATGATATCCCCTTGCCCCCTTGGTCTTCAAGTTGATGAGCCGTTAGGCGAACAACTTAGTAGACCTTGCCTGTAATTGCCTATTTTGGAAGGAGCCCCCCCATTGTTTTGCATAGAGAAAGGAAAATCTTCTGATGCATCAATGTATTTAGGCAATATTATTTGTTTCCATTGAATGAGCGGAATGGCTTTGGACAGGGGATTCAGTTTTATTACTGTGTTATGATGAGAACTAGTTTGGACCTGGTGAGAGATGATTTGGCAGGTTTGGAAGTTCTTGGTAGAGTTGTTTTTGGCAGAGGCTTCAAGCTCGTTTTACAGTCTTGGAATTATTGTGATTAGTTTATGGAGGTAGCTTTATGGCGTTGAGGGGGAGGACCGAGCCCCCCATTGTAGCAGTGTACCATGTTCGAGCTGCCTGTTGGCTTCCTATAGCTTGGCCTATGCTAGCTGTGTTTGGGAACTTCAATTTATGTGAAATATGGAGGCAACTGCATGGAATGTCGCTAGGCCAGGACGGTCAAATATTGCATTGTATGCAGCTTTGGCATCGACTGCCATAAAGTCCAGTGCTTCCATCCGAATAGTGGGGGATTTCTCTGCTGTCACATCTAGTGTGACAACTCCTTCTACTTGAAAGGGGGCACCGGAGAATCTGTGGAGTGTATAACTGGCTGGCTTGAGTCGGTCTCGAGAGAGCTTGAGAGCCTCGAATGTGGCCATGAAGAGGATGTTTACTGAGCTGCCATTGTCCACCAGGTTGCGGCGTACCTCATGATATAACATGCAAAGTTTTATGACCAATTCATCGCAATGAGGTAGTCAGATGCCTTCTAAGTCCTTATCGGAGAAAGATATCTAGACCCCGATGTTTTTGGTAGGCAGAATGTAATCTATGGAGTTGACTTCTCTGACGAAAGCTTTGCAGGAGGAGTTGGAATCTCCCCCATCGGGCCTCCTTGATTGGAGTGGAAGACGGCCATGTGTTGAGAGTCTTACGGCTCGTATGGCCTTTCTTGACGCTTATTAGCCCTCGGGACGGAGGGTTTACGGCGTCGTTATCTTTATGAACGAAGTTGGAGAGATAGACCCTGCAAATCAAGGCTTCCAGTTCTTCTTTAAGGGATCGACAGTTGTCAGTAGTTTGTCCATGATCTCTGTGAAATGCGCACCGCTTATTTTTGTCTCTTCTCCTGCTCGATGTTGACATCGTGAGGGGAGGGCAGATTATTCCGTCCTTCTCAACTTCCATGACGATGGCTGATACGCTCTCATTGAGAGGAGTGAACTTGTTGAAGCGTGGCGCTAGAGTTGGGCGGCGTGAACTTGCACCATTTTTCTGAAATTTCCTAGGTTCTTCCTCGCTTGTATCCTTCTGTTTGTTCCCGGAAGATGAATCATTTTGCCTTGAGGATAGAGAGCTTCCTCGACCCTGATGTACTTGTCACTCCTTTCCAGAAGCCCAGTGAAACTTTTAGGTGGCTTTTTGGTGAAGGAGGCTTTTAGGTCTTTGTTAGTGACGTTGTGGCGGAAAGCTGCAGCCGCTACTGAAGTGTTTAAGGAGGAAATTGTCCTTGCTTCAGCTGTAAAGCATTTAAAAAAGTATTTCAGCAGTTCTCCATCTCTTTGCTTTCAGTTCCAATAGGGAAACACTTGTTTTTTCAGCATTGTGGCTGGTAACGAAGTGCGCAATGAAGAGCTCCTCGAGCTGATCGAAGGAGAATATTGATTTTGGAGTCATGCACAAATATCATTCCCTTGCTGATCCTTTCAGTGTTACAGGATATGTCCGACACATGAGTGCATCGGTAGCGTTATAGACCATCATGAGTGTTTTGAAGCTCTCGATATGGTCTATCGGGTTTGATTCTCCATTGTAGGATTCGAATTGAGGAGCCTTGAAGTCCCTTGGAATGGGTGCATCGAGGATGGTTTTGCTGAAGGGAGGTTGACTAAAGCGGTAGGCCCTGCTGGAGCAGCTTCTCTCATTCTTCATCTGTTCTAGGCGATCTTCTATTTCTTGGATACGACGAAGGACTTGGGTGTCCTTCCCCTAAGATCCAGTTAAGTCGGTGGATCCTTCGTTAGGGGGGAGGCCAAGATCTTGACTCCCTTGGAGAGCATTGAGGATGTCAAGCTTGAACTAATCTAGTTTGACCCTAGTGACTGGAGCATTTTGCCCTCTGTTCTGCTCAGGAAGCCTTCAATTCTCATGTGTTGGGCTCCTCAATGTTGGATGCCCCCTATGAGAGGAGGACTGCCTTGATCTTTTTCAAGAAAGATGGGTTCTCTGGTTCACCTGATGTCCCGAACGGGATGCCTCAAATCGGGCACGCCTCTCTTCCAACCTAATTCGCAGGTCGGTTTCTTGTTGCCTGTTACTGATGATCTGGCAGAGATCTCTGGACCCCCGTGGGCTTCGTGAGGCCATCGAATCAATTGAAGCATTATGGATTGAGATGCAGTCGTATTGAGGATGTTGTTCATGTTAAGAGCCCCCCGGAGCCTTTCCGTTGGAAGGAGCATGATTAAGCTGTAGGGGTGACTGTTGAGGAGGAATTTGATCGTCCATAGGAGGAGCTGGTTGACGAAGAGAGGTAGTGCAATGGCTGGAGGCTGCCCCTTTACCTTTTAGTCTTGGTGGCACGGTGATAAGTCTTACTTGTGTAGTTTTTCACAGACGACACCAATCTGTTGATGCTTATTTCGGTGTGGGAGAAAATAGATAGTAAGTTAATAATTGAAGGAAACTACTAAAAGTCAAACTTGTTACCTTGGCCGTTAAAGATGGTTAGAGCTCCTGGGAATGAATCTGGATCGTTGATTGACCACCGTGATCTAAATTCAACGGTTACTGATGCGGCCGATGGACCTGCAAAAAGCCTGAAACACCGGGGAGTGGCCCCGGCGACAGACCTTCCGATGCTCAAGTCAGAAACAGAAAGAGAGAGAGAGTAAAAGAGTGAAAACTGGCAAATTGTTAATTCCTTCTGACTGTAGAGGGGGAGGAGTATTTATAGGCCTGAGAGACATTTCAAGAGATTGATTTGTGTCCGTTGGATCGATTTAACTACCTTATCTCTTTCATGTATCTCCCTCTCAAGAGATAAGATATCCTTGTTAGGGGATAAGAGATTTGACTCTTAGCCTACATGGACTGGGTGTCTCTCCTAGTGGGCCTAGTCTGTCACTTCTTATGGGCTTGGGAGAAGCTCATATCCTGGAGTGGGCCCAGACCTGTAAAAAAGGCCTGTGATGGCTAATCTGCCTTTAAATGCTTTGAGATCTGTGCAGGAATCATACGGCTCTGATCTGCTGCGGTTTTTACCATCATCATAATCAATTCATGGATCCCTGATGCTAGACAAGCTCCGTAAAATGTCAGAAGGTGGTGCAGTTGTTTATTCAGTTTACTCGCAGATTGATGGAAATTTTTTGGGATATTCATGTGTAAGTTTAGTCCCACAAAAAATGTAATGTTTGGATCCTGATATTAACTGTTCTCTAGAGTGTTGTCTTTAGCTGTTGCTTACTATGTCCATGCTAGTTGTCAAATGATTTTGATAAGGTTAACAGAGAGATTGAAAAATATTATTGGATTGATTATAACTGGGTACAATATCTCTTATATATAGGAGGGAACCAAATACTAAACTAATACATAATCCGATGTGAGTTTGTCCACCAAGTATCAAAATCTCTGAACAGTGTGGGATGTAGTGAAGAAGTCTGTTGTCAGCTGTGAAGATGTAACAGAATGAATTGAAAATGATCCCTGCTTTAAAATGCTCACGAACAAAGTGGTAATCAATCTCTATGTGCTTCGTTCGCTCATGAAAGACCGGGTTGCTTGCAAATTGTAATACACTCCGGTTATCACAATGAAGAGGAGTAGCTTTTGTAAGAGTGACACCCATATATAACAACAACCAATGAACATGAACAATCTCTCTAGTAGTAGCTGTCATCACTCTGTACTCAGCTTCTGTGGAAGAACATGCAACAACTGTTTGTTTCTTGCTTCGCCATGAGATCAATGAATCACCAAGAAATATACAGAAACATATGGTAAAACATCTGGTAGTAGGATCACCTGTACAATCTGAATTAGAATATGCACTAAGCTCCAGCTTAGATGTAGAAGACATGAATAACAAGCGAGTGATAGTGACCCGAAGATATCTGAAGATTCGAAGAAGAGCACTATAGCAAACTGTTGTAGGAGCAAAAACAAACTGACTGACTATACTGATAGCATGAGCAATATCGAGTTTGGTCATGCATAAGTAAACAAGCTATCCAACAATCTGCCTGTATCTAGATGGATCGAGAAGGAGCTCACCATCTATGGGACGAAGCTTCACGTGAAGCTCTAAGGGAGTATCGGCTGATCCACTGTAAGTGAGACATGCAGCGAAGATAATGTCTAATGTGTATTTCTGTTAAGAAATGAGTATCCCCTGAAATCCATAGGCAATTTCTAGACCCAGAAAGTAGCGTATTCGGCCAATGTCTTTCATATGGAACTGCTGGTGAAGGTATTTCCTGGTGGATGCAATGCCTTCAAAGTCATCCTTAGTAATAATAATATCATCAATATATAATAGTAGAAGTACCCTCCCCTGCGGTGTTGACCACATAAACTTGGAGAGTTCTGTGAACTCTGACTGAAACCGGCCTATGTGATAACACGACAAGAACACTCAAACTAGGCTTGAGGGGTCTATTTGAGACCATATATAGCATGATGTAGATGACAAACATGACGAGGAGGTGTGGAAAGGCTAGGAGGAGGATGCGTGTAAACAACCTCAGAAAAGATACCATGAAGAAAGACATTCTTCACGTCCATTTGGTATAACGACCACTGACGGATGGCGGCAATGGCAAGGAGAGTGCGAACTGTAGTCATCTGTGCAACTGGAGCAAAAGTCTCATCATAATCAATGTCATGCTCCAGAGTAAATCATCGGGTAGCTAGAAGAGCCTTCTGCCGCTTAATGGAGCTATCAAGTTGATATTTGACCTTGAAGATCCACTTACAGCTGACAAGTTGTACGCTTACTGGTAGTGGAACAACATCTCAAGTGTCAGTCTGGTCAAATGCACTGAACTCCTCTCCAATAGCTTCCCGCCACTTGGGATATTGAATTACTTCCTGATATGTTCTGGGCTCACGTGCAGAGTGTATGACAGTGAGATATGCATGAAACTATGGTAAGTAAGAACTAGGGTGGCAAAGTCAAACTGGTAGAAGGATCGGTGGCATCGGGTATATAACGTGCTGGTGGGATGCCCAAAGTGGAATGTGTAGACTGACGGACTGGTGCTGGATTGGCAGGGTGTGGGGGTGAGGTTGGTGGGGTGGGTGCATGCAGGTGTATGGATGCAAGTGGTGTGGGTGCATGATGTTATGGTGATGCAGGTGGTGTCTCTGTAGGATGAACAATATGTGTAACATTTGTATGAGATGGGGAAGGAGCCAAAGAAGTGGGATCGAAGGGAATGAGTGAAGATGTGTCCGGGAAGGTAGGCCCAACAATTGGAAAATCAAGAATGCGGGTATCCTCAAGAGAGATCAAGTAGTAAAGAGAGTCTTCCAAAAAGGAAACATGTTGGGAAATACGGACACGACCTACCGATGGATCAACACAACGATATCCTTTTGCTCTTGAACTGATACCTAGGTGAACACACTTTGCAGCGCGAGCGGTGAGCTTCATGTGCTCAGTGGGAGAGAGAAGAACATAACTGGTGCATCCAAAAATATGGTCAAACTGTAGTTCGGTGGAGAGTGATGAAGAGCCTTACAAGGTGGTGTACCAGATAGGGTAGACGATGCAGTGGTGTTAATGAGGTTAACAGTAGTCATGATAGCTTTAGCCCAGAAAGAATGAGGAACAGCAGAGGAGAGTAAAAGAGTGCGAGCCATCTCAAGAATGTGATGATTCTTGCGTTCAGCTACACCATTCTGCTAATGTGTGTAAGGGCATGATTGTTGAAAAAGAGCACCATGAGACTGAAGGATCGATCTCATAGTAGTGGAAGTGTACTCACGAGCACCATTTGAGCGAAAATTCTTGATGCTCACACTGAGTGTGAATCATGGTTTGTAAAGAACTGGTAAATATTTGGAATCTCAGATCGTTGCCGCACAAGAAAAATCCATGTGTATTGAGTAAAGTCATAAATGAAGGCAACATAATAGAGATAGCATTTGCATGAAGGTACATGAGAGGGTCCCCATGTCATAATGAACAAGTTGAAAAGGATGGGTGGTTTAAGAAGATATTTTGTTATTAAAAGGAAGTGCTATGTGTTTGGCCAAATGTCAACACCGACAATCAGACAAATGTGTAAAAGAAAGAGGACCAAGGGCACCACTACGGACTAAAGTCTTGAGTCGAGACTCACTAACATGACCTAAGTGTCTGTGCCACAGATCAGCATCAAAGGACACAACACCAGCAACATTAGGATGAAATTTATGTGCATGTAGAAATCAAGATGATATAGACGACCTTGTCAACTAGCATGCCCAAACTCTTGACCAGTGTTGAATTGGTAATAGAACAACCTAAACAATCAAATGTAATGGCAAGCCCACTATCACATAGCGCACTAATGGAAATAAGGTTGATGGATAAATTGGGAGCATAAAGAACATAAGATCATGTGAGAGTGGGAGAGCTAATAGATCCTAAGTGTGTAATGAGAAGTTGTGAGTCATCGGGTGTGTGAAGAGATGGAGCGTGAGAGGGAAGTGCAGTGCTGGTGGTGAGCAATGAATAATTACTGGTAAGATGATATAATGCACTAGAATCTAAAATCCATAAAGAATTCATACCAGGAGTGACAGAGAATGCAGGAGCAGAGGAGCCAATATTGACAAACTATCCCAAGAGCTGAAGTTCCAGCTGAGCAAGGCGATATTGAAGATTGGCCCAATCAGTAGGAGAGGACAAAGCTGGCGTAACTGTCATAGCAGAAGACGGAAGGGAAGAGGTATTGCGAGAAAGAATGAGACTGGTGGTGTTGTGATATAGATCGAAATGTGGACGAAGATGTTTATGTTATCGGGATCGGGAGAAGGATCTGGATGCTGCTATCATTGTTGGTGTTGGAAGAAGCGGTGGTGCAAGGTTAGGTGTAACCCTCATTTCTGATTTTTTGGATTTCTTTTGTAACTATTTTTCCATCTCAATTCCTGTAACCTGATTTATCTAATAATAATCTTGCTGTGTTCTTCAACCTAATTGTATTCTTTCAGTCGATCAATTTTCTTTTTAGTTGAGCCCTACAAATTCTTGTACATCCTATTTAATTTTGGTATGTGTACTATTCTAATTAATCTACTATAATCTTGATTGTTTCTAATCTTGATTGTTTCTTGTTGAATTCTAAACTCAATTCTTTAACCCAATTCAACCCAAAACCCATACTATTAAAGTCTATTGATTATTTTATTTAATTTAATGTTGAACCCAACTATTGAATCCTAGTCCAATTCCACCCTAACAAATTCCCTATTTGTCTCCTCACAATCCCTAACTAACCCCATGACCAGATCAATCACCACTAATCCTCCTATTATTTGCTAACTACCCAATATCTCCTAATCCCCTTCATAATCTGTAACACTTCTCTATTTTATAATTTCAAAATAATCGTTTGTATTTCTTTTATTGTGATTAGATATTATTGCTATTGTTATTATTATGAATAAATATGCAATTTTTTTATATACATTCTTTGATTAATTTATTTATTTGGTGGAACGGGTTTAATTGGATTTTAGTATGAAAATAAGAAGTAAGATGGCATATAAGTAATAAAAGAGTCAATAAGGGATTTATAATAAATTTCCGCCTTTATTTAATAAAACCACCCCTTCTCTTCTTCCCCCTCCCTCCCGTCGAAATCGCCAGTCGAAGCCGAAACCCATTCCATACCAAAAGCTTGGGGCTTCTTCACCCCATCAAATCTTCTATTATTTTTCAATTATTTTAGGGTTTTGGCCAATTGGAGGGTGCTCTTCAACCCTACGATGTTGGTTTTTGATATCATCAACCCTACGGTGAGTTGGATTTTATTTAAGTTGTATGTGATTATATGATTTGCAAAATTTGAGCTGTGAAATGGTGTAGGAAGGAGTCTAGGCAATTTTCTTTATAGTATGAGTGATAGATTTTGCATTTAGGAGATAGAAATTAAATTGAAAAATAATTAGAGTGTCGGCTTAGTAAATTAAAGATAATAGGAGTAGTAATTAATGCAAATTGGTAGTAGAAATCCCCATAAGTTATGGGAAATAATTTAGAATAATTTATGTTGATTCTTTTATAGCCATAAAGCCTAGTTAGAAAAATTGGAATTGGTTTGGATATTCTTAGCATTTATTGGTTTTGAATTATGATAATAGGGAGTGGCGGCCACTTTAAGCGAGTAGCAGAGAAGCTGTGCATCGAGACTTCACATTTCATCAGGTGAGTATGATTTTTTATATTTTATGTATATGTTGTGCTATGTAAAATTTTAAATTATGATTTGCTTTGTGTGATGTGTTAAGTGCATCGTATATATAAATTCATAAGCATGATACGGAGTAAATTATGGGGTACAAGAAATTAATACACATGTATGTGATTGTGTTGATGCTTGTAGATATATATATGTAATACGGGGTTGTTATATTTAGATTTGAGGAGCTATGCTAATATTGATATATATAGGAATATGTATGATATGTGATGAGATAATAAGCATGGTGCGTGTATGACGTGTGATTATGTGATGTGTTAATAGGAGGAAAATAATGGTGAGGTGTATATATGATACGTAATAATATGGTGTGATAATGTGATGTGATAATATGTTGAAATGAATGATAAGGTGTATGTGTGATGTGATAATAGGATGAAATGGATGATATGGTGTATGTGTGATATGCGGGTGATAAAATTGAAATTGATGTGAGAATATGATGTGAAATCTGCATGGTGTGTGTATGACGTGTGGGTGATGCATGAGAATTTTATTGGTATATGCATATTATGCGATAAAAAATAAGGTGAATAACATGGTGTATGTCGGTTATGTAATATGTATAATTTGAGATAAAATGATGAGATGATATTTAATGCGTAAAACCTATATGGCAGCGATGTGATGTGCATTTAATGCGTAAGACCTATATGGCAGCGATGTGATGTGTATTTGATATGTAAGACGTATATGGCAACAATGTGATATGTATTTGATGTGTAAGACCTATGTGGCAGCGATGTGATGTGTATTTGATATATAAGACCTATATGGTGGCGATGCGATGTGTATTTGACGTGTAAGACTTATATGGCAGCGATGTGTACTGGATGTGTAAGACCCTTGGTGGGCAGCGATTTTTTCCTCGCTGACATAGGCTGGGAGGAAGACGTAGTCTCGAACACGTAAGACCCCGGGGGGGCAGAGGTCCGTGTGTTTACTGGGTTGTCGGCTTTCAGTATATTTAGATATTGTGGCTCACTGGTCAAAAAATTAATAAAATGAAAGAAATGGAATGAGAATGAGATAGTAAATAAAGCATGTGAAATGAAATGAGAATGAGATAGTAAAGAAAGTATATGATGTGAAATGAGAATAGGAAATTAAAGCAAGTGCATTATGAGTTGAGAATAAAGAGTAAAATAAGTTATATTATATGATGAGATTGAGAAAATAAATAAAGTGCATGATATGAAATGAATATGAGAAAGTATAGAAAGTGTATAATACGAAATGAAAATGAAAAAGTACAAGAAGTGTGTATGTGGATTAATATGAATAAAATAAAGAAATTGTATTAGGGAAATGAATACGAGAAGTAAAAGAAAATGTGTATGTATTATACAAATGAAAAGTAAAGTCATATGTAATAGGAGCGTGAAACATGAAGTAAAATGTATTATGTGATGAATAATAATAGTAAGTGGTATTAGGTGATGAGAATGATTATGAGAATGATATGATATGAGTTTGTTGTATCTTGGAAGTGTGTTAAGGAACTACTCGTTCGTTATTTTCATGGAAATGGTGGGAACGACCTGCCTTGGCACGACTCCCATGGTGAGTTGGTGGGTTGTTGATGTGATAGTTGTAATGCGAGATGAAATGAAAATTAAAATGAATTGTAAAATAAAAATGAAAATAAAGTAAAGTGATACCCGAGCTATTGGCTTGAGATGTGATGTATATTACCCAAGTTCTACTTGGGGTGCGGTGGTTATTACCCAGGCTATCGGCTTTGGGGTGCAGTGATTATTACCCAAACTATGTTTGGGGTGCGGAGTATCATCTAATAAGAATGAAAGTTAGAGTAAATTGTAATATGAGATGTAAGTAAAAATGAAAGTAAGATATATTCTCGATAAGAATGAGAAGTAACTTAAGTTGTATGATGGGATGAAAGTGAATTATAAAGTAAAATATATGATAAAATGAGACTGAGCATTCCAGTAAGCTATATGATTGAATGTGATGATATGTGATAAAATAAATACATGTGATGAGATGCGAGGAAAATGTATGTGATATTATATGATTGAATGAATGTGAAGTTTTGTGACGATAATAAATATCAATATGTTGTAAGATTGATGAGTGTGATGTTATGTAATATGAGTCATGAGTATGTAAATGAAAATGAATGGTAAATGAAGTATGTGGTTAAATAAGCATGAAAAATGAGGTGATTGCATTATGTTATTATATATGAAAATAAAGAAATGGTGATAAGAAGATATTTATGAAAAGTGGAATATTCATGCTATGTGATTAAATATGAAAAGTGAAGGAATTATCTATGTGAATTAATATGATGTGGAGTATCTGAGTATAACCATGAAAGAATCATGTATGTAAAATTAATGCGAATAACTCGAAGAAATTGTGGTATGAAAAAGAGTATGAGAAGTAAGGAAAGTGTGTATGTATGATATAATAGTATATGAATGAAAAGTAAAGAAAAATGTGACATTAGTGTGAAGCACAAAGTGAAGCGTTTTACGTGATAATAGTGAAGTGTATAATGTGATGAATATGGGAATGATTTTAAAACTAAAGATAAGTGTGATATGAGTTGATATAAGTTATGCCTTGGAATTGTGCCGAGGAACTACCCGCTCGCTATTTTCATGGAAATGGTGGGAACTACCTGCCGAGGCACAACTTCAATGTAGTGAGAGTGATTATGGATATGTAGATGGGTGCATATTTAGAAGAGTACTTTGATATAAAGTCGCATTTATGATATTTTTATGTTTAGATTTCAAGTTAAATTTTATTATCTTGATATTCATAAGTTATTTTATTTTTTTTATACAGTTTTATTTATTTTCTAAACTAGTAAATTATACTCATACCAAACATGGCTAATCCCTGTTGTTTTCTAGGGGGTTAGAGAGTCCCTCCCTGGGGGTGGACAACCCTAACTCTCCTACATGTTTGATAACTGCGAGGTGAGCTAGTGTTGTAGTTTGTTAGTTACACTTTTGCTTGTAGTAAAATGGATTATGTATATGTAATTATTATATAGAGAAATGGGGGTAGTTGATGTATTATTTTGTATTATGGTAGATTATGTGTATAACTGTAAGGTGTAAGGATGTATATAGTGCTGTGATGAAGTATGAAAGCCTGTACCCACCTCGTTGTGGAGTATTGGGTTCTGTGGTTTATTTTTGAAAATGTTTTTCTAAAGTTTTTCTAAAAATCATATATGTTTTCAAAGGAATTTTTGGGTTTTAATTCATATCTTGCTTGTTATAAAGTATTATGCCCCCAAGGTCGTTTATATTAATGCATGTGTGATGTTGAATGACTTGGCCTGGGGAGGATTGATAAATATTACAGGTACCATGATTTTTGTAATTATTTGCAGAATTCCGTAAGGAATTTTTACGAAAGGGCTAATATTTCAGGGGAAACTCTGCCGAAATTTTTAATAAAAATCTATGAACATTTCTCTAAGTAAGGCTTGGTGTAGATAAGTAATAGATTATGTTAGAAGTCATTTGAATAAGGAATAGTTAAAATAATAATAATAATAATAATAATAATAATAATAATAATATATATAATATATATATATATATATATATATATATATATATATATATATATATATATATATAGGGTGTTACATAATCTTCTCCAAACACCCTCTACACTCACCTCTTCCCTCTCATCTACTTCTTCTTCTACCTTCCCGCAACCCAACACCCCGGTGCCCCCTATGCACCACCTCCATATCCGCAACCCCCGACGCAGCCCTTGTCTCACCCTCCCGCAGCCCTCCATTGCCCTTGTCATCGCCCTCCTGCATCTCAGCCACCCAAAGCAACCAAACCATACCCCAACTTCTCCTCACCATCGCTGCCACCTCCGCTAGCGAACACCAACTTCAACAACTGCACTTCCCTCGACCGACCCATAGCCCCGATTGCCTTCCTCCCGCAACCAGCCTGTGGCCCCCCAGCGTCCCTCCATTGTCTCCACCGCACTACACCACTAGTGCCATCTGTCGGCACAGCCAGCCACCCTGCCACCCGACCAACACCCTGCCCTCCTCCCTCGCCGCCGAACACCACAGTCACCATCGACAGCCGCCCTCTTCTCACCACTGCTGCAACCCCGTCCACTTTGCTTCCTGTCTTTGTCTTCGGCCACTGCACAACACCGAAGCCTTTGAACCCATCGCCGTCTTTGAGCTCCACCGCAAGTCGCAGCGCCTCCCCTTTATTGTCGCCTGATCAGTCCAATGCCTCATGCCTCGACGTCGCGGTTCATTGCTACCATTCTAGTTAATGCTGATTCGCTCTTGCTGTGTTGCCGTAGTCACTGTCGTGTCATGGTGCTTCTCTTTCCCTTCGTCGATCATTTGCACTCGAAATAATCATTTAAAAGTCAAGTCTTTCTTGAACCAACTCATTGTTTTCATTCAAGAATTGTTTGATCTCCGCAAGTAGTCCTTATTTCGCTATCCTATCTTATTTGCTTGATACCTCTCAAAGAAACTATTATGGATTCATCGGCGAAACCAAGTAGTAGTTTTCTTTTCATGCAATATCCTTGAATCAATTCCATGTCATGTTACCCGTTGGCATATGCATACACCACACCGTACAAATCTAGAGATATAAGTTAGTGTAGTACATTTTGATTGTATGCATTGGATTAGTATGACTATTGATGATAAATTTTAGACCGTAGAAATGACAAGTTTCGATCTTGATAACGTATAAATACACCCAAAATATTAGACATGATGTAACCTCTCATGGAAGAATATGCATTTTGTATATCTCGATTGTTGATAAATAAAATTTATCATGTCGCTGTCTTGCTATCTAATCTGTGTTATAGTGAGTTTTTGACCTTGTTATTGTTAGAATTAAGTTAACATTTATAAATGAAAGTCATAGCTCTTTGAATCTAATTTCTAGAACATTCTATGGATCTAAATTCCGGTTTATAAACTGCAAGTTATCATATTTTTAGTACTACTAGGTTTTTTATTTTCCAGATTGCTGCTTAGAGACACACTGACATGACTTTCTAATTAAAATAAAATGTTGACAGCATAATCAAAACATAATAATTATCCAGGAAGTTGCTAGACATGATTAGAAGTTGCTTTACAATTTTTATGAGATTAATTGATGACTTTCTAGACTCGTTATGCATACAAAAGCATGACCGTAGATTGCTGTTAGAGCAATAGTTCAGTAAAGAACCAGACTTTTGACCTAGCTTCAGATAATATTATTTAGAACTCATTAAACGAGAATTGTAGCCCTCTGTGTCCGGAATCCATACAATCTTACGGTTTAGCAATACGACTTACGGATTGCATGATATTTATATTCTCGTGGGGTAACATCTGAATTCCAGAATACATCATAAAAATATATTACCATGTTTAACTAATTGAAACAGTAGATTAAAGTAAGAATTTAGACCTGAGACTAATCGTTTTTTTATTGAACACTGTTAGGAACTAAATTGTGATTTTTATAAGATTTTAAATAATTTGACAACCAATTTTTATATATAAGAATTTGACCCTAACATGCTGCTTAAACATGAAAACAGTAAAGAATGAGATTATACACCTAGCTATTGTGTTTATAGTGTATCGTGTGAATATGCATTGGAATCGGCAGAGAGTGTATCTTCTAGAACCTCTGACGGAACCTGATTTGCTTCCCCGTAGCAGCAGGAAAGTTGAATTTTGTACAACAACGTCTCGTTGTCCAGAATTGTGTGTTCATGTTTAATTGTAAATATGTTTAAACTTTGCATTGCAGTACATACCATCCATTGTACAGTCATTGATACCTCACAAATATCATTTCTTGACACCGTCCCATTGATTGCATATCCATGATTCATGTTAATAACGTAATATCAAGTTGGTGTAATAAGGATCAACTTGGTAGTGAACAATCGGAGACTGTACTCAGTTGAGGGGCCCGTGTTTCCCTATATTGTTACTGTTATCGTGTATCGTATCGTGGACAAATTCTGGTTATTGATCATTGATTGTGGAGCGTTGCCGATTACATGACCTGTAGAGTTCACCACTATAGTCTAAATGTTTGCCTGTTTGTATGCACCAAACTTTTGGTATGAAACCCAGAATTACGTGCATTAGATAAGGTAATAAAACATGATAGACCTAGGATTGACACTTGCATTGATCAAGGTTATTGTTATCGACTTGATTCTTTTTTTATTGTTATTGTTGATCGTTGAATTGTTGATTATAGACCTTGACTTGTTATTGACATTTCATCGACATCTGATATAGTTCTAGTTCCTTGTTCCTTGATATTTATGCATCATGTTTTATTGTTCCTTGCTTGTTACTACTTGTTGTCTGTGACTTGCTCTAAAGGATAATTCCCCCACTATAGACCACAAGCTTGTAGGTACACAAGGAGAATTGTCCAAAGGACTTGGTGAGCAAATCTTCTAGAGATTGGAACCGAGTTATTGGCCTACAATGATTATTTCGTTCATGTTATTTTAAATTCCAACATTGTTGTTATTACGTACTTTGTATTCTGAGCTTTGATGACCCGAAGTTTGTTTCTTTCCAATTGTTGGTTATTTTTGAGATATTTCATGCATTATTTATGTTATGCGATTTCATTATAGCATGCGTGGTTGTAATTGTATTTCATATTGTTGAGTTGAATATTAAAGCTTATGAATGATGCAAATCATTCGCTGGGCCTTAGTCGCGTGCCCGTGCTTCCCTATCCTGGGAAGCGGGGTGTGACATTAGGGATGATGCTGAGAGGAGGGAGGAGGGAGGAATCAAGATGATGATGGCGCTGTTGTTGTCTAGATTTGGATGGAGATGAGGGAGTGTGAAGAGGAAGATGCAGCAGCGAAGAAGTCGGTGGAGATGGAAAGATACAGGATCCATTGGAGAAACACACAAGTACCTACATTTTTTTCCTAACGGCGGCGATGAGTGGCGGAGGTAGCGACAAAAGAAGCAGACGAGCAAGAGTAGAGAGTAGTAGGTTTAAGGTAAGGGTGAGGGTTAGGAAGAGGGTATTCGGGTTTGGATTTGAGTTTGGATTTCGGATATGTGGGTGTGGGTGTGGGTGGGTGTGGGTTTGGGAAACAGAAAGCGGGTTCGAGTGGCTGGGTTGGTTTTGATTTCTGGTTTGGGTGTAGTTTTTTTGTTTTTTTTGGTTTTTTTTGTTTTTTTTGTTTTGTTTTTTTTGTTTTATGATTTTTTTTGGGTGTAAAATGGGTATAAGGTTTTTGGATAGTAGTATTTAGGTATTTAGTTTAGATAAGAGATGTTAGAGAGAAGTAGGGTTTTGGTTTAAGTGGCAGCTAGGGTTGGCTAGAGGTGGAGATGCAACGGAAGAGAGAACTAGGTTTTGGTTGTTGAGTTGAAGGCTGTCGATGGTGATGATGGAAGTGGGTGGTGGAATAGGATTCGGTGGTTGGTAGTCGAAGGTAAGGGTTGGGTTTAGGTGGATTTCGGTTGGGAGGTTGAAGGAAGATGGGTTCGGGAGTTGGAGGAAGATGGGTTCAATCGGGAGATTGTAGGAGATGGGTTCAGTCGGGAGGTTGAAGGAGATGGGTTCAGTTTGGGATTTTGAGTTTGAGGGAGATGGGTTCAGTCGGAGATTTGCTGTCGGAGGTTGTGCGAGATGTTGCTGCCTTTGCAGTTGATGTAGCGTGTTGCAGTCAGAGGTTGAGGGATGTTGATGCCGTAGTCGGGGATAGTTGCCGGAGTTGTTCTTAGTCGCCGAAGTGGAGAAGAAGAAAATTTGTGTAATTAAGGTTAGGTAGGAGTGAGGGAGAAAGAAATTTAAAGTTAGTGCTCTGCTCTGATACCATGGTAAAGTTAACAGATTGATTGGAAAATATCATTGGATTAATTATAACTGAATACAATATTTCCTATATACATGAGGGAACCAAATGCTAAACTAATACATAATCCGATATGTGACTAAATATATATCATAATATCTCACAGAGTTGTTTCACTGCCTCAACCTTGCAGCCACCATGCTCTCCGAAACCGAGATGAGGGGTTGTGGACCCACTGAGGGGTTGCGCACCCATTCGAGTCCACCACCACCCCCACTGCCTCTGACACCACATCCTCCCTCCGACTACAAAGTTTTGTCCCCACAACTTCCCAGTACTACAGTACATACACTTTGCCATAACCAAAACCCTCTTCAACAGGTTGGATTGGAGACACTTCAATCCCGCTCTACTGTTAACACTTCGTCGGAGACGCTAAAACTGGATGGAGACTCCCATAGGCTCAGACGCGCACTCTCCCCAAGGCGGGCACACCATAGTGCACACCAAAGCTTGGGGAAAGGCGACGCTCATCACCGCCAGCATCGGAAGTCACCACCGAGGGGAAGGGCCCATGGTAGGGGTCCTCCTACTCGCTTCAGAGAGCGGCAGCGGTCCCCCACCACAGTCCAGCATACCCATCGGCGGAGTGTCATTGACACTAGGGACAGAGAGCAGATGTGCGCTAGTCGGGTGGCATTACACCAAACAAAAAATGGTAATGTAACAGTAACCTCTAGGAGCATCACCACCAACAACAGAACTTTCACTGCTAGGACGCAGCTAGGTGCCCAGCCTTCTCCGGTACGCCCCCATACCACCGGCCCAAACACTCAACGCCTCCACGTCAGCTCCGGCGAGCAAGCTCCTGACCACCCCAAGGGCACTAACGTTCGGGACCAACGAGGGGTTCCAAACGTAGCGTTGCAGGAGGCAGTGGAACGAGCTCGCGAGGGGGAGGAAGCGGAGAAGTGGGTGGTGGTGGACAGAGGGCATAAGAGGAAGAACAGTTCTACCACTACTCCTATCCAAGGTATTGGCGACTCCGACTACCTTGGATCAATTAACGACAACGGTGAGACTAGCAAGAAGAAAATTACCAGAAAGGGTAAGAGGAAACCCGCCCCTTGCTTTAACTGTGGGGATCTCGGCCACTTCCGATCGGAGTGTACCAAGGAAGTGCGATGCATCAGGTGCTTGAAATGGGGACATATGTCTTATTCGTGCACTAACGGAGTCAACTCCAGTTTGGATGTTGATCGGCCTGTGCTTAGAGGGAAGTCACCGGAGAGCCCCACAAGGATAAAGCTAGCTAACAGTTTGGCGGTGATCAAGAGCGAAGAAGCATGGCTCAAACAATGGTGTGCGATTGCTAGGATCAGCTCGGGAAGCCCATCCGAATCACACTTCCTCCAAGCCCTGAGTCACAGGTGGCCTTGTAGTGCCGATCGAGATTGGGTGGTCAAGAAGTTGTGCCACAAGCAATTCTTGGTCTCCTTCCCTAAGCCGGAGAAGGTTTCGGAGGTGGTTGGCATGGGGAGAGTTGATTTTGGGCATTTTCAGGTGGATTTCAGCGAGTGGTCTCCCACATTCGGGGCGGAGCCTCCCCAGGGTGAGCTGTTTTGGATTTGGATCCATAACATCCCTATCCAATTTTGGAGAAGAGAAGCCATTCAAGAGATAGTTTCGGAATTTGGGTCGGTGGAGCAACTGGATGAGAAAACGGAGCGCCGCTCCGACCTGATTTCAGCAAGGGTGCTTATCAGATCCATCGACATTGCTCTCATGCCGCGATTTGCAAAAATCTACTCATTTGAGGCGGCGTATATGGTTAGATTTGTCCTTGACCGGAGAGTGGATCCACTACCGGAGACCGCCCCTTCTAAGTCAGTAACTTCTATCAGGGACAGCTGGAGCTACAAACAGGTGTTATCGCCATCGAAGTTCAGCACTATCGATGGTGCTCACGAGGTTGAAAGAGCTCACAGAGAGATTATCAGGGCGGCGGCGGTTGGTTCGTCTCGAACTCCGAACAGGCATGGTGACGGAGAGGCACGTCCCGGTGCATCTAACGGTCAGGAGCTCAATAGGGCCCCCAACGCATCAGATCCAACGGTGAACCTATCCTACAGGCCTGATTTGGAAAGATCTGAGATCACCAACTCATCTACAGACAAAAGCACTGCTACGAATGGTGGCCAGGCCCTTTTGTGACCATAGGTGGTGTGCTCAGTGGCTCAGAGGGGAGCTTCTGAGTCCAAGCACACCATTAATGGCAACGACCAACCCATCCACAACTTGCAGGCTTTGGGAGGGAAGTTGGTGGAGGAATCTTCTGTTTTTGGAAAAACAACAAGTGAGAGACCGCTGTCGACCAAAGAGTGGGTTTCACAAAGATGGTTTTCATCTGATAAAGTGAAAGAAGTGGCTGAGAAACTGGGGGGTGAAGAGAAAGCAACAGCTTTGAGAAGTGAGGCACAGAGCCCTCTGGGAAAAGTGACGGTAGTTGGTAGCTTCAACCAGAGTGATCAGAGCGCTTCTGTGAAAGCTCTCAACTCTGTCGAAGTTGGTGGGAAAGTTACAGGGTTGAAGAAAGGAGAAGAAAGTGCAGCAGGGGAGCAGGTGAGTAGATCTGATCAAGAAGAAGGTAAGCGAAGGGTCTCCTTGGGCTTAACGAAGCGGTTGATAATGATGCCAGAGCATGTAGACAGAGCTTGTCTCACACCCACCGTTTCACCCACCAATATGGAACTGACAGCTGGCTTTGGCGTTACGCTTGCCGAAATGCTGCAATGCTCAAGGAGCGAGCCTCTTAAAAGCGACGCGATGGGTTGTGTACCCACCGGCAGACCCACCAACCAGCAGCTGACAGCTGTCGCTTGCGGTAGGTGTACCGGCTCGGTGGGAAGCTCGAGGAACGCGCCATTCGAGACAGGCGTTGTGATAAACCGCGGGGAAGATTTTACTAACGCGGTATCTGATCGCTACTCAAGTGGGCCTAAGAGTGGGCCTTTTAATGGCGACTGGGGGCCCAAAGAGGGGTCCACATTGCCTCTTATTGTATCTGGAACCTGTAATTCTAAGGACTCGAGCGGGCCCATAGAGGGGACCGCAATTGCTGAATCTAGTATTATTATTGGATCTACGAGCGACGGGCCCAATGAGGGGTCCGTGGTGAAAGTACTCAATCGTAATGATGAATCCATTCTCACAGACAGTGATAAGGACCCAGAAGGACGGCTTAATCTCGATGTAGAGTTCTCTTTCTCTGAAGAGGAATCAGAGGATACGGAGTTCATTGCTAACACTCAGAGGGAGGTTTCACCGGAGCTTGTCCTGTCCTCAATTCCAGACTCAGCTCCCGGAATTAGCTCGGGACAGTCCCGAAGAGCGGTTGGTTTCAGGGTTCAGCGTTCTCCCAAGAGGGCTCATGTGGAGTCCTTGGATGACTATCTTGAGGTCGCCACTGCAGCTAAAGCCGCTAAGTTCGACAATGGAGGTACGACAAGTTTTTTAGCATCTATTTTAAATTACATGTCAGATTCTGATGTTTTATCTCTAGCTATCACATGTGGGTTAGAAGTTTGTGACACTGAGCGTATTGCCTTACTCCTTAATAAAATTCGGGGTTGGGAAACACAAAGAGTTAGGACATCTGACGATAATGCTTTTGGAGTCGGCGCGGGGCCGACTATCATTCTCGAGGATGTAGCCGGCCCTACACCCTCCACTACGATCTCCCATGACAATTCCCCCCAATGAATACACTATTTTGGAATGTTAGGGGGTTGGGGGATAGGGGAAAGAGGGGTATGGTGCGGGATGTCATTAACAATTCCAAGGCGGAAGTAGTAGGGCTGCAGGAGACCAAGCTTCAGCACGGGCGCAAACTCAAAAAAGTTGGTGGTAACAGAATCAAGGAGTGGTTGCTTCTCCCCTCTGTCGGTGCCTCAGGGGGGATTGCTATAGGGTTTAATTCGGATCTTCTGTCCTGCGAAGAGGAACATTGTGGTACGTTCTCCTTGACTGCCCGACTTAAGCGACGTTCAGATGATTGGATGCAGACGGTGACTGTGGTCTACGGGCCGAACGTGGCCACAGACAGAGAGGCCTTCTGGCAAGAATTGGCCGATATCCGTCAGCGCTGGTCGGGACCTTGGATTGTGGGTGGGGATTTCAACATTACTAGATTTGCTTTTGAGCACAAGGGAAGAGGCGCTAGCGACAGACACCGGGAGGAATTCAATAGAGTTATCACGGAACTTGAACTGATTTATATCCCAATCAATGACAGACTGTTTACTTGGTCTAATTTGCAAGCGGATCCGGTTATGGCCAAGTTGGACAGGGTTCTAGTCTCTATGGATTGGGAAGCTTTATTTCTTCTCGCTTCGGCAAGAACGATCCCCAGGCCAACCTCAGATCACACACCGATCCTCCTCGATGTGGGGAATCGGGGAGCCCGCAAGCCTAGGAAATTCAGATTTGAAAAGGCATGGCTGAAAATTCGGGGATTCCATCATATGGTTATGGAGAACTGGGCACTCCCAATGGCCGGCAGGGACGCGGCGTCTCGATGGTGTGGTAAAATTCGAAGACTGAGAAAGAGGCTCTGTAGATGGAATCGATCTAGATTCTCGACAATCTGGCGTGATAAAGAGTCCTATCTGGAAGGTATTGATGAGCTTGAGAGGGTGGAGGAAACTAGAGTCCTTTCGCAGGAAGAGCGAAACAGGCTCTTAGAACTTCGTAATAACATTGCCAATCTGTATAGTCTAGAAGAGATCAAATGGCAACAGAGGTCCAGGATTTCGTGGCTCAAAGAGGGAGACGCGAATACGGCATACTTTCATCGGGTTACAAGTGCAAGAAGGAGATCAAATCTTATCCTTTCAATTCAAACAGATACAGGAACATCGCAGGATGAAAAGATGATCTCCACTACATTCCAGTCATTCTATAAGGGTCTATTCGGGAAGAAGAATGACTTTAGGATTCCAATGGGGGCACACTTTTGGCAGGAGTATCAGATTGATCCAGGTCAAAACTTTTCCTCCTTGGAGGAACCATTCACGGAGTCTGAGGTCAAAACAGCCATTGATCAGATGGGAGCTGACAAGTCACCTGGGCCAGATGGCTTTCCTATGTTGTTCTTCCAAGTGTTCTGGGAAGAAATTAAATGAGAATTTATGGATGTAATGATGGAATTTTTTCACAATAACCTGAGGCTGGGAATGTTCAACTTTGCAGAAGTTGTGTTGATCCCCAAACGGGAGGATTCTAAGTGTGTTGGGGATTTTAGACCAATTAGCCTGATAAACTGCTCGGCTAAGATCATCACTAAGGTCCTAGCCATCCGCTTGGGAGGCATCATGGACAGTCTTATCAGCAGAACACAGACGGGATTCATTAAGGGCAGATGTATCTTAGACTGCGTGGCTACTGCTGAACAAGTTATTCACCACTGCCACAAGAGCAATTCCAAGAACTTCCTTCTCAAACTGGATTTTGAGAAAGCATACGACTCTGTGGACTAGGAATGTTTGCTAGAGGCTCTCAGGGGGAGAGGTTTTGGGGACAAATGGATTAGATGGATTAAACAATGTCTACATTCTAGCAAAACGGCAATTTCAGTGAATGGGAGACCTGGTCCCTCGTTCCCGTGCAAGAAGGGACTCCGTCAGGGGGATCCACTATCCCCACTTCTATTCACTATTGTAGCGGATGTGCTCAGAGGAATGCTAGATAGTTGTCAAAGAAAAGGGTGGATTTCGCCTGTGGCCAGCAGCAATACTATTCAGGGATGCACGATCCTTCAATATGCGGACGACACCCTTATCTTCGGTAATGGGACTAGAGCGGAAACAATTTGCTTTAAAGGGGTCCTTTACTGCTTTGAAGCCTGGTCAGGCCTGAGAATTAACTTCCATAAGAGCGCGCTAGTTCCTATTTCACTCTCAGAAACTGAAATTCGGGAGCATGCCACCATTCTCAACTGCGCGATAGAAGAATTCCCTATCAAATACCTAGGGCTTCCGCTCCGTCCAGGGAGGCTCACGAAGGCTGACTGGTTGCCTATTATAGACAGGGTGGAGGACAGACTGTCCAGATGGAAAGGCAAATCACTTTCTCTTGGGGGCAGAGTGGTTCTCATCAACTCTGTGTTATCCAATCTGCCCATTTAATACATGTCCTTTTTTGAACTCCCAAAGTGGGTGATCCAA
Source organism: Hemerocallis citrina (assembly GCA_017893485.1). Classification (NCBI taxonomy): domain Eukaryota; kingdom Viridiplantae; phylum Streptophyta; class Magnoliopsida; order Asparagales; family Asphodelaceae; genus Hemerocallis; species Hemerocallis citrina. The sequence continues at coordinate 86,916,519 of CM030367.1, forward strand.
AGGATCGATCGTATCAGGAAAAGATTCCTCTGGAAAGGTGCTGACTCAAATAAGGGAGGCTACCACCTTATTAAATGGAATATCGCATGCATGAAAAAGAGGCACGGAGGGCTAGGCATCATTGACCTCAGAGATATGAATCTGGCACTCCTGGGAAAGTGGTGGTGGAAAGTGTTCCATCACTGCGGGGAAGGATGGCAGGACTTTATCCAACCTTACCTTCGAGGGAAAGGGACTAGAAGTCTAAGCTTCCGAGTAGGATCCAAAGTCTCCCGGTTCTGGAAAGGAGTTGCTAAAGCCAACGGACCTTTCAACTCAGCAATTTCATCTTTGATCGGCAATGGTCGAACCACCAGATTTTGGTGGGACAAATGGTGCGGTCCTCACTCTCTTAAGGAAGATTTCCCAGAGCTGTTTGCTAAAACGAATCGACCGAATATCTCGGTGGCGGAAACATGGAAAAGGGGGACTTGGAGACCATCGTTCCAAGGAACTCTTTCTCCAAGTTTGCTACAGCAACTGCATGTGTTACAAACGCGCATAGTCCACTCTGGGGTGATATGTGCCCAAGGCCCAGATCACGTGCGGTGGGGACTCGAGAACAAGGGAGGGTTCTCGGTTAGATCACTTTACCACCGGATTCACTTCCGAGGATGCAGGCCCAGCTGGGCAGCGGTACTTTGGAAGACAAAAACACCTCTGAAAATTAGAGTCTTCCTCTGGCTTGTGCTCAACAATGTCATTCTCACTAGAGAGAACCTTGCCAAGAGGCAACCTCACATTGCGACCAATTGCGGGTTCTGCAACGTACACGTGGAAAGTCTGAATCACCTGTTTCTTCACTGCACCAGAAGCAAGGCCATCCTGATAGAGGTGCTGAGAGCACTAGGAACAAATGACTACCCAAGAGACTATGAGGAACTGTAGGTTGGTCCCAGATTTGCATCAGTCTGTCACGATATGAAAGATGCATGGTTCATTGCCATTGCGGCAACCACATGGGTGTTATGGCTAGATAAGAATAATTTTTATTTCCGTGCTTCATGTAATTCTATTTCTAGTAATCTTACTCATATCATGCATCTAATTTCCTTTTGGGCTACTGCTGCTGCTTCAGGAGCAAGAGGAAGGATTGCAAGGGTATTCCAGGTGGATGATTTTGATGACGAGGAGATAGAGATCGGGCCAACTCTAGACTGATGAGTGGACTCTCGCCTCACTACTACTTATTTTGTATCAGACCCTGTACTTGTATTTGTGTTTTGGTTGCCTTTAGGATGGATGATGTAACCCACCCCCCAGGATTTTGTTGGGGGTTATGTTTTATTTCCTGCACTGCACTTTTACTTTTCCGGGCTTCGGGATTGTTTATTAATCTCTTATTAATGAAACAAGGTGGCATTATTCCACCTTTTCCTCAAAAAAAATATCTCAGAGTGTTCTAATTTATGACTTAAGTATTAGTGGAGAGATCTTCTACTTCGAAGTGGGGTTTAAATGCTCTCCCCCCTACAATATCTCCATTGCAATTATCCCCTTTCTTAGAGAATTTTTGTATAATTATCCAGCGTGAAACAGTCAGATAAGGGATTCCGACATGATCTCCCCTGTTCTATACGAGGGAGGAGTTGCCCTCGGTTAACTCTTCTCACGTAAGGGGGGAAAACCCGAAAAAGAAGCAAAAAATAAAACATAGAAAATGCCTTGGTTAAACTCTGTATTCCTAATTGCGATTATAATTTATCCATATGGGCACGCCATTACAGACAGAAATGGTGTACTTCTGTCATCAATATCTCTTCCAGTATAGGACCAGTAGCATCTTGTATCAGCTGTCAGTGATAACATAGCTATAGCTCTGTTTAATTTAATTTAATTTTTTCCAGTTTTTGTTATGAGGCATCTGTCATATGATTCGCTAGAAATGAACTGTTTGGATGGGTATCTTGAAATTGTCATGTTAATTCATGGTAATCCTACCTGTATGTCCAGAATTAGAGTATCTAACGGGAACATACGTGTCCATGTATTTTTCACCTTGGTGCTCCCTTTTTCTTCTTCCCAGTATAATTCCCAATTCAAATGAACAGCATGTTAGATATTATATAGATATTATATTATGAGAGATATTAGTTTAGTCTCATATCGAATAATGCATTGATTTAGTCTTCCCTTCTCTCCTATATATAGGAGACATATTGTACTCAGTTTAATCAATCAATAATCAATAATAAAGTTTCCCTTCCTATCCTTAATTCTAACATGATATCAGAGCCTATAGTCCTATAAGGCCTATACTAATCTTGTCCTCGTCCTTGAGGTGGAGTGGTTCTCGCCTTCATCGAAATCACTCCACCTCTCGACATCCCTCTTCCTCTCCCAATCAAATCTCAAAATCCTAATCCCCTCCACTAATCAAATCAACCATCAAAACCCTAACCCTAATCCACAACAACAACAGGAGCGGCTACATCAATAACTCCGACAACAAACAACAACAACTCTGGCAACACCCAACATCACCACCATCATCATCATCGCTGCATCCCGATCAGCAAACCCATCAACACCAAAACCTAGCCCCAATCCCGAAGAACCCATCGACGACACCCCCGAACCCCAACCGCAAACATCATCGTCTTCCTCCTCGATTGCAAATTTCCGACGACCCTCAATCTGCTGCATCTCCTCAATCAGTAGCAACTCCCCGAGAACCCAACTCGCTGAAAACCTTCACCCTCGCCGACCAACAGACCTCTGATGCCTCAAATTCGACTCACCGTCATCACTAAAGCTTCATCTTACTCCCGCTGCAACTCAAACCCGCCGCCATTCTCCTGCTATCGTCGCCGCCTATTGCTGTTGCTGCTGCCATAGACCACTCCAAACTGATCCGCCACCCTCGTCGAAGTCTCCCGATCCTGCAGCCACAACACCCCCTCTCGCCATTTTTTTCCCCGAAACCCTACCCAATTTCTTAATACCCGAAACCGACCCACTTTGAACAGACCTGCAATCCAAACCCCTTTTTTGTTTTAAAAAGAAAACATTCTTGCAGGTTCTTCAACTTTTACAGTCTCGCTTCCGCTTCCAGATACCGCTACAACCTCATATTGATTAATTCATTATGAGTTTGAGAGAGAGAGAGATATCAACATCATCACAGTTCCAGTCTCCCTCACCTCCATCGACGTCCACCATCTTCCGCATCACAATTATCAGTTCAGGGACAATTCTCAAGTCAGGAGTGAGATCCCAACATGCGCCAATAGTGCACCACTTCCTTCCACAACATACTACTATGTCTTAAGTCAGGAGTGAGATCCCAACATGCTCCAATAGTGCGCCACATCCTTCCACAACATACTACTACGTCTCAAGTCAGATGTGAGATCCCAACACGCGCCAATAGTGTGCCACCACATACTACTTCTTCTACTTCTCAGTTCGGGGTGAGATCCCAACAAATCAGGATATAGAAATCCCGTCACAGTTCGGGATATGAAAATCCCAATAGTACACGACCAATACTTCCTTCCATTACTACTACTACTATTCTCAAGTTCGATGTGAGATCTCAACACATGCACCATCGAGCACCTTCCTTGTGCCATCTCCTTGAGCGTCGTCCCAGCATCACAGTTTGTCGTCTCTGCCACATCAACATCGACAAAATTTCAAACTCATGTTGTTTGAACAAACTTGAGTTTGAGATGAGGTGTTAGATATTATATTATGAGAGAGATTAGTTTAGTCCCATATCGAATAATGTATTGGTTTAGTCTTTCCTTCTCTCATATATATAGCAGACATATTGTACTCAGTTTAATCAATCAGTAATCAAAAATAAAGTTTTCCTTCCTATCCCTAATTCTAACACGACATTTTAAGAGTAATCACCTATAGCAACATTTGTTATTAAACTTTGTTGTACTTCGCCCAAATAGTAAAAAGCATTTCCTTGAGAAAAGACTTGTTAGAGCATTTGTAATCGTTCAATCTTAAAATTTGGTTATTTGGCATATAAGAATAGAAAATTTGGTTTTGAGATGTGACCGTTTTAACCCAAAATTTCGGTTTTAATTTTAAAAATTCGACCATTCGGTGAAGTTTCGTCCCATAAACTTTTTTTTTCATAAATTTGCGTCGGACGAGGAATGATTCCCCGTCCATTGTTATAAAAAAAACCCCAAGGGATGGAAAATCGTTTCCCGTTTAAGCATTTAAGAAAAAAGAAAATTCCTCACGAACGGGGAATCATTTACTGTTCGAGAGTTTGCTGGATTAAGATTTCTTAATTAAACCTTAAGTTAATCTTAATTAAATCTTAATTCAATTGCATGCATAATATTTTTATAGGCTTCCATAGAATTTTTCTAAGAAGTTTTGGAAAGAAAGTGAACGGACAGGAAATCATTTCCCGTCTGATCAGTTTTTTTAAAAAAATTTCCCGTCCGTTCGATTTAAATAAATAAATAAAGAGAAGAGACGAAAGATCATCCTTCCTCCGATGAGCCTATATTTTGCAAATTCCCATTTCTCCTCCAAAATATAGTTGAGCATTGTTCCTCTCCAACCCAAAATTTGGGTATTTGGCCAACGACTGCACGACTTTTTTTCCCCAAATTTTACAAAATCTGGAAAAATAGCCAACGACTACAGATGCTCTTAATTGATCAAACTAGGAACTGCTGAAACATTGATCTTGTTGAGCACCAGAACAAGCTGCTTGAGTGGTACATACCTCTATAGTTTTATTTTGGGGGAGGTTTTTGTTAGAAAATGGGTGTTTTAACACACCATTTTACGAACTAGTTTTGAGACAATTTTTTCAGTAAGATCCATTATGAATTAGTGAGAGATCATTATGGATTTTTGTTTTCCTTCATGGATACATCACAATCATATATTTACTTGCTCAAAACGGTTATAGGGTGAATGAAAATTTGTCTCCCAAAGTGAGACACTTGATGTCAGAAAATGAGTTGAGGGACTTTAGTCCCACATCGAAAAAATAATAAGAATCAGAAGAGTATATATAACAAAACCCTTTCTGGGTATTGTAAGAAAGCAAGTTAGAAGGCTCTCTCTCGCGCGTGCAGGGGCTGCAAATCTCGGACCAGATGCGGCCTGTGTGCATCCTGCGGACACGAATGCTGGACTATTTGAACCCCCCACCCCGTGCAAGGATTATTTTTTATACCGATCGAGGTGAATCTGTTTTAAGAGTATTGTGTGATATACAAGCCTCGACATTATCGTTTTCAGTTTATATTTTGTTGTTTCATTTTATTTTATTTTATTTGGTTTTTCGACATCTTCTTCTCCTTTTTTGTTTTGTGCCTCTGAATCTAAACTTGTTTTACTACAAACAATTTGCAAACAATTTTGTAACAGTTCTTGCATTTTTCCGTACTTTAAGCAATTAATATCATTATCTATATTTGTCCTCATAATTACAAGTACAGCATTGATTAGCAGTTAATGGAAGCCTAGTATAGTAATAAGGAGCAAGCATCCTGCATGGCAGACACAAGCATGCAGCAGCTAGCTTTCCATGTGGTTGAACTGTATTTCCCTGGGTTAAACACGTTCCCCTTTGCTCGTCCTATCTCATATTATTCTTCCTTGATCTTATTATATACACGGATTCTTATTTTATTGATTTCTTTTTGCAAGTGTAGCATAATCTATTGGCTAGATACCTCATCTAGTGATGCTACGAAAGGGAAACTAGTATATATAATAATCATCTCCAGGATAAAGTCTCTGTATATGATGTTCAGCTTTTCGAATTTCGATGATAAGTGCACTATATCTAAGGTATTTGTTAATCTGATCAGTGTTTGACTAAGTACACTAATTTGCCGGATCTTTTTCAACCCAATGGCATATACCAAATTTAGGGTTTTCGTTAGTTCATAAATTTGGGGGAAGGTAGCCGAGAGTCAGGAACGGCCGCACTGTATAGGCGGGTAAGGCGGCCGCCTTGGACCCCGCGGATTTTGCGATTTTAGGAGCCTCCAATTTCGAATTTCCCTTGTAAATATAGGCACGTATTTCGCGCGTTAAAAAAATGTATGGGACAGGGGGGCCCATTTCGGAAGTTCGCCTCGGGCCTTCCGGAACTCAGGGCCGGCCCTGTCCAGATTACTACAATATAGTAGGGAGTACTCTTAAGTGCTATTTGAACCACATTTTTGAGTTCTTGTCGTAGAAGTATTGAAAATTTTCTGTGCCATCTTCTCTTTGCCTTTTCAAATTTGTCATCTCTTTGTAGGTAAATGTAGGCGGTCTTTTGAGATATTAAGAATTTATTTGCGGTGACAGTAACTCTCTTGTTGGTGATACATGAGTCGTCTCCCTAGGATTAGATGATTCTGAGAATTTGATCAAGAGCCCTTCATAATGCAAAATTTTCAGGTCGATTGGAAGTTAGGATTATTTATCTTTTTAACCCATCATGTTCTCTCAGTTCTATCAAGTATCAACATTGCGCAGCAGCATAGGTGAGATCTTGGACCTGATTGTGATTTGTTTCATATCATTTCTCAAGAAGGTGATCTCTTGGTAAATATCTTGTGAAGGTTAAGCTGCTCAAATATAAGAGATCTAATTATTCTTTGGGTTTGACAAATAGGTTGATTATATCGAGTGACAAATTACTTGTGGTGAAAATAGAATAGATGTGAGGAGCTTAAAATTTAGTCGGCCAGAGTTTTTTATGGACTTTGGTTTGCCTAATTAAAGTTTTCGGATGAGATATACCAAGATAGAAAGGAGGCGGGAAAACTTTAGTTCTCTTAACTGAAATACATTGAGATGGTTCCGGATATCTCTAATATTATAATGGGAGAAGGCCATTTGTCATTCTACCAACATGTGCAACGCACGTACATAACTAATATACAGAAGGTTTCCAGTTCAAATTCTTCCTACGTCAGAGTTTTTTATTTTTATTTTTTGAAATTATTAAAACGTGCATTGCACATGTAAATTACTAGTGTATAATACGGGAAGTGCAAAACCGACTTCCACTTCTATTTCCAGTGACTCCAAGTCTCGTACAATTTCTCGAGGGATAGAAGAGAGAAAGAACTTGAGAGGTTGGAATCTCATGTTCACTGTATTCTTCTTCTCCTAGGAAAGTTTCATGTCATCTTTCCGACATGCTCCATATTTTCTGATCGGCTTTGCTGGCTTCTGTTAGTGTCATATCAGGTTTGCCTGGATCTCACAATTCTCAACAGTACATGAAATAGTCGTCGTTCCTATGACTAGAATACTTGAAATTTCTCAAATAATCCTGAGTTCATATGAACATATGATAAGTCTGGAAGCTTTGGATTTCTACAAACCCATTGTTAAGTTATAGTTGGGTAAATATCATACAATTGAGAGAAATATCATACAAGAGAGATTTGAAACTTCATTCTCATGCCTACAGAGACTTGGCACATGATGTTAGTTCCCTTAGTGAACTCATCAATTGCTCGCAGAACATTTGGCCTTCTATCCTCATTGCTTCCTTTGCCTATTCAACAAAAAGCACAAGTGGGTCTTAACATATAATTCCCTCTATGGTTAAAAAAAAACAAAAACATAAGTCTCTCAATACATGACTCTTCCATGAAAAAAATGATCAAATCATAAAAACTCTAACCTGAAGATGTACAGTATAGAAGATTTTATCCTCAGCAGTGGCCAGAGTTGAGGCATTCATGACTTGTAGTCCCTCTTCCTCCAAAACTCTCACAATCTCGGAAAAGCGCACCATTGCACTAGTGTTGAAGGTGCATATCTGCATCATTAGCTCATTTATACTCAGACGTGCTGCCGAGATGACTGGTCTAATCCTCTCTTTGTAACTAGTTGAATTGAATTCATCCTTCGTTACTCTCATCAAAATCTCTTCCTTCTTTCCCTTGAGTTTTTGGATATGCCTTTGCAATTCCGGTATATATTTCAGCACATGGGCAATAGTACATGGAAAGCTCAATTTCTTCTGCATCAAAAGAAAAACACTTTTTAATCGGTCTTGATATATCCTCCAATAATATTGGCTGATTAGTATATGCATTGGTCGACCTCCAATACCTTTGGAACCTTTTTTTGTTGTTGAAAGTACAGAAGAGCAAAGGCATACCTTTTGATCTTTCTCTGGAAGAAGTTCCCTTAGGGAGGAGTACAATGTGTTGAGCTTCTTCCTCCTATCACGCTCATATTCATTGTGGCTTGATTTATTCTTTGTACAAGTCCTCGAGTTCTGGATGTCATCATACTCGAAATCAGGAAATTCACGAGTATAACTGATTGAATTGTTGGATATGGCTGTTTCTAAGGGTTTGCAGCTTGCAAAGAGGTCATCACAGTTGAGTTCATGGATCGTCTTCTCATAGTCGAGTTGCCCCCCAAAAGAAGAGGAGAAAGTATTGGAAGAAAGAGAGAACATGGTCTTAACTCGAGCTAGCTGTCCTACTTCCGAAGATCAACCTACTTCATAATTTATACATTGAATGTGTACTCTACAAGAAACTATTCTTTTTTTTTCCCTCCTTTTCCAGAGATCATTATTTATGCTGGTGTTAATGTGTTATGTTATATATATAATATATAAAGATTCGCATTGCTTAGGCAAGTGAAAGAATGGTTATGTTTTTTTTTTAAATTTACATACTAATTTACTGGGCGTTATCAGGGTACAAAGTGCATTTCAAAAATACTAGTAGTGCGGTCTTAATAAATATTTTAAAAAAAAAAAACAAAAATTGCGACGTAGTCTGGACTCGAACCTGAGAATCGTATTAGTTCCGTACACGCAATACACATAATTTGGTATGTTTACAAACAACAACTTCTACTCTCCCATTATAATATTACTAGTATAATGTACGTGCGATGTACGTTTACAAAAGTATATTCATTAAATTAAATGAATATATATCGAATAATAAAAAAAATAATTTTTTTTTGAATTTTTTTATTTAGGCTATAGGTGCAGTGCACGCTTATATTTGTTGGATATAGTTTGGACATGTATTGCAGTGTTTGTTTAGTTACGAAGCCCAACTCTCCCATTAAAATAGTAGAGATTACTTGTAATTTACACGTGTGATGCACGTCTTAATAAATATATATCTTTTAAACTAAAAATTTCGACGTAGTTCGACCTCAAACCTGAGACATCTTTATGGAGTATTAGTTACGCACAGACAATGCACGTCTTATTTTTTTTAAAAAAAAATATATAAAATAAAATTCTGACGTATTGAGAACTTGAACCCGAAACATCATATTAGTTATGTACGTGCGTCACACGCGTTGATAGATTGACACTAAGGTCTTATCCCATTATAATATTAGAGATTAGAGATTATTACTAGTAATTTACATGTGCGATGCACGTCTTTATATATATATATATATATATATATATATATATATATATATATATAATTTCGACATTGTCTGGCATCGAACCTAAGACCTCATTTATATTAGTTATACATGTGTATTGCATGTGTTTGTTGGGTTACAATGCACGTGTTTGTTTGATTACAAATGAGGTTGTTTGGTGACAAACTCTCTCATTAAAATAGTAGATTACTAGAAATCTGCATGTGCTATGACGTCCTAATATTTTTATTTTTTTAAATGAAGACTATGACATAATCTGTCCTCGAACCTGAGACATCTTTTTACCCATCTCAAATTCTTATCATACTCTTTACAAATTACCCTTAGTGGTACTAATTTTTATTTTATATGAATATCACTTTTGTAAATAATTATGTTATAAATAAATTCGAGCTTTGAGAGTATTATGGTAACTAACAACATTTGAGTAAATGAATGCTTAATATAACTCCCACTTAAAAATTAGTGGTTGAGTTTAGATGGTTGGTTGTCTACAAATTACACAATCTCAGCTCTCCGAGTACAGTATTAGAGATTATTATTATTATTATTACTAGTAATTTACACGTGCAATGCACGTCTTAATAAATAAATTTTAAAAAAAATAAAATTTTCAACGTAGTCTGGCCTCGAACCTGAAACCACCTTCATATTAGTTATCTACGTGCTATACACGCACACGTAAGTTAGTATGTTTATAAACGATAACCCCAACTCCCCCATTATAATATTAGATTATTATTATTATAGATGTAATTGATGTAACTCAGTATTGTTCCATTATTGTTAAAAATATTATCTTGTTACTAATTTAATTGTACAGTCAGGGTGCGTGAAGCATACCTTTATAGATCAATACTTCAGGTATGGTGACTAATTTTCCATATTGCTTGAAACTTAAAAAAAAACACGGTGCAACACATATTTGGATACAACTTAACGATAAGAAGAGCAGCTAGAGTGGGATTTTTTTACCAAACTAAGCCACTTGCCAAACTAATTTTCTGTGTGAGCCACTTCTACCACGTCAGTTGTAGCCGCAGCTGAAACCTGCAGCATCTGCTCTATTGAAGCCATAGTTCCCAACCGCGACTTCTTTATTAAAATTTTTGAGATTGCTATAGGTCTCATCTGTGGCAACAGTGCAAATCGTTACCGCAAGCCAAAATGCAAGAGCTCTCTGGGAAAAATACTTTAAAGAAAGGCTGCAGTTCCCAAATGCGGCATACACTATACTTTCAGTTTGGCTATCTGAGTCTCAGAGCCGAGTCAGAGAGAAAATTTTCCTCCAAACTGACGCCGTAGTTGGGAATTGCGGATTCATTTGCACACAAACCGCAACTTCCAACTGCGGCTTCAGTTGAAACAGTGATATCTAAAAATCAGACATCATTGTTTCCTTTTTTGCAATTCAAAACATATACAAATTTTCACAATATATCAGATATCAAACATTTTCACAATATTACAATTTTTCACAACATGCACAACATGGATAAATTTTCACAATATCACGAAGATCAGTTTCCAATATGCACAAATTTTCACAATAAATCACAATATCAAAAAAATGCACAATATCGCAAAGATCAGTTGCCAACATGCACAAATTTTCACAACTTCACAAATTTGCACAATTATAGAAAAAAAAACTCAACAAATCAAACTCGGTATATATAAAGTGTCGGCTTCCTCTTCTTCCGACGTGGGATTAGACGATTACCACCTACTTATGTCAGCTGTGAGATAGGCATAATTACGTCATCATCATTTGGCTCTTCACGTGTTGACCGCTCTTCACATGCTTACTCATCTTCTTGTGGCGGCTCTTCTTGTTTTTGCTCCTCTCGTTGTGCCTGCTACCTATGCTTCTTGACCACCTTACGTCTACCCATTTGAGCAACTAGAGTTGTCAACATGCATCTAGTCTCGCACCCTCACCAACCTCTTCAAGTTGCGACCTTCACGGTTTAAGAATTTCTTGTGCGAACTCCTTAATGTCGACGACCACATTACTTGTCAAGGCACGATCACATTTCCGAGCAATCACCCATGCGTTGTCAATCAGCAACTAATTAAAATAAATAGAATGATTCAAATGGGGAAAAAAAAACTAAAGGTAAATATATGAAATAAACAACAAAATATCATATCTTACAATGGATCGAGATGATGACGCATTCGGTTGATACATGAGTTGCAAAGAGGAATACCTGGGAGCTGGATCCATCTCTCTCCTCAGAACTGGTAATTGGTCCTCTGCTGGTACAGTGTAAGGAGGAACAATATATAACCGTGTGATGCGCCGATACCATGACATGTAGGCATCGTGCAATGAGTCATCAAATAGAGGAATACCTTCCATGGTCATATCGAACCTCCGGTCATTCCATCTTCAACATGAACTTGGTGATATTTTGCCCAGTTATGATCAGGCATACGACCCATCTCTTTAACACTATGCAATGCAGTGTTATACAATCGTGCGAACGAGTTGTTATGTTGGAATTCGAACTGTCGAAGCACTCAGTCCTGAATGTAAACCTCTACATCACCAAAATTTACGAGTGGGGCTCTCGTCAACCATAGCCCTCTACGCATCGTGCAACCAGATGATAGTCTCTCTAATCTCTCGGTCGTGTATGGCTCACATTTGACGAACTCTTCTTGCAACTGATCAAGTTCATCTCTATAGTAGGTCAACACCCCACGTGAGTTATCTTTCCACGTGTTTCACCCAGTCCAATACACATCGATGAGAGCCAACATTGCCTCATTATCTACGTGTTCCATCCACCACTCTGACTGCTTTCTTATGCGGGGTCGACCGACATGTAAATACTCCCAGCTCCGAACCTATAGAATTGCCATCGGCCCCATCATACCATATTCAACTTCCCTCCACACATACTCTTGTACAAGGATACTAATGCAGCACTACCCTAACTGTACTGGCTAGTCAGCTATACGGTATCACCAGTGGAGTTTGGGAAGATAACACATCCAAACATGGTCAGTAGGTAGGCCCGTGTGTAGCACTGAAAACCTGAAACTCAAATGAATCATCGTTCAAGAATTCGTTGAATATTGACTTAAGCCAGGAGAGTCCGATAGATTGGCCAACAAAAGTAGACTCACTTGGCTCAACACTGAAGAAATCTTTAATGAGCCACTCCCTGGCTAACCCCATACTACCAGTCACTGGCATCCCATATATTAGAAGTCCTGAAATGACTGCGATATCCTGAAGAGTGACGATCATCTCTCTTATGGGTAGATGGAATGTGTCTTCGACCGCCATCTCGCGAGAAAGACTGTAAGTAGAGCACAATCCAGCTTCATTGACCTCATAAATATATAACACACAGTTTCGTCCAGCATAAATATATAACTTTTGTTAAGTACATGAAAATAAACATATTCTTTAAACATCCATAAACATACTACTTAGAGCATCCACACTAATCAGATAGCCATTTGGGTTGCCGTTTTGAATTTTGGCAACCCAAAAGACAACTTTTCTAAAAAATGAGAGGTAGTTCTATAGCCATGGTTGTCATTTGAGTTGCCATTTGAGTTGCCAAATATGTATATAATAGCAGTTTCAAGCAATATTGAAAATTAGTCACCATACCTAAAGTATTGATCTATAAAGGTATGCTTCACGCACCCTGACTGTAAAATTAAATTAGTAACAAGATAATATTTTTAACAATAATGGAACAATACTGAGTTACATCAATTACATCTATAATAATAATAATCTAATATTATAATGGGAGAGTTGGGGTTATCGTTTATAAACATACTAACTTACGTGTGCATGTATAGCACGTAGATAACTAATATGAAGGTGGTTTCAGGTTTGAGGCCAGACTACGTTGAAAATTTTATTTTAAAAAAATTTTATTTATTAAGACGTGCATTGCACGTGTAAATTACTAGTAATAATAATAATAATAATAATAATCTCTAATACTATACTCGGAGAGTTGAGATTGTGTAATTTGTAGACAACCAACCATCTAAACTCAAACCACTAATTTTTAAGTGGGAGTTATATTAAGCATTCATTTACTCAAATGTTGTTAGTTACCATAATACTCTCAAAGCTCGAATTTATTTATAACATAATTATTTACAAAAGTGATATTCATATAAAATAAAAATTAGTACCACTAAGGGTAATTTGTAAAGAGTATGATAAGAATTTGAAATGGGTAAAAAGATGTCTCAGGTTCGATGACAGATTATGTCGTAGTCTTCACTTGAAAAAAAAAAAAATATTAGGACGTCATAGCACATGCAGATTTCTAGTAATCTACTATTTTAATGAGAGAGTTTGTCACCAAACAACCTCATTTGTAATCAAACATACACGTGCATTGTAACCCAACAAACACATGCAATACACATGTATAACTAATATAAATGAGGTCTTAGGTTCGATGCCAGACAACGTCGAAATTATACACACACACACACACACACACACACACACACAAACTATTATATATACATAAATATATTCAAATTTAGTGGGAAAAGAGAAAAAAGTGTGGTATTGGGTCATTTAACAATGCCATTTGGTTTGCCAAATTTGAGGGAAAAAAAGACTATTGTCAAATTTGGCAACCAAAATGGTATGCCGCTGTGGGGTGGGTTTTGCCATTTGGGTTGCCAAATATGAAAATGACAATCCAAATGGCATGCTGGTGTGGATGCTCTTACATGTGGCCTACTAGTACTACCCGAAGGTCCTGCACTACCTCACGTTCATGCCATTAGTGCGATAATGAATCTGCAAAGTAATATTGAAAATATGAATCGATTAATGAATATACAAATAGGATGGTATAAATAGTCTCACCAATTTTCTAAGTTCCAAGCTTAATTTCGATGGAGTATAATTTATTGTCTTCGGTCGATACTTCAAAATGAGAGCGGAACAAGCGAAATATTAATAAATGAGTTTTTTAAAAAAATTGCAACATTATTTATGGGCTATTTAACTTGTAGAATTGAGTTTCGACTCATGATTTGCAATACATGACCCCGTATCACTTTCTATTAATAAAGTAAACCGATACTCTGATACCGGAGAAAATTCGAATTTATATCTCACCCATTACTTGATTAGTAGCGAGATACTTAGTAAAATAAATAATCTCACCAATTTTATAGATTTCAAGCTCAATTTCGATGGAGTAAAATTTCTTATATTCGCTCGATACTTCAAAATGAGAGCAAAATAAGTGAAAAGTTAACAAATGAGTTTAAAAAATACGAAATTTTGCTATTAGTTAGGAAACATCGTTTATGAGCTAATACAACTTATAGAACTGAGTTTCAACTCATGGTTTGCAAGATATGACCATTTCAACTAATAAAGAAAACCGATACTCCATAAATAATATTTTGATGGAGTGAAATTCTATGTCCGAGATCGATGCATCACTTTTAACTTAAAATAAAAAATGACTAAGTGTAAAACCAGTTTTGTGATCATTTAGTCTCATTTGAAAATACATTATATATATAAATAAAATTTAAAAATTATAAACTCGATAGGATTGAAGTTTGGTGTATTGGTAATAATTCCTTAGCTTAAATCTCATTAATCTATATTCTAATAAGCATAATAAATTAATTTTACTAAGGATAATAAAAAATTATAATTTAGGGTTTTATGAATACATTGAAAAAATACGGAATTTTACAGCGGAGATGACGACGTAAATGATGTCGGAGTTGATTGAGGGTGATGCTGGAGACGATGCACAACTTCGGATTAGGGTTTTAATTTGGAAAGTGGGGTGAAATTATGAAAAATCTCAAAATTTGGGTTTCAAAATTTGAGAGAATTGAGATATATTGGTAACCACATAAGATTTTGACGGAGTTAGAGGAGTCAGAGTGGGAAGAGACTTCACGGATGTGGAGGAATAGAAGTAGATGGAGGAATTTGTGATCTAGGGTTTTGAGATTTGAGTTTCAGAGTTGGAGGAGAAAGAATTGGAAAGATGAAGTGAAAGGAAGAGAGAAGAAACTTGATACTTAACAAGCTGTGTTAAGTGAGTCCCTTTTTGAGTCGTTGTTTATAACTGTGGCAACAATATAATCGAGGCCGCAGTTGGGAACTGTGTTCTCTGTGCAACAAATTTTAACTTAGTATTTTTCTAAGTATCTCACTCTATCTCCAAGAAGTGGGTCTCTGTGTATCAAAGGTTTGAGACACAGTTATTATTCCCAACTGTGGTAACAATTTGCACTGTTGTCGTAGATGAAAACTACAACAATCTCAAAAACTTAAATGAAGAAGTCACAGTTGGCAACTACGACTTCAATATAGCTCTTGCCACAGTTCCTAACTGTGGGTACAGCTGACATGACAGATAGAGGCTTACCTAGAATTTATTTTGTCAAGTGGCATAGTTAGAGAATTTATTTGGAAAAAGAGGCATAGTTAGGGAAAAAAATTTTCTAAAGTGGCAGGATGACAAAGTAAACGTTCAGAAGAGTGAGGAATGCACAAGTGATTTTTAGGTTTGCATGCGTAGAAGTGTGGTACCATATGGCGACCACGTTCCTTCATTTTCCTAGTTATTATATTCTCCTTCCTTCTCTCGTTTGCTCAACTTGCAAGTATTGGCTCAGCAGAATTTTTAAGAAATGACTAATGTACGTCAGAGACTATAATTACAATAGTTACAATTATAAAATTGGTTAAATATTGTATTGGTTAAATATTGTATTGGTTAAATACTCTCTCTCTCTCTCTACTCTCTCTCTCCTTCCGTCTTTAATTTTTTATCAACCCATTCTCATACGTCTTTAATTTATATGATGATATGATGGTGACCTTCTCAATTGTAACTGCAAGATAATGCAACTGCTCCGGAGAACTTTCTGTTTGAAGTGGAGAAAGAGAGAGGTAAAAATCATGTTAATAAGCTTGCTCACTAATGCAATTTACAGTAGCTACTACGAAGCTTGAAGTTGAAAATTGGAAATTAAGGTTTTTTTTTTCAATATGTTGGTGTATCCGCATTTCTTTGGTTAAAGGAAGGAAGGTAGATATGAAGTGGAATAGATATATAAATATGTCAATCTATTGATATTTATGGAGATCCTATTCAAAAGACTCGTTCACATGATAAGGTGACATGATATTTTTTTTGTAATTTTAAATTGTTTGAGTGGTCTGGAAAAAGGGGAAGAAAAAGAGTGAGTTACCTCATGGAAACAAGAGGAAAGATGAAGGAGATGAAGTCACCAAGTCGATTCAAGAATCATAGGCATAAGGGGCATGTCCTTCAGGGCCTGTTTGGTTGGACGGGAATGGAGGGGAGGAGAGGGGAGGAATTTTTTTAAACATTTATTGTTTGGTTCATTTTTTAGGAGAGGAGGGGAGAAAAATGGAGGGGTGCAGCATCCCTCCTGAGTCAATTTTGGCTCCCTTGGAGGGGAGAGAAATTGAGTTAAATTTTTATATAGTGATTGAACTAAATTGCCCTTTAGATCTAAATCCATTCGCTGCACTATTTTTCGAATATGAGGCTCAAATCCCATGTCCAGCATCCTATCAGCCTCATCTAGAGCCAAGTATATGATATTCCGAAGTGACACCCTACATCTTTCAATCAGATCTACCAATCGTCCAGGGGTGACAGCCAGAATATCAACACCTCTCTCCAATTCGGGAAGCTGAAGAGTATAATAGTGGAACCAATAAATCGACAATAGAATTAGTAGATGTAACAAACATTAACAATCATCACATCTAAAAGGTGTCAGCAACCTGCTATGAGTGAGAGTTGGAACTTGATAATATACGCACTTGCTGTAATACACAACATTGAGAACAATAATGAGATAAAGTAAGCCACAAACATGCAAGATAACTTTACAGATGTTTTAGGTGTTGTACTTGATAACTTTTTAGTAACTAAGAAAGCCCCTTATCTTGCTTCATGAATTCATTATAATCAACCATAAAGTGCTTCAAATGCCTGTTATTCTAGACAGTGCCGTATTTACATTGCCATTTGCCTGGGCTATATTAAACACGCCACTTAAAAAAAAACACCAACAGTAGTAGATCTTAAATCTACAAACATGTGTGAGCTCTAGTTACTAAATTTGTAGCACATCAGCAGAAAACATGTATTGCATTATGATAAATATGATTTATTCACAGTATGGGTAAAGCAATTATATATCAAAAAAATGACTTTTCTGTGTATGTATATGTATATTTTATTAGTTATTTAGACAGGGCATAGATAATTTGAGAATATATTCAGCAACTGACAATCTAATACAAATTTAAAGTCTCACCTTGCCACCAACAGTGTATGACGGTCCTCAACCCTAACAAAAGTATATGATAAAATGAACTAATACATTATCAAGTTGTTGAACTGCTATAGTCTGTTGAACCAAACTCAGATACAGGCTAGGCCATGATTTTGCTTGCAGAACAAATCAACAGATAGAGGCAATATTAGCAAACTCAGATCTTCAAATATTAGAGACACTTGATTTTTTTTTTGTGGTTGAGTTTTGTTATAAAATGTAAAAGGGTATAAAAGTAATTTTATTATAAAATCTCTTTCCTCCTCTTGTGAACCAAACAAGAGGATAATTATTTTCCATTCCCTCCCCTCCTTTTGAACCAAACAGAGTCTTGATTAAAATCCCTCCCCTCCCCTCCCCTCCTTAATTTGAACCAAATAGTCCCTAATAGTATACAGTAAACCATCAAAGTTGATTAAGAAAGATTATCACTATGTTTTTTAAAGGCTTGTTAGACTATTAGTCTATCACCTCTCATCAAAGATGCAGTAAGAATTTGTTTATCACCACACTACTAGAAATGTGTAGACTAGCGACCAAAATTTGTGACGAAAAAGCAACAATTGCGACGGAAAATTGAATTTGCGATGAACAAAAGTAGTCGCAAAGCCTCGAAATTACCGTCGCTATTGACCTTCACTAATTGTGACTATTTTTTCAGCTAAAATGATTGCAAATTGCGACGTTGTAGATTTCATATCGCAATATTTCTTTTTTTGAAGTTAAAATTTGAAAATAAAAAATGATGAAATAATTTTAAAAAATATTAAAATAGCGACGATTTTATTTGTACTTTGCTTCGCAAAGCCTATATGACGAAAAAATTTCGTTGCAAATTTATTGCGATGAAAACTTTATTTTTCTCACAAACTATTGCGACAAAAAAAAATTCAATTACGTCACATTTTGTTTTGCGTTAAAGCGTCGAAATTTTTCATTTTGTAGCTGCGACATTTCAAAAACGGTTGCAAATATTTTTTCAATTGTCCTCCCTTTTGGTTGTTTTGTTCCCTTTTTTATGCAACATCACAATTCCAATAAACTTTAAGTTGAACAAATACCACAACAACAACAACAACAACAACAACAACAACAAAGTTTTTTTTTTCCTAAGTAGTTCGGGTCGGCTACATGAATCGTGGTTTTCCATTCTGCTCGGTTTAGCAAAATATCTTCTGCAAGGTCACAAGCTATCATATATTTTATCACCGTCTTCACCCAAGTTAGTTTTGGTCTTCCTCTACCCCTAATTCTACCCTCATTACTTCAAATCACTCTTTCTAATGGGGGTACTACTAGGTCTACGTGTGATATGTCCAAACTACCTGAGGCGTTCTCTCTTAACTTATCTTGGATTGGAGCTACCTTTAGCATGTCTCGTACATGGTTGCTAATTCTATCCTTCATTGTTTTACCACACATCCATCTGAGCATCCTCATCTCTGCTACACTAGTTTTTTTGATATATTATTTCTTTGTTGCCCAACACTCTGCTCCATTCATCATTGCTGGTTTAATAGTCATCCTATAAAATTTTTCCTTCAACTTCAAAGGTATACGTTTGTCAAACAAAACACCACTGACACTTCTTCACTTAAGTCACCCTACTTGGATCCTATGTATAACATCTTTACAAATCTCCCCATCTCTTTGTATAATTGAGCCTAAATATCGGAAACGGTTTCTTTTAGGTATCTCTTGACCATCAAGTTTCACTACTTTCTCAGTTGTTTCGAATATCACTAAATTTACACTCTATATACTTTATTTTAGTTCTGTTTACCCTAAAGTCTTTAGCTTCCAAAGTTTCTCTTCATAATTCTAATTTAGCATTCACTCCTGCTCTAATCTCGTCCACTAAAACTATGTCATAGGCCAAAAGCATACACCAAGGCACCTTATCTTGTATTCCTTGTGTCAATTCATCCATAATCAAAGTAAAGAGGTAGGCGCTTAAAGCTGAACCTTGGTGTAAACCTACTGTAATTGGAAAATCACTGGTCTCTTCTGTGGTTGTTCTAATTGTGGTCGTTGTCCCTTCATACATATCCTTAATTACCTCAATATACTGAAAAGTTAATCTTTTATTATTTAACACCCACCATACTATGTCTCTAGGGATTTTATCATATGTTTTTTCTAGACCTATAAAAAAAACCATATAAGATCTATTCTCCCTATATTTTTCCATAAGTATCCTCAGTGCATAAATTGCTTCCATTGTTGACCTCCCAGGTATAAATCCAAATTGATTTTCATACACTGTAGTTTCTAGTCCCAGTCTATGTTCGATCACTCTCTCACAAATTTTCATCGTATGACTAATTAATTTAATCCCTCGGTAGTTGGAGCAACTTTGTATATCTCCTTTATTTTTATATATAGGTACTAAAATACTCTTTCTCCATTCATCGGGCATCTTCTTAGTCCTTAAAATTTTATTAAATAATTTTGTTAGCCAACTCACTCCTACATCCTCAAGACACTTCCAAACTTCAATGGGTATATCATCTGGTCCTAAAACTTTTCTTATTGTCATCCTTCCTAGAGCAACCTCCGATGTCCTAATTCTATGGAAAAATATATGCTCTTGACACTCCCTCGAGTCCTCTATATTTAAGGTGCCCACAACATTTTCATTTAATAACTTCTTAAAGTAATTTTGCCATCTTTCCTTAATTTCCTCATTTTTTACTAAGACACTTGAATCCTCGCTCTTAATACACTTAATTGTATCCAGATCTTTTATTTTTTTATCCTTTTGTTTAGCAAGTGTCTTAATGATATTTTCTCATTCTTTTGTTCCTAATTTTATGTATAAATCATCACAAGCTTTTTCTTTTGCATCTCATACCACTTTCTTAACTTCTTTTCTAACGGTTCTTATATCTCTCCAAATCCTCTTTATTTCTTCTCTTTTGCCATATTTTGAAGGTTATTCTTTTCTCTCTCATATGATTTTGAACTTCTTCTTGCCACCACCATATTTTTTTATTTAGCAACCATCTACCCTTAGATTATCCAAGTACCACCTTTGAAATTTCTCTTATGTACGTAGTCATTTTAGTCAACATCATATTTATCTTTCATTCCCAATTCTATGATGCTTCTTTACGAACTTTATCTCTAAAAACTTCTAGTTCTCTCCATTCAAGTTCCACCACATAATTCTTGGGTTCCTAGTCACCTTCCTTGCATATATGTGTTTCTCAATCTTAACATCCAATACCATTAATCTATGTTGTAAGGTTAGCCACTCTCCTGATATAAATTTATAATTTTTACATGTCAAGCGATCCACCTTTCTAGTGATGAAAAAATCAATCTTGCTCTTATTTACCCCAATTTTAAAGGTTATCAAATGTTCCTCCCTCTTCCTAAAATAAGTATTTGCTAGTATAAGATCATACGAAGTCGTAAAATCTAATAGAGCCTCTCCACCATCGTTCTTATTTCCAAATCCATGTCCTCCATGCAGCCTCTTATCTCATGTTATCTTCTCCTACATATCCATTGAAATCTCTCCCTATAAATTGTTTCTTACCTAAGAGTACTCCTTGAATTATCTCATCCGTATCTTTCCAAAATTTGTTTTAGCTTTTGCATTGATATTAATTATGTTTTTCTCTAATACAAGCTTAATTTGTATTATTCTATCTCCTTTTCGATTAACACCTGATATGGCTAAAAACAGGGTTTAATCGGAACCGTCCAAATCAGACGCGAATCTTGAGACCTGGGGGTAAAACGGTAATTTCGCCTACAAAAAGGACCAAAAAGGGTATTGGGTCTTCCCTCCTAGAACCCAATAACCCACGAATGGATCCACCAACAAGAGGGTGCGGGTTTTAACCCGCTGCGCACCCAATCCAACAAGACAGAATCAAGGTCCCTGATCGATCACGATCAACGGCCCTGATATACATCTACCTATTCACTGGGATTTGGGGATTAAATTCCTTATCTGACTACGAGGAATATACCTTATCAGATTACATTCCTAATCTGTTGAAAAGGAGAATATTCCTTATCAGATCACGGGCATTACATTCCTAAACTGTTCCCTGAGACGCCTATAAATACCCCCCATCCATCTCCATTAAGAGGTAATCAATCTTTCACCAATTTTTGCGCTCTTTCATAGTTTTTTCAGATTACTGACTTGAGCGTCGGAGGGTGCGTCGCCGGGAACAACCCCGGTGTCTCGCACTTTTTGCAGGTCTACGGCGGGATCGACGATCGACGCCCGACGGAACAGGTATTCAGGTTTACTATTCAGTTTCCCTAAGAATCCACAAATTCATCTGTTTGCCCCCACACCAAATTTAGCGGCAACAGATTGGCGCCGTCTGTGGGAAACTAACGAATAGAAACCTCTCCTCTTCCCCGGAAACAGGTTTTCTTCAGCCATGCCACCTCGCAAAGTCAGATCAAGGGGGTCTAACCGAGTACCCAACCCTGACCAGCAAGAAGTCCTTCCTGATCCCGCTCAGCAACAAGGGCAACTTCCCCCTACCGCGGAAGAGCCACTCCAACAGAACCTTCCCCCTCCTAATCCAAAGGGTCCTAACCCTCAGAAACAGCCTCTTCACCAAGAGAACCTCTCTATCCACAACGCCTCCACTGACTCTATGGCCTCCCATCATCCCCGAGCCTCTGGTCACCACAATGCAGCCCCCAAACACCAGAAAGATGATGACCTCCGTCGTCATCTGGATGAAAAACGGGCTCGGGAGGAAGCCTCCCGCCAGCATGAGCGATCCCCTCGCCGCCGAGAATACAGGAGGTCCCCCATCCGAAGAGGAAGGAAGGAGTCTCCCGATCATTACCGAAGAAGGCACTCTCCCGTAGGTCGGCAACAGCCCAGGAACAATGAGGCACCAATCACCCGTGCCGAGTTCCAGCAGTTCCAAGCGACCGTCCTGCAGGCTCTCAACCTCCGTCAGAATCCTATTGAGCCGAAGCTCCCATCCCCTCCTCCGGTCCGAAGCCCTCGCCGACGGTCTCCCTCTCCTCGACCCGCTCCTACCAACTCCCGGCGTACCCCAAGTCCTCGCCGCTCCCGAAGTTACCATCGCCGCAGCCCTCGATCTCCCTCATACGAAGACGAGTCTCGTGGCTCAGCAGATTACCGTCGGAGAGATGACACCATGAACCACCGTCTGCATGAAGTAGAGAGACGCCTGGGTCAGATAAACCGAGAAGAAGAGCTCAGGGGGAGAGCCCTGCGGCCTAGCCGACCCCCTTTCTCCCGAACCATAGTGGATGCACCTGTCCCGTTCGGCTTCAAACCTCCCCAATTCGAGATTTATACCGGAGAGACTGACCCGATTGATCACATAGAGAGTTTTAAAACTCTAATGCTCCTTCACCAAGCTTCCGATGCCCTCCTCTGCAAAACCTTCCCCGCAACTCTCAAAGGGTCGGCCCGGGAGTGGTATTCTCGTCTCACCCCCTCCTCGATATTTTCTTTCGAACAGTTCGAAACCCTCTTCGTCACGCATTTCGTAAGCAGCCGAAGGGCAGAGAAGACCAGCATCTCCCTATTGCACCTTCACCAGAAGAAGGGGGAAAAACTGAGAGATTATGTGAAGAGGTTCACAGCTGAAGCCAGGACCATAGCATCTCTCGACCAGTCGGTCGCTACGGTAGCATTTCAGTCCAATGTCCTCAATTCCAACCTCCGCTCCTCCCTCGCCAAGAAACCACCACATGACTTTTCCGACCTCCTCCTTCGCACTGAAAAGTACATCCGGGCCGAAGAGGCCGAGCAACAACCCAACCGGGAGGGGTCTGCCTCCGGGTTTAAGAGAAAGGGGACGGAAGAAGAAGGAACCAAGAAGCTCCAGAAAGATAATGCCGGCCAGCGCCGACCTCCTCCTAGATTTGAAAAGTTCACTCCCCTCACTACTGACATCTCCACCATCTTCATGGAAGTTGAAAAAGAGGGAGTCATACCCCCTGCTCCGAGGATGAACACCCCGGCCAAGAGAAGAGATAAAGAGAAATGGTGCCGCTATCACCGGGACCATGGGCATGATACCAGCGACTGCCGTGCTCTGAAGAACGAGATCGAAGCCCTTATCCAGAGAGGGCAGCTGACCAGGTTTGTAAGAAAAGACCGAGCAGAACTTCCTCCTCTGCCTCGGGGGGCTAATAAGCATCCGGAAAGAGAAGAGACGCCAGACTTCGAGGAAGAACGAGTCCTCCACCTCATTCACAGGGGCCCAATGGGGGGTACCTCGAACTCCTCTCGGAGAGCCTTTATAAGAGAAGTCAACTCGGTCTGAGCCACCCCTCCTCCCAAAGGCCTCAGAGTGCCAGTCACGTTCTCCGACGAAGATCTCGAGGGAATTCGTACCCCGCATTGTGACGCACTCGTCATTAGCCTCCATATGGCAAATTTCAAAGTGGAGAGGATCTTAGTAGACAACGGCAGCTCAGTCAACATCCTCTTCCTCTCCGCTTTTAAAGGCCTAAAGCTCTCCAGAGAGAGACTTAAGCCCGTCGGTTACACTCTCCATGGGTTCACGGGGGTTCCGGTAACTATTGAAGGGGTGATCACCCTCGATGTAACTGCCGGCCAAACTCCTACCACCCGGACAGAGCCGATGGACTTCATGGTGGTGGATGTTCCCGCCGCCTACAACGTCATTTTGGGTCGGCCAGGCCTCGCAGCCCTAGAAGCTGTTCCCTCAGCATACCATCTGAAGATGAAATTTCCCACCCGGTCCGGGGTCGGGGAAGTAAGGAGAAATCAGGAGCAGGCCCGGAAGTGCTACATGACCTCGACCCTTGGACCCGTCCTCTCCTTAGAGACTCTGGAAATTCCTCAAGACACTGCAAGACCGACCTCCGAGCCGGTGGATGAACTGGAGGAGGTGCTCTTCTCTGAACAAGAGCCGACGCGCAAGTTCTTCGTAAGCAAGACCCTTCCGTCCGCCCTATACTCGGATATTGTGAAATGCATCCGAACCAATCAAGACCTCTTCGCATGGTCCGCAGCAGATATGCCCGGTATCTTCGAAGAACTCCTAGTCCACCGCCTGAGCGTTGACCCAGGATCCAAACCGGTTCAGCAGAAGAGACGCAAGTTCGCCCCTGAGCGTCAGCTCGCTATCAAAGAGGAGGTAGATAAGTTGTTGAAAGCCCGATTCATACAGGAGGTAAATTACCCAGAATGGTTGTCTAACGTAGTAATGGTAAAGAAGTCCAATGGGACGTGGAGAATTTGCATTGATTTCACCGACCTCAACAAGGCCTGCCCCAAAGATCCTTTCCCTCTACCGAGCATCGACACTCTGATTGACGCAACCTCGGGACATGAGCTCCTCAGCTTCATGGATGCCTTCTCAGGTTACAATCAGATAAGAATGTTCCCTCCAGACATCCCGAAGACATCCTTTGTGACCGACCAAGGCCTCTATTGCTACAGAGTCATGCCATTCGGCCTAAAGAACGCAGGGGCGACCTACCAGCGCCTCGTCAACAAGGTTTTCCAGGCCCAGATCGGCCGAAACATGGAAGTGTACGTCGATGACATGCTTGTAAAGAGCGTCCGAGGTGTTGACCATGTGGCCAACCTTCAGGAGGCTTCGACGTCCTAAGAAAGCACAATATGAGACTCAACCCAAACAAGTGTGCGTTCGGCATCTCATCAGGGAAATTCCTTGGCTTCATGGTTAGCCAACGAGGAATTGAGGCAAATCCGGAGAAGATCAAGGCCATATTGGACATGGCCCCTCCCAGAAATGTCAAAGAAGTTCAGAGATTGACTGGTCGCCTAGCCGCCATAGGGCACTTTCTGTCGAAGTCCGGGGAGAAGTGCCCCCCGTTCTTCAAAGCCCTCAGGGGGACTAAAGGGTTCGAGTGGGGGCAGCAGCAACAAGACTCCTTCGACCAGCTTAAAGCTTACCTCGTCAATCCACCTCTTCTCAGCAAACCCATACCTGGCGAACCACTCTACCTCTACCTTGCAGCTTCCGAACAGACGCTCAGTGCGGTCTTAGTCAGAGAAGAAGAAAGGGCTCAGAAGCCCATTTACTACGTCAGCAAAGTGCTTCGGGACGCCGAACTCCGGTACCCGAAAGTTGAGAAAATAGCTTATGCCCTGGTAATGGCCGCAAGAATGCTTCGGCCCTACTTCCAGTCCCATTCGGTGGTCGTTCTTACCGACCAGCCGCTGAAACAGGTCCTTCACAAGCCAGAGACTTCCGGCCGCCTCATGAAATGGTCGATCGAGCTGAGCCAACATGATATAACTTATCAGCCTCGGACCGCGATCAAGGCTCAGGCACTGGCCGAATTCATAGTGGAAACAACTATCCCCGACTCCGAGCAAGCGATGAAGGGACCACCCGTCTGGACGGTCTATGTCGACGGATCCTCTTGCAACGAAGGAAGCGGAGCAGGAGTCATCCTGGCAGGCCCAGATGACTTTGTCCTCCAATATTCCCTCCGTATAAACTTCAAAGCCTCGAACAACGAGGCCGAATACGAGGCACTAATAGCTGGGCTTCGAATGGCCCGGAATGCAGGGGCACAACGGCTACAGATCTTCAGTGACTTTCAGTTGATCGTCAATCAAGTCCTCGGCAAGTATGAAGCCCGCGATGATAGAATGGTTAAATACTTGGCCAAAGTAAAGAGCCTCATGGCACTGCTTGACGAGGCTCTCATCCAAAGGATCCCCCGAGAAGAAAATGCTCAGGCCGACGCCCTATCCAAACTAGCCTCCTCTTCCCTTCAAGGTCTTGAGCAGACCGTATTGATAGAAGTCCTCTTAAAGCCAAGCATAGAGAACGAAACCCCAGACTCCGTTGAAACGTTGCCTGTCCTCCTCGAAGACAACTGGATGAAACCCATTGTCGAATTCCTGAGGGACGGACTCCTCCCGGAAGATCCGAGGGAAGCAAGAAGAGTCAGGACCCGAGCCGAGCGTTTTACTTTAATCGAAGGCATCTTATATAAACGCTCCTTCACCCAGGTAGACGGTCGGCCTTACCTAAGGTGCCTTTCCCCCAGGCAAGCCGAATACGCCCTGCAAGAGCTCCACGAGGGCATTGGCGGGGCTCATTCCGGGTCCAGGGCTTTAGCGCGTAAAATGTTGAACTACGGATATTACTGGCCCACTCTCCTACGAGACGTCGAGCGACACGTTCGGCAATGCAGCTCCTGTCAAAAGTATGCAGACGTCCGACGCCTTCCACAAGCACCGCTCACCTCCCTATCAAGTCCGATCCCCTTCGCTATGTGGGGGATGGATTTACTGGGACCGTTTCCACCAGCTCCCGGACAGCTAAAGTTCCTAGTCGTGGCAGTCGACTATTTCTCTAAATGGATAGAAGCCGAGTCCCTGGCTACAATCACCGAACATAGAGTCGTTCAATTCTTCTGAAAAAACGTGATTTGCCGGTTCGGCGTTCCCCGAGTCATAGTCACGGATAACGGAACACAGTTCACCGGGACCGCCTTCCGAGCCTTATGTGAGGACCTCTCCATACAACACCGATTCTCCTCCGTCTCCCATCCTCAGTCGAATGGCCAAGCAGAGAATGCCAACCGACAGATTCTCTCGGGCATCAAGAAAAGATTAGACAAGTGTTCCAAAGGACTGTGGGTCGATCAGCTGCCGAACGTACTCTGGAATCACCGCACCACTAAGCGGACCCCAACAGGCGAGAGCCCATTCAATCTCACCTATGGGGCCTGAGGCCATCATCCCCCTAGAAGTCGGGATACCCTCTCCTCGTCTGATAGCTTATGAAGAAGAACAGAACGCCAGAGAGCTCAGAGCAAGCTTAGATCTGATAGATGAAATCCGAGAGAGAGCTGCCATACGCCAGCAAGCTTACCGAAGGAGGATTGAGCTAGCGTACAACAAAAGGGTCCGCCCGACGGACCTCAAAGAAGGGGACCTAGTCCTTCGAAAATTGGCCATCTCGTTCCCCGGACTGAAAAGCAAACTGGCCCCGAATTGGGAGGGGCCGTACAAAATCTCAAAAGTGATCCGCCCAGGTGCATACAAGCTAGAAGATCTCGAAGGCAGAGAAATTCCCAGGACTTGGAATGCCGACCATCTTTTGAAATACCAAGAGAAGGCAACCACGCCCCTCTAAGTAACTCGAGATGTCGAACCATTCCCTTCCCTTTACTAGTAGTGATTCTTTCTTTTATTTTTTCATTGTAATAACGGCTAGCAACTTTAGAAGCAGCCGATCATTAGATATTAATAAATAAAGTTTTAATATTTTCACTGCTACTACATCTCTCTGCTTTTAACTCTTTAATCTAACAATGGTTCTGGAGCCCAACACTTGGCTCGATTCTACTTTGCAAGTTCGCCCCTAAGCGAACTAGAAGTAGTTTGCCATTCGGAATTGCTCCCACAGCCGTTGAATGGTACCGAGTCCAACACTTGGTTCGATTCCACTTCGCAAGTTCGCTACTAAGCGAGCTAGAAGTGATTCGCCATTCGGAATTGCTCCTACGCCTCCTAATCTAACAATGGTTCCGGAGTCCAACACTTGGTTCGATTCTACTTCGCAAGTTCGCTCCTAAGCGAACTAGAAGTAGTTCGCCATTCGGAATTGCTCCCACAGCCGTTGAATGGTACGGAGTCCAACACTTGGTTTGATTCCACTTCGCAAGTTCGCTACTAAGCGAGCTAGAAGTGATTCGCCATTCGGAATTGCTCCTACGCCTCCTAATCTAACAATGGTTCCAGAGTCCAACACTTGGTTCGATTCTACTTTGCAAGTTCGCCCCTAAGCGAACTAGAAGTAGTTCGCCATTCGGAATTGCTCCCACAGCCGTTGAATGGTACGGAGTCCAACACTTGGTTCGATTCCACTTCGCAAGTTCGCTACTAAGCGAGCTAGAAGTGATTCGCCATTCGGAATTGCTCCTACGCCTCCTAATCTAACAATGGTTCCGGAGTCCAACACTTGGCTCGATTCTACTTCGCAAGTTCGCTCCTAAGCGAACTAGAAGTAGTTCGCCATTCAGAATTGCTCCCACAGCCGTTGAATGGTACGGAGTCCAACACTTGGTTCGATTCCACTTGCGATTCCACTTCGCAAGTTCGCTACTAAGCGAGCTAGAAGTGATTCGCCATTCGGAATTGCTCCTACGCCTCCTAATCTAACAATGGTTCCGGAGTCCAACACTTGGTTCGATTCTACTTTGCAAGTTCGCCCCTAAGCGAACTAGAAGTAGTTCGCCATTCGGAATTGCTCCCACAGCCGTTGAATGGTACGGAGTCCAACACTTGGTTTGATTCCACTTCGCAAGTTCGCTACTAAGCGAGCTAGAAGTGATTCGCCATTCGGAATTGCTCCTACGCCTCCTAATCTAACAATGGTTCCGGAGTCCAACACTTGGTTCGATTCTACTTTGCAAGTTCGCCCCTAAGCGAACTAGAAGTAGTTCGCCATTCGGAATTGCTCCCACAGCCGTTGAATGGTACGGAGTCCAACACTTGGTTCGATTCCACTTCGCAAGTTCGCTACTAAGCGAGCTAGAAGTGATTCGCCATTCGGAATTGCTCCTACGCCTCCTAATCTAACAATGGTTCCGGAGTCCAACACTTGGCTCGATTCTACTTTGCAAGTTCGCTCCTAAGCGAACTAGAAGTAGTTCGACATTTGGGATTGCTCCCCCAGCCGTTGAATGGTTCGGACTCCAACACTTGGTTGCCGAACATTCTTGACACCGACCGCATCGCGGGCGTGCGTTCGGCACCCGCGCCGAACATTCTTGCCACCGACCGTATTACGGGCTTGAGTTCGGTGCCCGCTCCGAACGTTCTTGCCACCGACCGTATTACGGGCTTGAGTTCGGCAGTCAAGATCCCCAAAAAATTTCCAAGTCTCAAGCCTCGGCACCAGCTGTCGAGTATTCTTGACACCGACCGTATTACGGGCTTAAGTTCGGCGCCCGCTCCGAACGTTCTTGCCACCGACCGTATTACGGGCTTGAGTTCGGTAGTCAAGACCAGTCAAAAAACGCCTAGTCTCAAACCTCGATTCCACAACTCCACAACTAGAGCAAAAATTGGGCAACTACGATACGGCAACGATTAAATCGATTCCAATTTTATTTAAAAGCAACCCTTACATACATCAATATTACAAGGTACTAAAGATTACAAGGAGCTGAAAAGCGAAGATTACAAGACACCGAACTCAGAGCCATCAACGCTTCCGAGGCGCAGGGATGCTCCTCTTCAAGGACACTTGAGGTCGGCGACGTTTACCTCCGGAACCCGATCCCAGGCCAGCAAGTTGGGACATGTCCTCGGCACTGCTTCTGGCAGCCACGCCGACGGATGCGCCGCTCGACGAAATGGCCACGGAACTTTGCGCATCTCCCGGGCTTGGATGGTCGAGGGGAGGACGGGTCGCCATCTCGTAAAATGAAATGCCACGGTCGCTCTCCGCACGAGTACATGAAGTGCTCCTGACATTGATTGGCCCCGAACGTGGTTTGAGCCGAGCTACCTCTACCTCCAGTTCTGAGAGCCGGTCTCGCAGCGAGCCGTCCCCAGCGTCGACCCCGAAGCGAGGCGGCGTTGCGGAACTCCGGGCACCGGAGCGATTCGCCACGAGACGCCGAAGTTGGGTAACCTCGATGCCCCTGTCCACCGTGGCCCTCTTCAACACATCGACCTCGGCAGTAAGCTCATCCCGCTCGGTAGTCAACTTGGCCACCGTCGAGGCTAACGCTTCTCCCTCAGTCCGAAGCCCCGCCTCCACGGTTCGTAGATGATGGATCTCCGAGAGCAAGCCATCCCTCTCCACCGTCACCTTCGACAAAGTATGGCGAAAACACTTGGTCCGAAGCCCCTTGGTAAAGGCAACCGGCGAACCATCTTCCCCTCCTAAGGTGGTCATCTCAGCAATCCTGCCCTCCAAGCGCTGGATGTCGAGACCTCGCTGACCAAGTATGAGCTGAAGCTGGCTCTGCTCTTCCTCGGCTCGGCGCAATCCGAGCTCGACTTCGAAAAGCCGCTCTCGACACTTCGCCAAGCACAGCCTCGTCGCCTTCAAACCAACTTCGGTCCCAACCTTACTATCCGAGCGAGGGCGCTCGACGTCACAAGTTACCACCGCGAGCTGAAAAGAAACGCAAACAAGCAACAAAAATTCAGATGTCGTCTAAGCCCCGGACCTCGGGAGTTCTTTCGAACAAATGCTCGAGCGTTCGACAGTCAACGGACAAAAACACGAGACCGAGCCCAAAAAGTTGTGTTTTTCATTCATTTCAAAAGGAAAAAGGGGTAGCGGTGGCCAGTCCGCTATTAGGCATTACACGTCAAAAGCAAAAAAAAAAAAGAGAGAAGAAACAACAAAACAGAGTCAGGGCTCGACCTCTTTCCCAGGGCGGCGAGCGGGGGTCGGGGACGACACATCCGAAGGGGCCACCGTCGCTAATGGGGTAACCACCGACCCCTGAGCTCCGACGGGGGGATCCGCCACAGGATCGTCGTCACCCCTCTCCTCTTCTTCTTCTTCCTCTCCCTCCGATTCGGGGTCGAAGCCTTCAACGTGCCCCGGGAACAGCCTCCAGCCCGAGCAGTCCACGTGGGGGTAGGCCTCCGTCACCCGGGCGATAGCGTCGGCGAAGGCCTTGGGCCATATTCTGGGCGAGGAAGCCTTGCGCCTTCTCCAAGGTCGCATCCTCCGCCTTCTTCACCGCCGCCGCTTTGGCCTCGGCAGCCTCCGCCATCTGCCTGGCTGCCTCCTCCTTTTGCTGACGAAGGTTGTCCTCCAGCGTCGCAACCCTGTCCTCGAGGTACGCAACCCTCGCCGACTTCGCCCTGAAATTCAATTCGAGCTTGTCGAGCTCGTTCCGGATCTGGGCCTTCTCCTTCCGAGCTTGGTCGTTCTCCTTCTTCATCTCCTTCTCCTGGGCTGCCAACCTCTCGGTAAGGTGCCCGAAGTGAACGACGATCTGCGATTAGAATGCAAGGAATTCATAAAAATTATAACTTAAGAAGTTCGGCATAAAAAGGGGGGGGAATAGATCCAACACTCACCGACATCGCTGAGCGCGCTATCTCGATGACGTCGTCTCCCTCCCGTCCGGCCTCCATGGCTGCCCGATCCTTCGGCGTGGCGAGGTGCTTGATGGCCTCCATGCTCGCCAAAGAATTGCCAAGGAACCCGTCGTGCTTCCGAACCTGCCAGTCTGGGACGTGGATCCTTTTGTGAGCCTCGGTCAGAAGCTCCTCGGCCACCTTCGTCAGCGGCGGCGTTGCCATAGTAAGGGCCGCGGCGATGGGAAATTTGCCGACCCTGGTCGACGACGAAGCAACCCCGCCCTCAGGAGCGGGGCTCTCCAGGATCTCTACCTCCTCAGCCACCTCGGTAACCTTCGGAGCCTTTGCTGCGGACAGCTTGGAGACCACCCTCTTCCTCTTCTTCGGAGCCTTGTTGGCGAGGCCCGCCCTCAGCGCCAACACCGCCTGATAATCCATTGACTCTGCACCATAAGACAAGTAGATTAGTTCGAAACATGTCATGAAAAATGAAGTACGAAGGGTAAAACAACAATATTAAATAAAGGAAGCCGCGTACTGAGGTCGGCATGAACGAGCCCTCCCTTAAACAGGACGTCCTCGGTCAGATCCTTCCAGTCAAGCTTCGGCCGACCCAGGAGTACCCGTACAGCCTCCTCCTCTTCGGGTCAAAGTGTCGGCAGCGCCTTCACCTTCTTCGGCACACCCTCCACCCAGCTAACGGGAATGGGCCAGGCCTCCGGACTACGTACCAGAAGGTACTTCTCGCGCCAGTACTTGATGGAATCAGGGCACACGACGAGCCGACCTCCGTGCCTCGGATTCAAATAGTACCGGTACGCCGACCTGTTCCCTTGATGTGGCTGGTAGATGGTCCGAAGCACGTTCAGCTCCGGCTGAATCCCAGCGGCTTGGCAGTGAAGTACGAAGCCGTTTATTACTCTCTATGCGTTCGGCATAAGTTGGATGGGGCTGACCCCGACCCACCTTAATACAGCAACCGCGAACGGATGGAGAGGCAGCCGAGCCCCGGCGATAAAGGCGTCGACCGGCCAGCAACACACGGTCACCGGCAGCGGCGAGTTGGCCCTAATCCCAGGGCCCGGCAACATAAGCTCGTACTCCTCCGGGATCTGAAAGCAACCCCGGATCACTCCCAAGTCCTCTTCGCTGAGGATCGACACCGTCTCGTCGGCCTCTGTCGTCTCCCTCGCCGCATTCTCCTCGAACGACCGGGCCCTCCCATACACAATGCGTTCGGCGTCCTCCTCCGGAAGTTCCCGAACCCTGTGAAGCCCAGTTAGCGGCCCCGGTAATCTGCCGAACTCCGGCATGCGCTTCGGCTCCACCACGACGGAATCTTCGCCGAACACCTCCTTGCTTTTGTGAGGTCGGCTAGAACTCGGAGCTTCGGCGACTTCAAGGGAGGGCTCGAACGAAGAAGAAGAGATGGAAACAGACATGTTTAGGAACTAAAATATAAGTTACCTTGAACGGAGATGTCGTCGGAAAGCTCGCTGGAAAAAGGTCAGCGATCACCTGGAGCTCTAGCAATTTCAAGCAAAAACAACAGAGCGAAGAGTGGAAAAGTGAAAAATGAAGAGGGGGTGGGGGTTTTATATAGAGCCAGCGCGTCAATCGAGGCTAATGGGCTTTTACCACAGGCCCACCTCCACAAAGCGACAAAAGGCGACCCCAACCGTTGCCTTGTTTGCCACGCCTGCCCAAACGGCTCATTAATGACAGTCACGTCAGCAGAAGCCCAGGGGACGCAGCATTAATGACAGTCACGTCAGCAGAAGCCCAGGGGACGCAGCATTAATGGATGTCACATCTGTCAGAAACCCAGGGGCCATCACATCCGTCAGAACCATTTAATCTCAAGCCTCAGCACCAACTGCCGAGCGTTCTTGACACCGACCGCGCCACGGGCGTGGGTTCGGCAGATTCCCAAAACTTTCTCGAAAAGAGCAAAAACTCTTTCAACTTCCTCTGCTTTGACGAAGTCAACAAGTCTCAAGCCTCGGCACCCGCTCCGAGCGTTCTTGACACCGACCGTATTACGGGCTTGAGTTCGGCAGTCAAGATCTCTAAAAAATTTCCAAGTCTCAAGCCTTGGCACCTGCTGCCGAGCGTTCTTGACACCGACCGTATTACGGGATTGAGTTCGGCACCCGCTCTGAGCGTTCTTGCCACCGACTGTATTACGGGCTTGAGTTCGGCAGTCAA
This sequence comes from Hemerocallis citrina, assembly GCA_017893485.1. Taxonomy (NCBI): domain Eukaryota; kingdom Viridiplantae; phylum Streptophyta; class Magnoliopsida; order Asparagales; family Asphodelaceae; genus Hemerocallis; species Hemerocallis citrina. Next base: position 86,950,543 of record CM030367.1, read on the forward strand.
TATCTCCAAAAAATTTCTAAGTCTCAAGCCTCGGCACCCGCTCCGAGCGTTCTTGACACCGACCGTATTACGGGCTTGAGTTCGGCAGTCAAGATCTCCAAAAAATTTCCAAGTCTCAAGCCTCGGCACCAGCTACCGAGCGTTCTTGACACCGACCGCGCCACGGGCGTGGGTTCGGCAGATTCCCAAAACTTTTTCGAAAAGAGCAAAAACTCTTTCAACTTCCTCTGCTTTGACGAAGTCAACAAGTCTCAAGCCTCAGCACCCGCTCCGAGCGTTCTTGACACCGACCATATTACGGGCTTGAGTTCGGCAGTCAAGATCTCCAAAAAATTTCCAAGTCTCAAGCCTCGGCACCAGCTGCCGAGCGTTCTTGACACCGATCGTATTACGGGCTTGAGTTCGGCACCCACTCCGAGCATTCTTGCCACCGACCGTATTACGGGCTTGAGTTCGGCAGTCAAGATCTCCAAAAAATTTCCAAGTCTCAAGCCTCGGCACCCGCTCCGAGCGTTCTTGACACCGACCGTATTACGGGCTTGAGTTCGGCAGTCAAGATCTCCAAAAAATTTCCAAGTCTCAAGCCTCGGCACCAGCTGCCGAGCGTTCTTGACACCGACCGTATTACGGGCTTGAGTTCGGCACCCGCTCCGAGCGTTCTTGCCACCGACCGTATTACGGGCTTAAGTTCGGCAGTCAAGATCTCCAAAAAGTTTCCAAGTCTCAAGCCTTGGCACCCGCTCCGGGCGTTCTTGCCACCGACCGTATTACGGGCTTGAGTTTGGCAGTCAAGATCTCCAAAAAATTTCCAAGTCTCGAGCCTCGGCACCAGCTGCCGAGCGTTCTTGACACCGACCGTATTACGGGCTTGAGTTCGGCACCCGCTCCGAGCATTCTTGCCACCGACCGTATTACGGGCTTGAGTTCGGCAGTCAAGATCTCCAAAAAATTTCCAAGTCTCAAGCCTCGGCACCGGCTCCGAGCGTTCTTGCCACCGACCGTATTACGGGCTTGAGTTCAGCAGTCAAGATCTCCAAAAAATTTCCAAGTCTCAAGCCTCGGCACCAGCTGCCGAGCGTTCTTGACACCAACCGTATTACGGGCTTGAGTTCGGCACCCGCTCCGAGCGTTCTTGCCACCGACCATATGACGGGCTTGAGTTCGGCAGTCAAGATCTCCAAAAAATTTCCAAGTCTCAAGCCTCGGCACCCGCTCCGAGCGTTCTTGCCACCGACCGTATTACGGGCTTGAGTTCGGCGGTCAAGATCTCCAAAAAATTTCCAAGTCTCAGGCCTCGGCACCAGCTGCCGAGCGTTCTTGACACCGACCGTATTACGGGCTTGAGTTCGGCACCCGCTCCGAGCGATCTTGCCACCGACCGTATTACGGGCTTGAGCTCGGCACCAGTTACCGAGCGTTTTTGCCACCGATCGTGTTATAAGCCTAAGGTCGACATTGACCGCCAAACGCCCTTGGTTCCTACCCCCTGTACATGGGAAATCCGGCCTTCGTACTTCGGCGAGCCCCCTCTCCAGGCTCGCGACCACGCCGAGGTCCCTCTCCCCATCAGAAAGAATCGCCGAACCGATCTCCGACCTCGGCATCCTGGTCGTCGAGCTCGGGGAAGGGTCGGAGTTGTGGCGCCGGTAAACGCAACTCCCGACAGAGGGAAACGACAGAACTGTTCACCGAGAGATTACGAAGCCGAGAAGATATTCGCACAGGAACACCGCCCGATCATAAGGAATTACCACTCTACCTCCCTCAAGATTCGCAAACCCTTCATTTGAACTCCGATACAACTCCGCTAGCCATCAAAAACAGCTAAACTACTCCTCAAAGGCCGATCAAATTTAGCCTTTAGGAGTGGGGGGCTCGTGATATGGCTAAAAACAGGGTTTAATCGGAACCGTCCAAATCAGACGCGAATCTTGAGACCTGGGGGTAAAACGGTAATTTCGCCTACAAAAAGGACCAAAAAGGGTATTGGGTCTTCCCTCCTAGAACCCAATAACCCACGAATGGATCCACCAACAAGAGGGTGCGGGTTTTAACCCGCTGCGCACCCAATCCAACAAGACAGAATCAAGGTCCCTGATCGATCACGATCAACGGCCCTGATATACATCTACCTATTCACTGGGATTTGGGGATTAAATTCCTTATCTGACTACGGGGAATATACCTTATCAGATTACATTCCTAATCTGTTGAAAAGGGGAATATTCCCTATCAGATTACGGGGATTACATTCCTAAACTGTTCCCTGAGACGCCTATAAATACCCCCCATCCATCTCCATTAAGAGGTAATCAATCTTTCACCAGTTTTTGCGCTCTTTCATAGTCTTTTCAGATTACTGACTTGAGCGTCGGAGGGTGTGTCGCCGGGAACAACCCCGGTGTCTCGCACTTTTTGCAGGTCTACGGCGGGATCGACGACCGACGCCCGACGGAACAGGTATTCAGATTTACTATTCAGTTTCCCTAAGAATCCACAAATTCATCTGTTTGCCCCCACACCAAATTTAGCGGCAACAACACCTACTACATCTTTTTTGAATTTCTTATCTACTAATATTCCTACTCAAAATTTTTTCTAATTTTACTGGTATAATATAATTTAAAACCATCTACCTTTTTAACTTTCTCTCCTACACACTTTGTTTCTTATAAACAAGCTATATTAATATTCCTTCTAATCATGGTATCTACTAGTTCTATGCATTTGCCTGTCAATATTCTTATATTCCAAGTAAGCCTATTTTTTTGGAATAGCTTTTTTACCCGCACACATTCAGATTGGAGCAGGAACCCTTGCCCGTTTTTCAATACACCTGGACGCTGGTGCGACACCCCTTGCACATTTTTGGAAGCACCCAAAAGCAAATACAATGCATCACTTCCAGAGAATGTCTTAGCATTTGCGCATATATTATTAGGATTCATGTTCATAGGATTTGACAAAGTTTTATGCTGGCTGTCAACTGCCTAACGCAACCCTCCTCCTTACCCGGTTTGTGGGTGGATTCCTGGCTTGGGACAGACAATGGCGGAGTTAAACAAATACAATCCCATAAAACTAACTACAACACAATTCCAAGAAAACGAAGTTATAATTTCATTACGATCATCATCCATCACAAACTCTAAAATCCAAAATATTTCCAAAATCATCATCTATCACTAGAGTAACAAAATCCAAATGCAACTAGAGTAACAAAATATAAAGTAATGAACTTTAAAACATTCCGAAATATGAAGTAATTAACTTCAAGTCATTCCAAAATACAAAGTCCATAAATAGAAGTTAGAAGCGCCTAGCTAAATCAATTCGGATATATTTCATTTGTTGGAGTAATTTCCATTCTACCCACTGGACTCGGGGTTGGTGGTTAGATTATTGAGTATGATACGTTGTTGCTTCAAAAGGGAATCAATTAAATTCAGCTTGGTGTTGACAGATTGAAGTTCATTCTCCAATACCTCCCGCTTCTTTTTCTCAAGTGATACTTATTCTTTCAGGGCATCGATCTCTCCTTGATTTGTATTGGATTGCCCTTTTAACCCTCTTCTAGTAGCGGGTTCAGGCTGCACAAGTCTATTAGTTCTGCCCAAAACCTTCAAAACAGCCTGTGTATTGACATTGCTTTCATCGATCCCATCATTTACAGTTTCCTCAAAAACTGTGTATCGCCTACTAGGAAAATTACAATAGATAAAATCCTAATTAATAACTAAATAACTAAAACTAATTTAAGCAATCAATACATGATTACAGCAGTTGTAGATTATATACCATCATATAGAGCATCAGTTCAAATATATGAAACAAACAGATTCCTTGAATTTTGCAGGGTCCAAGAACCCACAAAAATAACATCAATGATACTGTTAATGCACAGGATCCAACTTGAATAACATTCTAATGACTTTTTCAGCCAGTAGCCTCAATTGTAAAATCAACCTCTTTGCCTCTATTGTGAAATCAACCGCTTTGCCTCTATTGTAAAATCAGCCTCTTTTATGTTGGCATAGGTTACAAGCCATGCAGAATGAGGAACAAATTTTCCAAACAAGAAAGCCACTTTGAGGCACTGAGTAAAATTTCAATGGTTGGTTGGAAAAATATTGCAGAGAATATTTAAATGTTACTAGCTGAAAAATAATATCTAAGATATGATTGGCAGAAAGAAGGGCACTACGCTCCTGCTCTCTCAGTTCCTCGCTTCCTGGAATGGACAAAGATGTAACAAACTTCTTTAAATCGATGTATATGCCCAGTGGCGTAGCCAGGATTTTCGTCTTAGGGGCGCGACACTTACTTTAAAAAAATATATAATAAACACATTTGGGGATGGGGGTGGCCAGAGTGAGGGCTCTTGGCTGCTTGAAGCAACTTGTTCTTGAGATTTTTTCAAAAACTTGAATAGTGTAGTATTTTTCATTCTGAAATTATATCCAATTTCAACAATTCAATATCAAGATGAATATTTGGTCCAATTTCAACTTATATTCAACGTCAAATTTTAAGTACATAATATTTTAGTAAGGGAATCCCAAGATGAGTATTAAGATATAAATGCGAACGAAATCACAATTATAATTTTATAAATACACTAATACAGTTTCACTAGTACTTTTAGATCTAATATTTGATCCAGTGGCGTAGCTAGGATTTTCGTCTAGGGGGCGCGGCACTTACTTTAAAAAAATATATAATAAACACATTTGGGGATGGGGGTGGCCAGAGTGAGGGCTCTTGGCTGCTTGAAGCAACTTGTTCTTGAGATTTTTTCAAAAACTTGAATAGTGTAGTATTTTTCATTCTGAAATTATATCCAATTTCAACAAATCAATATCAAGATGAATATTTGGTCCAATTTCAACTTATATTCAATGTCAAATTTTAAGTGCATAATATTTTAGTAATAGAATCTCATGATGAGTAATAAGATATAAATGCGAAAAGAAATCACAATTATAATTTTATAAATACACTAATGCAGTTTCACTAGTACTTTTAGATCTAATATTTGATCAATATTATATTGTTAGTCCTCTCAACTTCACTAGTGCTTTTAGATCTAATATTTGATCAATATGAACTAGACTTCACCAGTTGAATTGTCCAAATATTTGTCATGATTTCTACAGATACATCTTTCGTAACCTCATCATTAACAATTTCAATGGAAAAATGGAACCTGAAGAAAAATTCCATTTTGCTCTTCAACATATAAAGCCATCAATGTGAAAAGCACCCTCCTTTCTTCCTTTAATCTCTTTAATAAACTCTAACTTTTTAAATATCCTGCAATTTTAAAAGCTAAAAAAAATCTCTAACTTTTTACCACATTTCTTATTTGAAAATCATCATTGACAAATTCTTATCAGATGCTATAATGTGATTGAAAATTAGGCCCGTCGAGTTGTCCTCAATATGTTTGACAAGTTAATCAAGTTCTAATGCAAGTAATGCAAATGAGGAGGATAGAATCCCCACAGGCAACACCTAAAATGTAGAGTATATGATCACAGCACAATAAACACCTACAAATCTGAAGCAATACAACTTGAAACGGTGAACTAATGTTATAAGTACCTTGTTTGGCTATTTTGATAGCAGAGAGTGAAGGTCACAAAAGCAAACTCTTCGACCTTGGATTAAAAGGCAATCTCTTCGAGTTCGACCTGCATTAAAAAGAGAAACAGGAAACGGATTGGATTCATTTCTTTGACCTTGGATTAATTTCAAATTGAAAAAAGGAAAACAAGCTCACTTTATGAAGATTTCAGCAATGATTGTGTTGTGATTCAAATTTTTACGGTTAGGGTTTGGTTTGAGGGATAAAAAGAAGACGGGTTGGGGATGGGTCAGGGGAAAAAAAAGAAAGAGGGCTAGCAGAGAATCAAATGGGCTTCTGGGCTGTTTTTATTTTACTTATATTTCAAACTTTACACATAACCCCTTCATAAAATTTTATTTACTATATATATAATAATAAAAAAATCAAATCTCAGGGGGCGCAGCCGCACCCTCCTGGGGACTGCATGGCTACCCTCCTGAATATGCCTATAGCATATTGCCTTTGGAGCACATTCAAGTTTATTTGGAATCATCACCAACCATGCTTTATTAGTCATAATCAGTTCTGTTTTTAAAAAAAGGATCCAAGGATACCGAACTAAAGGATTACTATCCAAGCAAGTAACAGATCGAAACCTTGTATGAGCTGGTACCAAAGATATAACCAAAGCAACTACAGACAAAATAAGATTTTCAATTGACCTATAACTACATATTTGTAACAAATATTAAGCACCTGCAAGGAGGAAAGCTATAGAAATTTCCAGAATGAAAATAGAGGTAAATTAGTTATAGGCCAGAGGTGAAGAAATACAGCCACATATGAAGCAGTAACTCTTTCCAATAGTTCACATACAGATAATGCGATCCTGCTGTAGTCCATCAGAAGAAAAAGAACTCAAAGAGGGAATATCTATGTAAACAGTCTAGATAGAGTAAACTAGCAACGATCATATATTTGAAAAAATTTGTAATTTTCCAAGGTTTTTTCCACCAACTAGTTTCTGAAAGATTACTAAAGCTTCAAATTTACACAACAGAAGCAATATGGAGCTTTTGCGCCAGGATTTACTGGGCTTTCTTAGTATTCAAGAAAATGGTCGGTATATAGAGAAAGTCTGATGGCTTTCACTGCCTTCCTCTATTCTTTTGCACCAGGAACATCTATAACGAAGATGTGTTAGAAAGTTGCCAACATTCAGAGCAAGGGATATACATGACGGTCAATAGTAATGCCCCTACTGTCAGAAGCATGTGAGATATAACCATAATATAGGAATTACTGTAGAAATCAAGCACATCTATGTTCAGATCAATTCAAGGAAAGACAAGTCGTATGTGTGTAAAGGAGAACAACAACAAGATAAAGAAGCATAAATTTTTCATGCACACACGGAACATGGGCTGACCTGAGTAGATACTACATAGTCTACAGCTCAGTAGGTTTTTTTTCCTTTTTTTTTTTTTTTTTTTTGTGTGTGTGTGGGTGGGGGGGGGGGGGGGTGGCGGCAATTCCATGTAGGCAGAAAAATCAAATATCAGGTCAAATATATCAGTTCAAATATACCATTCAAATATAACATAATTAAGTTCCAATATCAGCTCATATATGAAACTTACATATACTCGACGGACTTCAGGATTCCTTGTAATCTGATAAAGTTAACAGAGAGATTGGAAAACATTATTACATTGATTATATCTGAGTACAATGACTCCTATATATAGGAGGAAACCTAATAATAAACTGATACACAACCCGATATGGAACTAAATATATATTACAATATCTAACACCCCATTTCAAACTCACGGTGGGTCGACAGTGTGAGTTTGCCCACCAAGTAACAAAATCTCTGAATAGTGTGGGATTTGGGAAAGAAGTTTGCTGTCTGCTGAGAGAAGATGTAACAGAATGAAGGGAAATGGTTACTGCTTCAAAGCGCTCACGAACATAGTGGCAATCTATCCCTATGTGCTTTGTTCACTCATGAAAGATCGGGTTGCTTGCAATGTGCAACATACTCCGGTTATGACAATGAAGAGGAGTAGCTCCTGTGAGAGTAACACCCATATCTGATAATAACCTACAAATATGAACAATCTCTCTAGTAGTAGCTATCATTGCTCTGTACTCAGCAACGGTGGAAGAACATGTAACAACTGCATGTTTCTTGATTAGCCATGAGATCAGCGAATCACCAAGAAACAGACAGAAACCTTTGGTAGACTGTCTGGTAGTAGGATCACCTGTCCAGTCTGAATCAGAATATGCACTGAGCTCCAGTTTCGATATAGAAGATATGAATAATGAGCGAGTGATAGTGCCTCGAAGATATCTGAGGATCCAAAAAAAAACATTGTAGTGAACTGATGTAGGAGTAGAAACATACTGACTAACAACACTGACTGTATGAGAAATATCGGGTCTGGTCAGACATAAGTAGACAAGCTGTCCAACAATCTGTCTGCATCTAGTAGGATCTGGAAGGAGCTCACCATCTGTGGGACAAAGCTTCACATGAAGCTATAAAGGTGTATCATCTGATCAACTGTCAGAGAGACATGCAGCGGAGATAATATCTAATGTATATTTCTGTTAAGAAATGATTATGCCCCGTGATCCATGGGCAATCTCTAGACCCTGAAAGTAGCATAATTTACCAAGATCTTTTATATTGATTTGCTAGTGAAGGTAGTGTTGGGTGGATGCAATACCTGTGGAGTCATCCCCAGTAATAATCACAACATCAACATACAATAGTAAAAGTACTCTCCCCTGCGGTGATGACCGCATAAACATAAATAGGTTCTGTGAACTCTGACTGAAACCAGCTTGGGTGATGACACGGCAAAAAGAGTTAAACTAGGTTCGAGGGGTCAATTTCAGGCCATATATAGCATGGCGGAGACGACAAACATGATGAGGAGGAGTGGTAAGGCCAGAAGGAGGATGCATGTAAACAGTTTCAGATAATGAGCCATGAATAAATACATTCTTCACATCCATTTGATATAACGGCCACCCATTTGATATAACAGCCACTGACGAACAGAGGCAACGGTAAGGAGAGTACGAACTGTAGTCATCTGTGCAACTGGGGCAAAAGTCTCATCATAATTAATGTCATGCTCTTGAGTAAATCCTCGGGCAATTAGACGAGCCTTGTGCCGCTTAATGGAGCCATCAGGTCAATATTTGACCTTGAAGACCCATTTGTAGCTAACAGGTTGAACGCCCACAGGCAGTGGAACAACATCCCAAGTGCCAGTCTGATCAAATGCACAAAACTTCTCTGCAATAGCTTCCCGCCACTCGAAAAATTGAATAGCTTCGTGATAGGTTCTGAGATCACGTTTGGAGTGTATAGCAGTGGAATATGCATGAAACTGTGGTGGGTAGGAGGCAAGTGTGGCAAAACGAAATTGATCAAAGGGACCAGTGGCATCAGGTGTGTAAAGTGCCGATGGGATGCCTGAGGTCGAACATGTAGACTGAAAGACCGAAGCTGGATGCTCAGTATGGGGGTGAGATAGGTGGAGGGGGGCATGCAGATGTGGGGATGCAGGTGGTGATGGTGCAGGATGTTGTGGGGATGCAGGTGGTGTGTCCGTAGGTGGAACGTCAGTATGAGGTGGTAAAGGAGCCAAAAGAGTGGGATCATATGGAATGCGTGAAGGTAGGTCCGGGAAGATAAGTCTAACTTCAGGAAAAACGTGAAAACTAGCATCCTCAGGAGAAGTCAAATAGTAGGGAGAGTCTCCCACAAAGGAGATATGTCGGAAAATATGAACATGATCTGCCATATAGGATCAAAACAATGATATCCTTTATGTTCTAGACTGAGACCTAGATGAACACACTTAGTAGCTCGAGTGGTGAGCTTCGTGTGCTCAGTGGGAGGGAGAAGTACATAACAGGTGCACCAAAAAGTATGAAGCATACTGTAGTCCGGTGCTGAGTGTCGAAGAGCCTCATGAGGTGACATGCCGGATAGGGCAGACGAGGGAATGATGTTAATGAGACTAACAGACGTCATGATAGCTTCAGCCCAGAAAGAACGAGGAACAGAAGAGGATAGTAGAAGAGCGCGAGCCGTCTCAAGGATGTGACGATTCTTGCATTCAGCTATACCATTCTGTTCATGTGTGTGAGGGCATGATTGCTGAAAGAGTGTACCATGAGATTGAAGGATTAATCTCATAACAATGGAAGTATACTTACGAGTACCATCTGAGCGAAACATTTTGATGCGCACACCAAACTGAGTGTGAACCATGGTCGTAAAGAACTGGTAAATGTTGGGTATCTCAGAGCGTTGGTGCATATGAAACACCCATGTGTAGCGAGTAAAGTCATCGATGAAACTAACATAATAGAGATAACCTTTGTGAGAAGGTGTAGGAGATGGTAGTCACATGTCAAGTGAATAAAATGAAAAGAATGAGTGGTGTGAGAAGTGCTTTTGTGATTAAAAGGGAGTGTTATGTGTATGGCCAAATGACAACCCTGACAATCAGACAAATGAGTAAAATAAAGAGGACCAAGGGCACCACTACGGGCTAAAGTCTTGAGCTGAGACTCACTAATATGTCCTAAAAGTTTGTGCCATGTATCAGCATCAGAGTGCACAACACCAACAAAATGATGATGAGATTTATGTGCGTGAAGAAAATCTAGGTGATAAAGACGACCCTGTCTAGTAGCATGTCGAAACTCCTGACCAATATGAGAATCAGTAATAGAAAAACCGAATGAATCAAATGTAACGACAAGACCACTATCGCACAGGTCACTAATGGTAATAAGGTTTATGTATAAATGAGGAGCATAAAAAACATAGGGCAATGTGAGAATGGGAGATCTAATAGACCCTGAGTGTGTAGTGAGAAGTTGTGAGCCATCGACATTGTGTAGGGATGGAGAGTGAGAGGGAAGTGTAATGCTGATGGTGAGTAGAGTATAATTACTTGTAAGATGATGTGAAGCACCAGAATCTAAAATCTACAAAAAATTCATACCGAAAGTAACGGAGAATGCCGGGGCAGAAGGACCAGCAATGATAGACTGACCAAAGAGCTGGAGTTCCAGCTGAGTGAGGCGATGCTGGAGATTAGCCCAATCAGCAGGAGTCGGGAAGGCTGGAGTAACTGTCATGAACGAGGATGTATGGAAAGAAGTTATGTGAGGAGGAATGAGACTGATGTCGCTGTGACAGGAATCGAAATGAGGGCAGAACTACTACTGGTGTCGAGATCGGGAGGGGGAGCTGGATGGTGCTACCGGTGTCGGAAGAAAGGGTGGGGTAGGGTTAGGGATGTAGAACCCCGTATTTTTAAATATCATTTTTAAAGGTTCATAAATGATTAAAATGATTTTGGGGGATTTAATAAATATTTTCCTGGAAATATACCTTTTTACACGTGCAAAACACGTGCAAATATTTTCTTGAGAAGTTCAAAAGTCAAATTTTCTTTATGGAAAATCATTATTTAATATTTGGGATTTATTTATTATTTTTCCAGATTTTTTCTGAGATTAATTGGATCTATTTGCAAATTTTGAGAAAAGAATGATCTTTTTGCAAATTTGTCATTTTTAGGGGTTAAAATGCAAATTTTACTTTCTGGACGTTTTGAACAGTACCGGTTAAGATTAATGGGTATGTTTTACCTTTAAATCCTAATTTAAATAATTTTTATTGAGTTTTCAAGAATAGAGATCTATATATGTAAAGTTGTATTTCAAGGGGGTTATTTTGTAAAAGTGTTTGGAAAACCCTAAACTCCTTATTCCGGGTATTTAAAAGAAAATGCAGCCGTCATTCGCTGCACAATATAGAATTTTGTGTTTTTTTTTGGGAGGATCAAGAGGAGGTTTTGGATCTTGCAAAAGGAGAGGTTTTATTGTTGGATCTCGTCGTTTCTAAAGGTGAGTGACCTGAACTTTGTTTTGTTGTTTGCTTTATGTGAATAATGTAAATTTGGTTGTTGTTTTGATTTACGTGAATGATTGTTTCGTTGTTTGTTTCGACATGTTTGTTTATTTAGTGTATTTTGTATGTGAGCGATGCAATAGTTGTTGTTTGTATTATGTATGTGAAATCTATGAATGTTTAGTGGATCTTGGTTTATAGATTGGTTTCGCTAGAAAGCATGTTTAAGATTTGAGTATGATTATGGCAATAAGGGATCGGATGGATGAACATCTGGATCTTGTGATTACAAATCAGATTTTTGGTTATGAGTTGTGGAAGAAATTCAGTATTGAGAAACCCTAATGGAAGAATTAGAATTTAGAACATGAGAAATTAAGTTTTGAGAAATTGGTTGATTTGTGGAATGTATCCAAACTGAGGATACTTTGAGATTGTCGTTTTTATCGGATTACAAATTATTTTAGTAAACAATGATTTCTTTAGAAAACTCTAATTTTGATTATCATGTACAACCAAAACTATGCAGTCTGTAGGCCGACAGTCGACTGGCAGACCTTTCAGTCGACTGGTACGAACCGGCTGATGTGATATTTAGTTTCTTTGAAAATCCGCTCTGGACAGTCGACTTAGACCCTTTTCAGTCGACTGGTACACTTAGTATTTATTTTTCAAAGTTATCATAGATTTTTCTCTAATAAGTCGACTTATGACTTCTATAAGTCAACTTAAATTCTCTGGTAAGTCGACTTATGACTTCTATAAGTCAACTTAAATTCTCTGGTAAGTCAACTTATGACTTTTTAAGTCGACTTATAATCTCTTTTAAGTCGACTTATGACTTTTATAAGTCAACTTATAACACTTAGAATATTTTCTTAAAATCATGGAACATTCTTTCTGGACAGTCGACTTATGCTTTCTATAGTCGACTGATACTGATGTATTTTTATATTTATGAAGGTTCTTTCAAATGATTTATAGTTCAAATGTTTTAATCTATACTTTATCTTCTATTAAACATATGTTCTCAAGATGTTAAGTTGAGTAGTTTAAGATGTTAGTTTGGTTGAGATATTTGAGTTGAGTCTCTAGAGGATGTGTGTGACCCTAGTATACCGGCGGTTGAGTTCATTATGTTTAGGCCTGTTGAGGCATTTTGGTTGTTCAGTTTTGAGTTAAGTCCGGTAGTGTACATCAACTCTAGGAGATTCGTTAAGTAATTAAATAACCCAAAAATGATAAGGACAGGCACTAGTGGTGATATGATGAACAGAAACATGAGTCATGTACCTCAGTATGGCTTTCAGTGTGGGATTTAATGTCCGGAATTATCCAAGTAACTTACTTGTGGTGTGGGATTTATCTCCGGAATTATCCAGGTAAATTACCTGTGGTGTGGGATTTATCTCCGGGATTATCCAGGTAATTACTTGTGGTGTGGGATTGATCTCCGGAATTATCGGGGTCGAGGCGACGCACATGTGGTATTCTTGTGATGAGGTCATTGCTTTCGGTGTGGGATTGATCTCCGGAATTATCCAGGTAAAATACCTGTGGTGTGGGATCTATCTCCAGAATTATCGGGGCATGGGCTAATACTCACAGTTTATCTTTATCTCGTAGTAGTCATCATGATAGGATTAGTTGCATAGCGGGGATTGAACCCTAGAATGTGGAGACACTACAAGAAATTTGCCATATACCAACGGACACCTATAGTGACGGATCACTAAAACCGTGGGTACAGACATTGTATACCCACAGACGTACAATAAACTGTGGGTATAGGTGGATATATTCTATAATTTATTTCCCCCCAATCCTTTCATTTTCCCCCCAAATCCCAAATACCCCCAATTTATAAAGTTCTCTCACGCTCACATCCATCTCTCTCTCTCCTCTCTATCTCTCACACCCGAAACCCTCTCTCCCCAAACCCTCTCTCCGCAAACCCAACCTGTAAATCATCCGCCTCCCGAGTCGCGTCCGTCGCCGTCGCCCCTTCCTAAACCCAACCTGTACTTCCCGCTGCCGTCGCCCCTTCTCCCTCACGAAGAAGACAAGATCTCTCCCGCATCCTCCTCTTCTTCCTCGGCGTCGATCTCGACGAGATCTCCCCCGCATCCGCCGCCTCCTCATCCTCCTCCACCGCTGGCGCCGGTAAGAGGTTCGCCGTTTTTGAATATATACATCTTTTATTCTGAATAATTAGGGTTTCGATTGGGGTAATTAGGGTTTCTTGGTTTTAATTTAGACTAGATAATCAAGAATTGCACAAGAAGTACCCAGAAGCTTTGTTCTTGGTCCGCTTATACTGGGGCTGAATGATGCTGTGCACCACAGATATTTTGGTTAGTTTTTGATTAGTTCTTTTATTTTCCAGTAGTGTGATTTGTTTGTGCTTCTTTTCATCTACACGAAAAGCAAAGTTATCTTCTAAACCTTCTAGTTTGCTGGGAGGGGGTGGAAGGTATGGAGTAATATTTTGGTGGGAATATCCAGCAGAATGCTTGTGTTTTCTCAGAATTGTGAATAACAGTCTTGTTCTCTATGAATGCTTTCTAATTTATCGTCATGTATTTAATGCTAAACAACCTAAATTTTTGGTCTCTTACCCAGAAAAGAGAAACAAGTGATTGCGAAAAGAAGGGAAGGGACTAAATCTGATATGTTGTGCTCGTGGGGACTGGTCTTTAGGTATGCTGTTTATTCAATTTGTATCCGTAGTCTTTGTATGATTGGCCTAGTTATAATGTGTTAATTCATAACTATCTTGCCACTGTATGTTGTGCACAGAGGTTAATGTGCCGGTTGTCGGTGGGCATGCTGGTGTGACTATCTTGCCACTGTTCTCTCAGGTGATTTTTGTTTTTGTGCATTTAGATTTAGATTTACGTCGAAGAGTTTATATTGCACAAGATGTGGGATTGGATTGTAAAGGGAATATGTCAGACCGTCGCTGGCTTATAGATGAACTATGAACGTTGAGATTTCTACTTTGAATAGAAATTTGAGTTCCTATGATCTTAAGATTATTGTTTGATCATTTTGAGATTGTATAATGCCTACCTTAGTTGTGATGTAGCTTGATTTATTTGAAGTTTCTATTTCTAATTTGGACAATTGTAGTTTCTCTCTGTTTTAGAATTTTATTCGGTTAAAACTAGAGAGTTGGTGATGTGGTAGTGTGGAGATTATTCATGTGGCCTCACCCGTATATTGCATGGGTATTCCATCTTCACTTATGTTATTAGAAATTGATGATATTTAATGTAATAATATGCCTTGGGACAATAAATTGAGCACGTATGAAGTGAAAAGAACACGCAATGGACATGCTAATCATGTATCATAAGTCCAGAAATTGGGGAACATGCCGATTACATTGTTATATTTGTAAATGCATTTAGACTGTGAAGTGCGGTAGATTTAAATATTTATATTTTCGTAAAACTATGATACTTCATTTGGGAGGACTAATTACTAAAGGTTTGTTATGGACATTGATAGTATGTATTTGGTTTACTATAAATGTATATCTAGCTGCATTGTTAACAGTGTTAAATATAAAATTTTCCAATTTTAAAATATTAACGAATTTTATAACATAACACCCACTGGACGTGTTTTATTCACTTAAATCATCCTAGATTCAAGTCTTGATTCATTGTACTATTAACCCATTCATTTTTATATTTGTTGGATTATTTTCTTTCTGTATATATTGGATTGTTATTCTAATGCATCTGTTTCATTTCTCTCATGCATACCAGTGTCAAAGTCATACAATTTCATTTGGAATATAAGTTTGCAAGCTTCATGGCGTCATGCTTATGATGGCTTTTTCCACGGTTCTTTCCAATTTAGATTGACTGACAATGCTTCTTTTGGATATTTCTTTGATCTCTGTTGTCAGGCAACTCCCTCAATTAATGCATTGTCAGCAGAGGATATAACTGCTCTTACAAAGAGAACTCAGGATGGTGGTACTGAGGGGGTGGAAGCAAAGGCTGGCAAAGGATCAGCTACATTGTCTATGGCTTTAGTCTCAAAAAACCTGAGTTATTTGGTATTGTTGTTTGGTTATTTTTTTAGTTCAATTTAAGTTCAATTCATTCCCTTCACTTTCCTCTTTTTTCCTCGTAGGTGGAGAAGATGGGAGCAACTCTAATGGAACAAGATGCAAAAGATTGGGTTTACAAGGGAGAAGGAGCTGCTAATCTTGTCTTGAGCTATCAGGGTTCTTCTCACTCTCTGGTGTGGGAAGTGTATTTTTATTATTTATTCATTTATTTATTTATTTTGGAGTTATGAGCTTGGAAAGTTTCCCCATAAAATTGGTTTTTTGCTCTTCAAGAAGTTGCCGTATTGAGTATATAATTTATAGACAGTATGAACTAATGCCATGCTAGATTAGTTACTCATTGGAATGCCGAATACCAATGTGCATTACATGTAAGAGTAGAACTACACAGTCCTTCTTCCATTATATATTAGTTTAGAAGTATAGATTGGTATTGATAAAAGCACGAGTCAACAAAATGATAATTGATGTCTATAGAGGCGCTAACTTTGACCAAACACCATGGTACTAGCAAAATTTGTTCAAAATTTAAAATTTGCGACATGGTAAAATGATCCAAGCTCTCCATAGATTGGCTTAGTGTCAAAAGATCTATACCATTCCAATATATATATATATATTGGTTCAATATTAAAAAAAATTGAGATGAAAAAATTTCCATTTCAGAACTTGTGACATGTGGGCTCTCTTTTCCAAAATTAGCAATATATATATTGCTAATTTCAGTCTACATCCAAGCTCTCTTTTCCAATAATCAAACTTGTGACATGTGGTTTTTGCCGTGACTCCAAAATTCCTAGGACATAGGAGGCAAGAGATCAAATTCCTCTTGGGACATCTTTTGTGTCACTGGCTCAACCCATCAGACCTACCAATATTTATAACTTGGCATGCAAATATGTAGCTCTTTCCATGTGCTTCTTAGTAATTATAATCTCATTTCTAGGTGTCCTTTTTCATTAATCTTACTTCTGGCATGAGGCTATGTTGAAGATTGCCAACTACTTAAAAAAACCTGGATTTAATATTGAATGCTTAAAGGGAAATTACAATCTCCAAGTTACTCTTTTGCATAATTTGTTTAACAAGCTAGGCTTTTTGGTTTATGGATATGCAACTCCTATTTGCTGCTTAAATATCAAATACCTTTAGCTCATCTTCATGCTGCCACCTTATTGAGCTGACCTTATTAGATCCTATACATAAGAGCTATTTCTATTTTTTAAAGGACAGGCTCAATATTTTTCATAATGGTGAGGGTTTCTATTTGTTATAGTTTATTATTTCAATAGACTCCTTTTTGGTGTTTCAACACTTTAAACCATTATGTAAATTAATGTCTTTTTTCATGTTGCTTTATTATCATTTGGCTATCTACAGCTTCTACCTTTCTCTATTGTTCTTATGACTTTATTATAAGTAGGCATATTAATTACCGGGTACTTTCTTGGATTCCAATAGATTGTTTAAAGAAGAAGTATAACTACTCTGTTATGATATAGCCATTACATCAGCCAGTATGTCAGTTATGAGGGCTGCTGATATTGATTTAAAGAAAAATCACATGTCTCTTTTAACCCATCTGATATTTTTATAGTTTTACCATTACGTATAAAGATAGAAATATACTTAAAAAATTGTGTTAAGACGAGGTAATTAACTCATCTATTAACCTCAAGTTTATCATTCATTTTCCATAAAGCCATCTTGGTTCCTAGTTATTACAGTTCAGATATTCTATTAAATGTAGCCATTTAGGTTGCAGTTCTAGCTATTTACACAATCAAAAGGAAAAGCAGCACTATATTTTCAGAAGAAGTGGTCACTTGTGTAGTTGTATGTTTGGCTTGTCTAGTTTACATTTAATATTGAATGCTTTAAATATTTGAGATTTAGCAAATGAGCATTATGGAGAACACTGTATTGATTCAAGTTACCAAAATTTCAAAATTATTAGTATTTTCAATTAGCTTCTCTTGAATACGGTGACTCTGGACTTAGACTATAGTTGCCTCAATTCAAGACTATGATCACTTAGAGACTTGGGCAATCATTCTATTAAGCTCAAACTTCATTGTTCTCTTCTTACTTTGTATTATAATCTCATTGGTATATCTATTTTGAAGATAATTAAGTAGATGGAGTGTTCTTGTAAGAATTGGAAGATTTCTTAGTGAAGAAAACATCTACATCGTAAGGAATGATACTTGGCATAGTGGGGAAATTCACCTCCAAGGTCAATCTTATTCACACCATTTCCTGTGCAACGCTTGCTACTCTTTTGCTTCTGCTTTTGAAAGTTTCCTCATTTCTTATTTTCCATCTAACAATCTCATACTAATTCTCATCTTTTGCAGGCTGACTACTATGAACATCCAGAACACTACGTCCCTGTTTTTCATGAGAAGATTTCTCCCTATGCATCTGTAATTGGTGAGGCTGTTGTCTATTGTCATCCTTTCTATTGATATCTTTGTTTCTTTATTCCTCAATTGTTTAAAATCAATTGTTGAAGCAACTTCACAAACTGCATGTTAATGTCATATCCATGCCCCCCTCCCTCTCTTTCATTTTCACTTCTACAGGAAGTAACTTTGCTTTTTTAATATATGGAGATTCAATTTATAGTGGAAATGTGCTTGAGCAAGACGGTAAACTATCATCCTATATTGGTGATGTAGACATCAATGAAAAACTTGATTGTGTTTTATTTATTGCAGGTTAACTAATGTTAATGAAGAAGGGCATCTTTATGAGGTTTCTAGAAGCTCGGGAGGTTATGCTGCGGTTTTTTGCCACGCTGCTAAAACCATCTTTAATACATTAGAAGTAAGTTTATTTTTAAGAGTTTATACTTACTTTCATTAGTGATTTATTTCCTGATATGTTACATGGTTTTCTTTTTTCGTAGATTGATGGTAAAATAGTTTTGAGATTTTCCCTGTGCCGAACAAGTTTTCTTTATTACCCTTCGCTGAATGTGCCTAATAACTATTCCTTTAAATTTTTGATGGTACAGGAACTTGCTGAGATGATTTTCCAGTCAGCACTGTAGATCGGAGTTATTTATTGCGAGTTGTAGATGTACACTATTTATTGGCAATGAAAGCTAATTTTCTGTTGATGGAGCAAACCTCGAAATTAAGTGGATGTGATTGTTATAAGACTTTATATGCTTATTATATGTCAGTATGGTACTCTTAGGTTGACATTTTAACTATTTTGTAATTTGAATTTGACATGCTTGTAATTCTTCATTAATTTTTAATATGATTGAAGTTTAATTTTATTTAATTTTGTTTCATAAACACATGTATTTATTTCATTGTGTATTTGGTTTATAATTGAATTAATATTATAAAAGAAAATATTAAATTATCTTAAGCGTAATTAATAAGAAAAAATTGTGTATAGAGTGATGGGTATATATTCAAATAATTAGATGCGAAAACCATCGCTAAAACCTATAGCAATGGAGCTTCAACCGTGGGTATAGGAAAGCAAAATGTGTCTTTAAAACCTATACCAACGGATACGAAACCGTGGGTATAACCCTAAGGTTTTGTCCAACGGGTGAAAAAACCGTCGCTATAGGCTATAGTGACGGCATTTTGCCGTGGGTATAGCTAATTAAAAATGACGGAAAAAAATGTCCGTTGGTATAGGTTTTACGGGCTATACCTACGGTTTTTCGCCTTTTACCCACGGATTTTTGCTGTCACTATATGTCAAATTTCTTGTAGTGAGACGTTAAGGGCTTGCACCGAACCTATATAGAGTGGGATGCATAGATTTCGACAAGTACGCATTAGAGAGTCCGCATATAGAATTTGTGTTTTCTTGACTTGGTTTTATGCATGTGGTTTCTTGTTTTCTACACTTGACACTTAGTTTAGTTTCACTTGTTGTTTACATGTTTCTTTGCTACGTCATATTTTATGTCTTCTTGTTCATTACATGTTGTTTAAGAATCCGTGTTTAATGTTTATTTATGTTGTTTGCTTTTATGTCACTCACACCATTTATGGCTGACCCCTTTAGTTTGGGGGTTAGGGATCATCTCTAGCCTCATGTATTGCAGGTTGTTGCTTAGAATTTGGAGGTTTGGATGCTTGAGATAGTTTTGAGATAAATTGATTTAATAGAGTTTGGTGTAAAATTATAAAAGACAGTGTTGTGATTAAAGGAAAGTTATATTTTGAGAAGTTTTGTATTCCACTGTGCTATGTAAAGGATTATTGTAATAAAAGTTTGAAAAATTTTATTGCTGTTGGTTGTGTTTAATGTTACATTGAAGTTGATGCTGGGATTGTGCAACATATTTTTTAAGATATTATATTAGAAATTCGGGGTGCTATAAGGGATGATGCTAGGATGAGGCTGGAAGCAAGATGATGGCGATACTGTATCTGTCTGAATCTGGAGGGAGATCAAGATGTGAGAGGGAGTGAAGATGTAGCAGCAGAGAAGTTGGTGGAGAATGAAAGAGACCGGTGAGACTGGTGTTCCAGTGGAGAAGAAAGAGTACCTGCAATTTTTTTGATTATTTTTTTATTTTTGATTTTTTTTGACCTTTTCTTTTTAGAAAGTGGCGACCGGCAATGGTGGTGGTGGTGGCGGCAGCGACAGCGATAGCAACAAATAGGAAGGTATTGGGTAGGGTTGTAATCTGGATTGAAATATCGGGTTTGTGGGTTTAAGTTTGTGGATATGGGTTGGTGGGTTCGATGTTTTTTTTTCTTTTTTTTGAAGAAAAGAAAAGGTCGGGTGTGAGAAGAGGTAATGGGTATTAGGGTTCGGGTATATGGATTCTAGTTTCGGTAAGCGGGTCAGGTTTGGGCCGAAGATTAATAGCAAAAAAAAAACTAACTTAAATAGGTGTTCGGGGATTTGGCGGCTAGGGTTTTGATTAGGGTGTAGGTGTAGGAGATGATAGCAGTAGGAGATGATAGGAGTAGGAGACGGGTTTTGGGAAGATAGGAAAGAGGCGGATAGGAGAGAGATGGTGGCAGTCGATTGGGGGCGGAAGAGGGAGCGGCGGAGCTTGGTAAGTGGTGGCAATCGATTGTTTTTTGTTACAGGAGGTTGTTCTGGTGGCGACGGCGATGAAGATATGTTTGGATGCGAAAGGAGAGGAGCTCAATGATGGGTTCGGGAGATGGTGTTGACGAGTTTGAAGGAAGTCGACGATGATGTCGTTTTAGGAAGTCGACGATGATGGAATTGGTGATGCCGGATTTTGAGGAAGTTGATGGTGATGGAGTTTGGATTAGGAAGAAGATGGTAGATTAGAAATTTTTGATTAAGTGGATTGAGGATTAGGGATTTTAATTCTGCTCTGATACCATGATAAAGTTAACAGAGAGATTGGGAAACATTATTAGATTGATTATAGCTGAGTACAATGACTCCTATATAGGAGGGAACCTAATAGTAAACTGATACATAACTCGAAATGTGACTAAATATATATTACAATATCTAACATAATCCCTCCTCTGCGAGTCAGATCTGTAACGCCCCGAATTCCAAAAACAGCTGAATTCGAGATTTCCACAGGATCTTTACACTTCTTTCGAACAATTTTACAAGGAATTTAAAACTTTTATTTCAACAATAATTACATCAGAGTCTTTTACATCAATACGCAGCGGAATCAATAAAATACAACAATAATGAATGTACAATTGTTACAACTTTAACATTTAAGTAATCAACAGCATCAATTCTCTTTATATCTTCATGTAACTCCAAATCCTGCATATAAAACTGTGGGCGCGTCAGTTGCTTACAACTGACGGAATATTATACACGGCCATCCTCTCTATGCCGGAAACAGTATAACGATTCTTAAATACTTTAGCAAACACAAACTTGATCACAAACAGAGCTATAAAGGGACTATCCTGCTGATGTCGTATTGTGCGGTGCACTTAGTCCTTAATGCAGATATTTATTGTAACGCCCCGCCCCAATACTCAGACAAATTATAAATACTATGTAATACAACTGCCCACCACAGGATGCCTCTCAAAAGGTGGTTAACCGGATTGGTGACTCTTGATCATTGGCTAATAGTATTTATACTCAAATTATCATATCAAACTTCCCATGTGGGACTAAATTTCTCAATCTCAATCTCAAATCCCGCGCATACCAGTCGACTGATCTACCCACCAGTCGACTGTTCACCGAGATCTGGGGTATTATATACACCCCCCCTTAGGGATCAGCGTCCTCGCTGAGTACAGGGCACACATCTAGTGTAGGACCGCCCTTTCTAGCCGATGTAGTATAGTCCCTTATCCTGGAGATCAGTCACTCTCAACACCGCAGATCGGATACCACACTCAACACCGATCCCGGAGATCAATGACTCTCAGCACCGCAGATCGTAGGCCCTCTACTACACCCGGTGTCGAAAGTCGGCTCTGATACCATTTATAACGCCCCGCCCCAATACTCAGACAAATTATAAATACTATGTAGTACAACTGCCCACCACAGGCTGCCTCTCAAAAGGTGGTTAACCGGATTGGTGATTCTTGATCATTGGCTAATAGTATTTATACTCAAATTATCAGATCAAACTTCCCATGTGGAACTAAATTTCTCAATCTCAATCTCAAATCTCGCGCATACCAGTCGACTGATCTACCCACCAGTCGACTGTTCGCCGAGATCTGGGGTATTAACGCCCCGCCCCAATACTCAGACAAATTATAAATACTATGTAGTACAACTGCCCACCACAGGCTGCCTCTCAAAAGGTGGTTAACCGGATTGGTGACTCTTGATCATTGGCTAATAGTATTTATACTCAAATTATCATATCAAACCTCCCATGTGGGAATAAATTTCTCAATCTCAATCTCAAATCCCGCGCATACCAGTCGACTGATCTACCCACCAGTCGACTGTTCGCCGAGATCTGGGGTATTACATACACCCCCCTTAGGGATCAGCGTCCTCGCTGAGTACAGGGCACACATCTAGTGTAGGACCGCCCTTTCTAGCCGATGTAGTATAGTCCCTTATCCCGGAGATCAGTCACTCTCAACATCGCAGATCGGATACCACACTCAACACCGATCCCGGAGATCAATGACTCTCAGCACCGCAGATCGTAGGCCCTCTACTACACCCGGAGTCGAAAGTCGGCTCTGATACCATTTGTAACGCCCCGCTCCAATACTCAGACAAATTATAAATACTATGTAGTACAACTGCCCACCACAGGCTGCCGCTCAAAAGGTGGTTAACCGGATTGATGACTCTTGATAATTGGCTAATAGTATTTATACTCAAATTATCACATCAAACCTCCCATGTGGGACTAAATTTCTCAATCTCAATCTCAAATCCCGCGCATACCAGTCGACTGATCTACCCACCAGTCGACTGTTCGCCGAGATCAGGGGTATTACATATATTACATGACACTAATGCGCACTTATTCGGAATCTATACATCCCATACTACATAGGTCCGAGGGCAAGCCCTTAATCGTTCTGCATCTTGTAGGGTTCAATCCCTCGTTATGACTTAATCTACTACTGTAACTACGGTAAGTATCCTAGATGTTCTATGAATATGAGCTCATGTACAGAAAACCTGGAGGGAAATCCCATGTCATGTCACGACGCATCGTGAAGAACCTATGGACAATTCAGCCTCCTTCATGGCACATGACACCACCCGCAGTCACCAGCATCCCATGAGCGTCGCCACCGGGATGGTACTCTGGAGTAGTATCCACGTCATGTCACGATGTATCGTGAAGAACCTGTGAATACTCTCACGCCGCCAATCCAATGGCCCTCATACTCATGTTTTTCTCCTACTTTCATCACATTTCCACTATGTATCTATCTGTAATTTCGGTAAGTATCATAGATGTTCTATGATTACAAGCACGTGTACAGATAACCTGGAGGGGAATCCCACGTCATGTCACGACGCATCGTGAAGACAGCCTGTGGCAATTCAGCCTCCTTCATGGCACACGATCCTCTTGCAGCCACCAAACATCCCACAAGCATTGCTACGGGATAGTACTATGGAGTAGTATCCACGTCATGTCACGACGCATCGTGAAGACAGCCTGTGCATACCCTCAC
Source organism: Hemerocallis citrina (assembly GCA_017893485.1). NCBI lineage: Eukaryota > Viridiplantae > Streptophyta > Magnoliopsida > Asparagales > Asphodelaceae > Hemerocallis > Hemerocallis citrina. The sequence goes on from CM030367.1 coordinate 86,974,275, forward strand.
AACACCCATACAATGGCCCTCATACTCATGTTTTTCTCCTACTTCCATCACAGCCTTACAAAATTTGTTTTAAAAGAAAATCATCACAACCTAGAGTTAGCTTACCCTTACCGGACTTAATTCAAAACAACAGAGACAGTCAGCCTACCTGGCTACTTCTCGAGAGACACTAAACCCTCAATGGTTAGCTCTCACAATTATAAATAACACTGGCGGTCACTAGGGTCTCGCCTAGCCTCTAGATTCTAACAACTATCTCTTTCTAGAGATCAACAATATTTCATAATTAGTCTCAAATAACATTTCCATTTCTTTTGTTCACAAATTCTTTCTCAAAATATTTCTTTTATAATCTCATAACATGAGAACCATTCAATTCGATCAATTTCATCTTTCATATCCTGGTGTGCATTTCACAATACAACTCAATCAAATCTTAATAATCATAAAATTTCGTATACAACTTATTTAACTTTCATTTGTCAAAATCAAATCCAAACTCAAAACCAAAATAAACAGTTCGGTTCAGTCGACTGGTGACAGTATCAGTCGACTGTTCAGCGAACATCAAAACATCTCAGTCGGTATCAGTCGACTGTTCTGCTAATATCAATACATCACAGTCGGTCCAGTCGACTGGTGACAATATCAGTCGACTGTTCTGCGAATACTTTGAAAACCCAAACACCAGCAGCAGTCGACTGTGAAGTGGACAGTCGACTGTCCTGCCGACGAAAAACCAATTTCTTATACTTACCAGTCGACTGTGGAAAGTAAACAGTCGACTGTCGATCACACAAATTGCAGACTGCATATATTTTTCGACATTTTGATTGATTTGTACTCCCATATAAAAATATAGATCATTTCCAGAATATATTCCTTTTAAAAACAATATTGTATATGTTATCAAATTATCAAGGTTTTCATTTTTCAAATGAAATCCTTAAAATGCATCCAAACACATATTCAATCAATTTTCCAAATAAACTATTTTCTTTTATCAAAATTACTTTACAAAAATCTCTATACTCGTATAAATAATATTTTGAGGTTATAATCACATTTCTTTGCCACATTCTCAACAAACAACATATTTGCATTATTCTAATCATGTCTCAACATGCATCAATTTTATATAAATCATTTCAATTCTAGCATCTTAACTAACAATCATAATCATTTAGAAAATAGAATAGCAATTTGCATCTACCACACCAATCAAGATTTAACGATTCATTTCTACATTAATTTGCATGCAATCAATTCAATTTCAACCAAATAAATTTATATATCATCTATCATGCAAATTTATATTCCTAAATTAGAAAGCATTTAAGAAACATCCACCTAAATTGAAGATTTGTACTCAAATGAACTCCTAGAATTAGAAGCTCCTAAAGAAACTCCAATTGCAACTCCTCAAAATTCGTGCACCAAAGCCAAGCCTTCAATCCATTTCGGCAAGCATAAGTGAGCATCCAAGAAAGCAAAACAACTTCATTTGCATCTTCAAACATGCACATGCTATATATATACGTACATATGTTTACACATATATATATACATACATTGAATTGTATGGTGGATAAACAAAAGGCAAAGAAGGATTTGTTGTCTTGTGGCTTGCTTGGTTTTGTTGCTTTCGGAATGGGCAGGAGAGAGAGAGGAGAAGAGATGAGAGAATGAGAGACTAAGGGGCATTTTTATAGATTAACTAATGGGTAGTTAGAATAACCACCTCCCACATGAACACCACTAACTTCATTTTCTAAAATTGGAACTTGTTTTCCCTCCTATTTTCAAAATCAAACTTTCAGAATTCCCTCTTCTCATAAGCAGCCCGGTCCCCCCAAAAATGTGCACATCGCACGTGTGCACGTGCACGTGCTTTGTGTACACCGAAAAATAAATTATTCAATTAATTCCTTTAAAACAATTATTTATATATGTAATAAATATGTAAAATTAACTTTGAAATTATAATTTCCATGCCCTATAAAATAGACGAAAACATTTCATGAAAATTTATTTTGAAGGAAGAACGCGCTTAAAAACACGTGCACTGAAAACACGTGCGTCGCCCGTAAAATCTAAAAAATACAAAAATTGATTTTATCAGCCTGAAAAATATTTATAATTAATTGGAATGCAACATAAGAATATATTTAGTATACATATATGATAATGTACTCAAACGTACAGAAAACACGTGTATTGCACGTAGAAATTCATTTTAATTAAAATAGACAAAAATTGAATTCTATTTACAAAAAATGAATTTAAACATGTTTATAAAAATATATAATTGAAACCCATCGAAAACTTTGCACGTAACGGTGTAATATCCGAAATCGACACGTGCATCGATAATACGTAAAAGCACGTAAAAACTCAAAGATTGAAATTTAGCATTTGAGTTGTCTCAAATGTGATTTTAAGAATACGGGATTGCATAAATAATTGGAATTCAAAATACATATCAAAATGCGTTATGGATATAATCAATAATAGTACAAAATGCACGTGCGTAACACCCGAGGGCAAAATTGTCATTTAAATTTTGCGGGGTGTTACAAGATCCCTCTGCTTCCCCTTATTCATCCCCTTCTTCCTGATCAGAGAAAGGTGACTCATGATCCAAAACTGGATCTGTGCACAAATATGCTTTGTCAAAGAGCTCAGACGCACTCAGAATTTTTCTAAACACCTCGTTCTATGACATTAATAATTGAACACCCTAGAAAGGAGGGTGCTTTTCACATTGATGGCTTTATATGTTGAAGAGAAAAATGGAATTTTTCTTCAAATTCCATTTTTCCATTGAAATTGCTAATGATGAGGTTACGAAAGATGTATCTGTATAAATCATGACAAATATTTGGACAATTCAACCGGTGAAGTCTAGTTCTTATTGATCAAATATTAGATCTGAAAGTACTAGTGAAGTTGAGAGGACTAACAATATAATATTGATCAAATGTTAGATCTAAAAGTACTAGTGAAGCTGTATTAGTGTATTTATAAAATTATAATAGTGATTTCTTTTCGCATTTATATCTTAGTACTCATCTTGAGATTCTCTTACTAAAATATTATGCACTTAAAATTTGACATTGAATATAAGTTGAAATTGGACCAAATATTCATCTTGATATTGATTTGTTGAAATTGGATATAATTTCAGAATGAAAAATACTACACTATTCAAGTTTTTGAAAAAATCTCAAGAACAAGCTGCTTCAAGCAGCCAAGAGCCCTCCCTCTGGCCACCCCCATCCCCAAATGTGTTTATTATATAGTTTTTTAAAGTAAGTGCCGCGCCCCCTAGACGAAAATCCTAGCTATGCCACTAGATCAAATATTAGATCTAAAAGTACTAGTGAATTTAGTGTATTAGTGTATTTATAAAATTATAATTGTGATTTCTTTCACATTTATATCTTAATACTCATCTTGAGATTCCTTACTAAAATATTATGCACTTAAAATTTGGCATTGAATATAAGTTGAAATTGGACCAAATATTCATCTTGATATTGATTTATTGAAATTGGATATAATTTCAGAATGAAAAATACTACACTATTCGGACCAAATATTCATCTTGATATTGATTTGTTGAAATTGGATATAATTTCAGAATGAAAAATACTACACTATTCAAGTTTTTGAAAAAAATCTCAAAAACAAGTTGCTTCAAGCAGCCAAGAGCCCTCACTCTGGCCACCCCCATCCCCAAATGTGTTTATTATATATTTTTTTAAAGTAAGTACCGCGCCCCTAGACGAAAATCCTGGCTACGCCACTGCATATTGATACATACATATAGATATATAATGATTATAACAATATATATGTAATAATAATATATTATAATTATATATATAACAATTTATTATAATATTAGTATATATAAAATAATTTATAATAGTAATATATAATAATAATAATAATCTCTAATATTATAATAGGAGAGTTGGGGTTGTTATTTGTCAACATACAAACCCGTGCATTGCACGTGCAGCTCCAACTTTTCCATTAATTACAACAAAAACAAACAAATAAAAAATAATTCACCTATTTAAAACGTGCAACGCACGTGAAAATCCTCCAACTCTTATCAAAACGTGCATCGTACGTGAAAAATACTAGTATATATAATAATAATAATATATTATAATAAGAGTATATATATAAATAATAATAATAATAATAATAATAATAATAATAATAATAATAATAATAATAATAATAATAATAATAATAATAATAATAACATATTTAATAATAATTTATTATAATTTATATTATATAATAGTATATATAATAATAATAATAGTAGTAGTAGTATATATAAAATAATAATATATTATAATAATAGTATATATAAAATAGTATATATGAGATAATAATAATAATAATAATAATAATAATAATAATAATAATAATAATAATAATAATAATAATATATGATGTAATAAGAAATATAATATCTATATATATAATAATATATTATATATATATAATAATATATAGAATTATACATATATGTATCTATACTAGGTTTGCCCGTTGACACGTGCCTACAACACGTCTTCGGAATGGTGCACCTAGTTTGATCTATACTAGGTTTGTTTTGGGTAGGGGGATTTGAATTTGAGTTTTGGAGGAAAAGTTTTGGGGGATCTAGGCCTTTGATTTTGTGGGGATTGAAGGAGAGCCACTTGATTGCTTTCTTTGTGTTTTATTATATAATAAAACACAAAGAAAGCTATCAAGTGGCTCTACTTCAATCCCCCAATTAAAGGGCTAGATCTAACCTCACAAAACACATCCCCCCCCAAAGTTTTCCTCCAAAACTCAAATTCAAAATCCCCCCACTCAAAACAACACCTTTATTTATTAATTATTTTTCTCTCTCTCCCTCTCTCTCCTATTCAAAAAATTAAGAAAATAAAATTAAAAAAATAAAATTTTTAAAAACTTAAAAACAATAAAAATAAAAAATTTACAAACTTTAAAAATAACTCAAAAATATCAAAAACTTATAAAAAAAATTTAAAATTTTAAAATCTTTTAAAAATTAAAAATTAATTTTTTTTAAAAAAAAATCTAATTTTAATTTTTTTTTAATTTAATTTTTTTTAAAATTGTGAAAATTTAAATTTTTAAAATTTTCAAAATTTTCAAAATAAAAATTAAAAATTTTTTTTTTAAAAAAGTTTTTTAAAATTTAAAATTTAAAATTTAATTTAATTTTTTTTTTTTGACTCTCCACTTAAGAAAGACAGTTAAAGTAAATTTGTTATTTATCAATTTTGATTTTTTTTATAAAGGTGCAATGAGGAGACAAAGTGGAGATAAAAGAAATGATTAGTTTGGATTAGAGTTTTGAGAACTTCATGTATTTCATTTTGGTTGAAATAATAATAAGAAGTATTTTAATTGCAAACTGAGTCTCAGACAAACAAATGTTTAGATTATTGGTATTGTAGATACCCTCACACCTGCACTTGCATTACCATTGTATATAGACATACTCATAGTGGTTATGGGATTAGAGTAAGCTCTATAAAACCTATATGATAATGTCCTTGCATAACGATTACAAGCATCTAAAAGTGATGCTGAAGTTAAAAAAAACTCTATGAAGTGTTTCTAACAATCTATATGCATTCCAAATAAGTTTAAGCTAATGATCAAGAAGGCGGTGGTTGAGCTTTAAAGGTAGATATACTGCTTCCTCATATAATATGTTTGCTACTTCAATTAATTTGCTAGACCTCCAAAACTATTTTATATAATCAAACCAGGTGCACTGTTCCGAAGACGTGCCGTAGGCACGTGTCAACGGCCAAACCTAGTATTATTATATAAATAATAATCTTATATATAGTGTAACCCCTGTTTTCACTTTTCTTGTATTTTGGATGTATTTATCTTTTTCTGAGTATTTACTCATATTGTACTCTTCTGTTTCTTCTGAACCATGTAATTGTTCTTCGTTCTCAATAAATATATCTGTCTTGCCCTTGATTCAATTTTTGCGGCCTTGAATGTTTTCTCGATTTAAATTTTTTCTGTCAAATTAGTATCTTCGATTGAATTGTTTGATTCTAATTATTTTGTTCATGGCCTAGTTAATTATTATTTAATCCTATATCCTATCCTATCCCTTATTGGATCCTCTTGCTTACCCAAATACCCACCTACTCGTTTCTATCCCTTAACCCTAATTCTAAATCCTTAATATATACCATTGTTAACAAAACCCTAATCATCCCACTTTTACCCTAGCCATCAACATCATCCCGCTCATCTCCCATTTCCCTACCTCCTGCACAACCTAACTCCCGTTTATCTCTCTCTCCCCGACCTACCCAGCATCCCAATCCCTTCCAACTGCAGTGCCCCCCTATGCCGCGCCCTGCCTCGACGACCCCGCTGTGCCGCCTTCCTCCCGAGCGCTGCACGACAGCAGCGACGACAGTCCCTGTCGCCCTACAACCCGATGCCACCCACGACAGCCCCTACCTCCTTCTCTGCCTTTTTCCGAATGCTAGGCAGACAACACCGCAGCCTCCCACCGTCATGCCACTCCTTGGCCGATGTCGTCCCTCACCGCAGTGCACCGACATCCCACCGGCTACCCTTCTCGTGTGCACGTGCGTTGATCACCTCGAGCACATCTAGCTGTCCATTGTATTCGTGATCTCGATCGTCTTCATCTTGTTCGCGATCGGCTGTTCTTGGTGTTCGTGATCTTGTTCATGTTCGCTCGCTCGTGATATCGTGTTCGTGCCCAGGAATCTATTCCCGTTATTCTCAATTTCTCGTCAGGTCCGTCGTCAATTATAAGGCAAGTAACTTGTATTAATTTTTGTTGAATATACAAGTGCTAAATACCGCATATAGTGCCACTTTTGATTCTAGATTCATTATCATAAAAAATCCTTGTTAAATCTTGTCTTTATTAGTTGTTCCATCCGTAGTAGTCTTTGTTACACACACGACATGAAAATAATTTAGAGATAATCTAGACTTGATGCATGTATGTATGTTGTTCGTGATTCATGATGTGTTGTACCCTTGTTGCATGCTTGATGTGTTAGTTATAATATCTCGTGGTAGATTTGTTAAACACTCATACCATGTTGTCTAGGACATCTATTATATCATGTTTTGTATTTTTTTATAATTGGATTTGTTACACATGAACTATTCGATTTAATGCATGGGAAAGATTTCTGTTTTTGCTGTTGGCTCGTTTTGTTTAGTATTTTAGACCCTGTTGAGGTCAGTAAATCAATTTAATTTGTGCATATAAATCGTAGAACTCGCTGTCTATTTTTCAGAATTTCTGACAGATCTCAGTTTCAAACTGCGAGTTGCGAGTTATTGCTATTTTGCTACAAATGTCTTAGAAATTCCAGATTCTGTTTTATGCGATTTCTATGTAATTAATTATTTTCATACTTATGCTAAAGATAAGATTTGGATCTAATATTTTGCTGGCTGTGACTAGACTTGATTGGGATTAACCCCAATTTTTTGTAGATTTATTTGATGATATTTATAAACTATTCTATGCTTGTGAACAAAGTACTTCATTTCCTTTTTTGCATGCTGTTCAGTAAATAACCATGTTTTCAACCTGATTCTAGTTGCTGTTGGTAAAAACTTTGTAAACAAAAAATGTAGCCTACTGTATTTACTTTATCACCATTTTAACGGATTTGAATTTCGAGCTGTACTTTAATATCTATCTCTATTTTAGTACTGCTGTGTGAAGAGTTTCAGATTTACAAATTTGCTGTATCTTGCTGTTTCCCGAATTTCTTTGACTATGCTATCCATGTTAGAATATTATGAAATTATATTTGCTGATACTAGACATACTGGGAAATACTCTAGATTTTTGTTGGATTTAATCGATAAGGTTTTATGTCATTTTCATGCTTGTGAATACAACCATGTGATTTCTGGCTGAACATGATTTATGTATATAATTCTGTTTTGAGCCCTGTTTCTGTGATTATTATGTGACTTGTATATATGTGCTAGATTCGGTCGAGAGTCTATTTTTTTGATTTTCTGATGGATCCAGATTTGCATATTTGTGGCAACGGGAATCTTAAATTTGGTACAATAGTGTCTTGTTGTCCAAAACTAGAATTTTCATTGTCCTAGCCCTTGATGAGTCGTTTGTCATCTGTTCTTGTGCTTCTTTCAACTTGTACTTGTCCCTTGTTGTCTTACCATGTTTCTTGACTTGTTTGTGCACGTCCATGCTTGCTTTAAATGTTAATAATAAGAAGAAACCACGCTGGGGTTAAAGGGAAAGATCTAATAGTGGAAAATACAGAAACGTGTACTCGGAAGAGGATCCACAGATCCTACTTGGTACTTGGAGCTTGATACTTGATACTTGGAGCTTGACACGTAATTACTCGACACTTGAACACTTGACACGTAATACTTGATACTTGGAGCTTGATACTTGGTACTTGGAGCTTGTCCCTGAGTGCACTGCCCTCTATGATCCACTATGAAATCCAAAATGTAACTTGCATTAATGTAGCAATCATGTGGTAAAAATTCAGGATGCATGGAGTGCTACCTAGATAGGACTAGATACAAGACTTGAAAACAACATGATCACTTGACACTTTCTACTTGTTACTTGTACATGATACTTGATTACTTGACACTTATTACTCATTACTCGTTTACATGATACTTGACACTTGTTACATGTCACTTGCACTCATTTATCTTGCCATGCTACTTATTCTGTTCTTGACTTAGAGTTAGTTGCTATATTTTGGTGTTACATCTTTCCATGCCATACTTACTTCCGTTGTTACTCTATTCTTGTCTTTTTTTTCCTGTACTTGTTGCCTGCAATACAAGCGGCCCATAACTTGCATTGATGGGCGTTTATTTTCTCTTTCCTTTTCCTGCAAATTTGTCACTTGCAGACTTTGGTGACCAGTTCCCCAATGGAGTAGGTGATCAAAGATTCTAGTTGGCTGGATTCTTGCTACATTTATTTATTTCTTGTTGCTTATCTTGAATAATTGTATCTTGTTACATGGATTATTTTGTATTGGGCATTTTGTCTCAGACTTGTGTTTTGTTCCAGACTTGATTATTTGAAATTTAGTATTCTTGTTTCTTGTTTCAAGTAATCCTGTTGACTATATTAATTTAATTATGCATGTGTAGTTGACTATTCCTCTTGTATATCTCTTGTTTATTCTTATATATGTTGTAAAGATCCTGACAGCTTATGAATGGTAAAAGTCATTCGCTGGACTTGTGTCGCGTACTCGTATTCCGTATTCCTTTTTGGGAAGCGGGGCGTGACATATAGTTAGATATGTAATAATAATAATAATAATAATAATAATAATAATATACATACTATTATATATACATACATGTACATACTGTATACATACTATATACATACAAAATGTATACATGTATACATATACATATACAAATACAGTATGTTGGTTGGGAAATGAAAAACTTATCTCAGAAAAAATGTTTTTTTTTCTTTTTTCAAAAAAAACTCATTTTAAACATAGGTTTTGAGTGTGAAATTTTAAATGTGTTTTCAAAAAATTTGTATCCAACCAAAATTACCCAATGTTTTGATTTTAAAAACTGAAAACTGTTTTTAAAACCCGATCCAAACGCACCCGAAGGCTTTCAACTTGATATATTCACTGCCAAATTCGTACGAGCATTTGATAACCACCATGTTATACGGATAGCCTACCAAGGAGAACCTTTTGGTGCTGAGGTGATCAAAGGCTTGCAGGAAGATTAGGTTAGGAAGGAGACTCATAAATCATCATATACTTCCACAAGTTACTTTGCGGTGGAAGATCATTCAATTGAAAATCAAAGTGTGCATAAATGTGTGATCCGTTGTTGATATTGCAAGAAGAATGGGCACTACAAGAAGGATTGTCGGAAGTTGTTGAATCAGAAAAGCACAAATATTGTCAATGCTTATAAATCAGGTGAAAATTTTGAATGTCTTCATGTTTCAAATTCTTTATATTTGGATTCTGGTTGGTTTTATTCAGATAGTTCTATTGACATTTACTCCGAGAGGGAGAAGTTTTCTACTTACATGTTAATAACGAGCCGTTGTGTGAGATTGAGTATTGGTGAGGTTTGTGATGCGGTTGATAAGGGAACAATTGAGTTGAAGATGCCAGATAAAAATATGTACACTCTAACGGAAGTCATGCATATACCTCTACTGAAACAGAATCTGATATCCATGGGAACTCTAGAAGCAAGCGGCTGCAGGTACACAGCTCGACGTGGAGTTTTATCTATTTGGGAAGGTTTTCATAAGGCAATGTTCGGAAAAAAGGGGTGTTGGACTAGGCCAACACAAAATCTACAAGCTTTGTAGGAATTGAAAATTGTGCGCAAATAAATCTATACTCATTATTCCTAAAGCGTAATCTAGTCTGCCACCACTAGAATCATCGAAGCAAGACCACGTCTTTCGAATATCGTCGAGAGGTGGATAGTGCCTCGGGGTAGGTGGAATTCGTGTGGTGGGTGGCTCATCCATGTTAACAACTTTTGGGGTGTGCCCTCAAGAGGGCATAATAATTGGTGAAATAAGGTGGAAGATTGATTCAACTAGCTAATGAAACTACTGAACCGCGTTCGTTTACAAGAGGAAAATAAAAGACTTCGTTAATCACATAGTGTTGATAGCACGTGTATGCAATTCAAGGGGAAGATTATTGGGTGTATGTCTTGCATACTTGGGTTCGGTGAGAAGAGAAGACGATGAAGCGAAGGAAGTCGAAGTGTCGTTGGAGACGAAGCAACATCAGCAGCACAACAACATTTAATTTGACAGTCGACTGCCCCCAGGAGCAGTCGATCATCAAAACTCTTTGTTTGAGAGTTATCAATTGTGGTTGACTATGCATAAGGGCAGTCGACTATCAATGGCGGCTGGGCTATTATCAAATCTGTATTTGGGTGACTTTTGATCCCATCTCCTACTCCATGTTAGATTGTACGACTTCTATCATGTGGCTTCTTCTTTAGGATATATCGGATAGTTACTGTATCAAGACTAAACCTAGGGTTTCTCTAGATCTCCATATATTGTAATAACCTATATTGAGAGAGGCATTCTTAATTGAGAATTTTTCATTGTGAGTTAGGCTCAAGAGATAGTTCTTGGTGAGTGAGTTTACAAATCCTATATTCTTTAGTTGAATAATATATCCATATGTTTTTCTCTGGCTTAGGGTTCGCCCAAATCGGGACAAATTTTATGTAATTGGTGTGATCTATTTGCTTGGTTGTTCATCAGATCTATTTATACCCCTTGCCACCTTGCTCAACTACTCTATTGCACCACAATTTCCTAACAGACCACTACGTGTATATGAAAGAATCCAAGGAAACTTTGATGTTGGGCCTATTTATTGATGACATACTTTGTAATCCTCTGATTCATTTATATTTATTTCCTACGTATTTCTTTTATTTCGGTTATGTATTTTTTTCTCTTTCTTTTGAACTCATTTGCATGCACTATATTATCTAGTTAATTATTAGTTTATGTGAAGGCCCATATACTTTAGCCCATTCTAAATTATTACCTAGTTATTTATTAATTCATGTGGAAGACCATATTCTTTAGCCCAACCCACTCTAAATTATTGAGTAAATTTTTGATTTAATTGTTGGATCCTGTAGGCAAGGCAAATAACATTAGAGGGGGGTGAATAGTGTTGTATAAAAATTAATTAAAAACTTGAACTTTTCGTACTGTTAAGTCTAATGCAAATAGAAATACAATCGACTGTTGCTTCAGATAAGAAGAGTATTTTACTAAAGAGTTACAAGTCTGATCATTCGACTAATAGCGGGAAACCATTCGACTTACCAGAAAAGTTTTTGAAATAAAACTCAGAGAAATTTAAATTGCAAGTTGAGAGAATACAATCACAGAGAGTCAATCACAGCCAAACACAACGATATATCCTGGTTCGGTCATCTCGACCTACATCCAGTCCCCAAGTAACCCACTTGAGATTTTCCACTATTTTTGAAAAAGTACAAGAATACTCTACGGCCTTTGACAACAACAATGTCAAATCCGTAGACCTCTCTCACCACTAGAGAGAGCAAACCCACTCTACACCCTAGAGTGAAACCGACTCTAAAACCAAAAGTCTTTTTCTCCAACCGAGAGGATCACTCTCACAACCCGAGAGTGAAAACAACAAAAATTGATTTTACAACAACCTATAGCCTTGTATGTGATAGTGCTTTGTATAGTGGCTATTAGGTCAACTTCTGAATTTAGTCTAAAACGAAATCAATGTTATATTAGACTGAGATTCAGAGAACCAAGTCTTAGAGAGTTTGTATGCTTTTTAAACACTTGAAAACAAAAGACTTGAGAGTTAAAGAATGCCTGGAGTTCTTGGGAACCTTTGCCAAATGAATTCTATACTCTTTTTATAGAGTTAGAAACGTTTGGACATTGAGAGATAGAATCCCAACTGCCATACAACGGCAGTAAAAAAGATTTGAATTTGAAAAATAAGTTTTAAATTCAGAAAACATGTCGAAACGGCTTGAACAGTCGACTGGGTTGCCAAATTGAGTCGACTGGCCAGAGCTTGTATGAGTTCAGGTAGTTTCTTACTATGACAGTCGACTGGTTCCAAGGAGTGGTCGACTGGTACTCATACAGCTGAACTTATTCAAGCTTGTTTTGACATTTTAATTTTGTAAAACACTCAGATTATTTAAAGTATGTGTGTGACAAGGCTATTACAAGTTTCTAAGACTCAAAGAATTAAAATTACAATATTACAAGACACTTTGTTTTAAACATTTGAAGCACTTTGAATCTTGTCTTGAACTTAAGTCTTTGTCTTGAGCTTGAGCCTTTGTCTAGATGTCTTGAAGCTTGATCAATTATTCTTGAAAGCTTCATCAGATTGTGTTGCCTTTGTGTATTTCACCATGGTATTGACTTTGATACACCCTGCAAGAGATATGTGATAGACAAACTTTGTATTGTATTGTAGTCATCAAAACCAAGAATTAACATTCTCCCCATTTTTTATGATGACAACACAATAACTTATAATAACAATATACATAGCAAGATATTACACATAATTTAAAGATATACAAATGTGAAATAAGCTCCTTCTAAATAATGTACAATATGCACACAATTGTGAAATATTAACAATATATAGAAAACATGCACAAAAACAACAACAAAAATATAAACACAAAAAAAAACCATATAAACCACAAAACCATATTTTTCTCCCCCTTTGTCATCAACAAAAACATAAGGAGGTAGGATACATCATAATGAACAAAATCAACATTGCATAACCATAAGAAAGCAAGTTCATTGTTGCAAATTACAAATATAAGATAGAAAAATAACAAACATAAGACATAGTGGAAAAAATTAAAAAATACATCAAGTGTATTCTTCGTCTTTGTCGTCATCACCTTGGGAGGCAGGAGGAGGTTGTGGAAATTGTTGAGAGAATATGTGAGTAAGGTTAGCAAGGCTAGCCTCAAGAGTATCCTTTCTTGTTAGGATAAGATCAGTATGATCCACGAGATAATTAATCGAAGTATAAAGACTCTCGGGATCAACAAAGACAACTATAGGACGAGAAGAATTAGAAGCAGAAGACCGATGACCAGAAGTGGCTAAAGGAATAAGAGGTACATTCCTTTGAGGAGACCGAGGAGGAGAGTTAAGGATCTTCATACGATCGAGCTAAACTCGCATGATCAAAAGACTCATAGTGAGTAACAACACTCGACTCGGAATCAAGATCAACTTCATAAAAATTGAAAACATGAGTAAGAAGTGCACCAAAAGGAAGAAAAGTGGTGTGAGCCTTATGGAGACGATTAGAAATGACTCGACTCCAATTTATTTGGATGTAGCCTGAAAATGGCATATACCGCTTGTTGCAATTCAAAAGATAATTGGTCGTAGCTACCCATTTTAGGGATAATGTTATACGACAATATGCGGGCAACAAGCTTGGCTAGAAGAGTAATCGATTTGTTGGTCATTGGAGGACCTCGATTAGGCAAAAAGATTTTTGAAAAAATAGATTGATCATCCACTTCAATTTCACCCAAATCTAATTCTTCATTAGGTATACCCAAAATAATTCCCAATTTTTCAGGAGTTAACCTCATTCGAATATTTTTCATCGTAGTAGTAAAAAATATTTCGTTACCATCCTCGGAGGTTGAAACCTTCATATTTGTATAAAACAAATAGATAAGTTGTGGATAGTAATAGGGTTGATTAACAAGGAAAAGTAATTCAAATAACCCGCATTGTTCAAATAATGGGGCGATGAGGAACCTATCTAAATCAGGAAAATTCACAAATCTACCCAGAAATATTGCAATTTGACAGATGAGAAAAATTTTCTCAACAAGATTGGGATTCCTTAAGCATTGAGGTAGTTCTGAGAAGATTGACCTTCTTCTACATTAGAACCTCTAGCTCTCTTAGGTTTAGGCATATTTGAAAGTCTAGGAAACTTTTGAAAAGAGAGAGAGATCAAAATATGGTTACCTACAACTAAAGAAAGGAGCACATGGACTTAAGAGACACGAAATGAAATCAACGCCAGAAGCAGCAAACGCCGAAATCTTCAAGAGCTTCAAGAGCAGCAACGAAGTGTTCTTCAGAGCAGCCAACTTGAAGTTTTAGGAAAAGGTAAAAGTGAAAAGGGAATGAGAAGAATAAGGTTTTTACTTGAGGGGTGCGGCTGAGATTAAAAGTAGGTTTGAATGAAGGGTCGAGATCGAAAAGAGGGTAAAAGAAAGTGAGACATGCCTCAGTTAAGTGACGATTCGGAATCAGAAAACCAAACTAATGTCGCGGCAGCGACTGGTTTTGATATCAGTCGACTTAGTCGAGAGAAAATTAAACCAAACGAAACATCAAGTAACACTTCTGTTAGTCGACTGGTTACTGATACAGTCGACTGTCTAGAACACAAAGTTCAGCCAAAATATGGACAACGAAAATACTTTATAAGTCGACTGAAAAAGAAGTTTAAGTCGACTTAAACAAAATAAATTTTCAAAAAATGTCATGAAAACAAAAAATTCCTAGTTCTCTTCTAAAGTTGATAAAAGCATCTTCCTTAAGTGGTTTGGTAAATATATCTGCTACTTGTTTATTAGTAGAAATAAAATCCAAAGTTATATCTCCCTTTAAAACATGATCACATAGAAAATGATGTCAAATATCAATATATTTTGTACGTGAGTGTTGAACCGATTTTTAGATAGATTAATAGAACTGGTATTATCCCATATCATAGCAGGTTTTGAAAATGAAATACCATAATCCAATAAAGTTTGTTTCATCCACAAAATTTGGGCACAAGCCAAACTTGCAACAATATATTCAGCTTCTATAGTAGATAGGGATACCGAATTTTGCTTTTTACTGCATCAAGATACTAGTGAATGTCCCAAAAAGTGATAAGTTCCACTAGTACTTTTACGATCAGTTTTACTACCAGCAAAATAAGCGTCACTATACGACAAAAGTTAAAAATTATCAGT
Source organism: Hemerocallis citrina (assembly GCA_017893485.1). Taxonomy (NCBI): domain Eukaryota; kingdom Viridiplantae; phylum Streptophyta; class Magnoliopsida; order Asparagales; family Asphodelaceae; genus Hemerocallis; species Hemerocallis citrina. The sequence continues at coordinate 86,989,929 of CM030367.1, forward strand.
GCGTGGATAAAATAAACCATATTCAGACGTGCCTTTAATGTATCTTAAAATATGTTTCACAGCTTTTAAGTGAGATTATTTAGGATTCGACTGATATCTATCACACAAACATACACTAAATATAATATCTGGTCTACTAGTAGTTATATATAAGAGTGAGCCAATTATATCTCGATAAAGTTTTTGATCGACACTCTTACCTAAAACATCTTTGTCAAGTGTAGTAGTAGTAGCCAAAGGTGTGGTCTTACTACTAGTGCTATCCATGCCAAACCGTTTGAGTAATTCCTTAGCATTATTTTCTTGATTAACAAATATGCCATTTTGTGACTGCTTTATTTGTAGTCCAAGGAAATAATTAAGTTCACCCATGTGACTCATCTCAAACTCATTTTTCATGCTATTAGAAAACTCTTGACAGAGATTACTATTAGTAGATCCAAAAATTATGTCATCTACATATATTTGTATGATTAGAATATCTGTCTCTATTTTCCTAATAAATAAGGTAGTATCTACTTTACCTATCTCAAAACTAATTTCTAAAAGAAAAGTTTTTAACCGGTCATACCAAGCATGAGGTGCTTGTTTAAGACCATATAAAGACTTTTTCAATTTAAAAACTTGGTTTGGGAATTGTACATGTTAGAAACCGGGTGGTTGCTTAACATAAATATCTTCCTTAACAAATCCATTCAAGAAAGCACTTTTAACATCCATTTGGAAAAGTGTAAAATTCATAAAACACGCAAAACATAATAAGATCCTAATTGATTCTAGTCTAGCAACAAGAGCATATGTTTCATCAAAATCGATTCCTACTTCTTGATTATATCCTTGAGCAACTAATCTAGCCTTGTTCCTAACGACTTGTCCTGATTCATCTAACTTATTCTTAAATACCCATTTGGTACCAATTATAGTATGATCAGGAGGTCGTGGAACTAGATCCCATACATCATTTCTTATAAATTGGTTAAGATCATCTTGCGTGACATTCATACAAAATTCATTCTCACAAGCTTCTTTTATATTCTTCGGTTCAAAATCCGACTAGAAAGCCGTATGAGAAATCATGTTAACATGAGATCTTGTTTGAATACCACGTGAAATATCATCAATTATTAAGTCATGAGGATGATCTCTAACTTAAACAAACGCTTTTAGTAAAGTTTGAGTCATCACAACAGGATTAGTCGACTTAACATGTCCATCAGCTGACTGATTCACATCAGTCGACTTGAGATCCTTATCAGTCAACTTGTTTACGGTAGTTTGCTCTAGTGATTTAATAACGTTATTTAAAGGTGATGATTCAATTTCATCATCTTTAATAACAGTAGACGAAGGCAAGGATTCATCAAATGAAACATGCATAGATTCTTCAATAGTCAAAGTTGACTTATTAAAATTTTTATATGCCTTACTCCTATTTGAGTATCTAATGAAGATACCTTCATTAGATCTGGCATAAAATTTATCTAAATTATCTTTAGTGTTTAATATGAAACGCTTACATCCAAATACTTTAAAATATGATACTTGAGAAATTCTTTCATAGAATAGTTCATAACAAGTTTTCTTAAGCTTAGACCTAATCAATATTCTATTTAAAACATAACATGCTGTAGAACAGTTTCAGCCTAGAAGTACTTAGGCAAATTGCTTTCAACAAGTATAGTACGTGCAAACTCTTGCAATGCCCTATTCTTTCTTTCGACCACTCTATTTTGTGGTGAAGCTCTATAAAATGCAAATGAATGTGTTATACCATTCTTGTTGTAATATTCTGAAATCGTTTCATTCTCAAATTCTCTACCATGATCACTTCTAATAGTGACTATGGTTAGAGATTTTTTATTTTGAATTCGTTTGCAGAAATTTGCAAATTCTTCAAAGGCATCATATTTATGTTTTAAAAAGAAAACCCATGTAAATCTTGAAAAATTATCTACTAAAACAAATACATATCTACTTTTATTTAAAGAAGCGACTCTAGTAGGAGCAAATAAATCCATATGGATTAATTCGAGAGGCCTACAAGTAGAAATCATTTCTTTTGTCTTAAAAGTAGATTTGACTTGTTTTCCTAGTTGACATGTATCACATAACTTATCTTTTTTAAATGATAGTCTTGGCAGTCCTTAAGTAGGTTGTATATAGACAATTTAGCAATATTTTTCATATTTACATGGCCAAATCTCTTATGCCAAAGCCAAAAATCATTGTTAGAAGCTACTAAGCAAAAATCATTAGAAAATTCAGTTGTTTTTAAGCGTAACTCATAAATGTTGTTTTTCCTAAAATCTTGAAAAATAACATTTTGCATAGATGAATCATATATTAAACATACATCTTTTTCAAAAACAATTTTATATCCCTTATCACAAAGTTGGCTATTACTTAACAGATTATGCTTTAATCCACTAACTAGAAATACTTCTTCTATAGTAGGGGTAGTATTCTTACCAACCATGCCTATTCCAATAACCTTCCCTTTGTTATTGTCACCGAATGTGACTGTTCCTCCTCCTATCTCTTGTATGGAAGAAAGAAGATTAGCATGACCAGTCATTTGCTTGGAGCATCCGCTGTCAAGTATCCAACACTCTTTTATGTACTTATAAAATAAGCATTCTGAATATGGTATCCTTTTCATTGGGTTCGAAAAGGATTAGTTTTTGGGAAACCAAACCCAAAGTGAGTTTGATTTACCACCAAAAGCAAAAATATAATTTACAGAATTACATACATTAAGAACATAATAATTTATATAAGTAATTCTATCATTTAGACTCTGGTTGACTGGAACCCAAACGTTTTTCGTCTATCCAGTCGACTTTATTGTACCTTTCAGTTGCCAGTTATGAGAAGTCAGTCGACTAGGAGGTGAAATAGGTCGACTTATCTGAGGTTTTCGTCTCTTTGAATAAGACTCCAAACCTCTAGACAGACGACTGACATTAGGGTTCAGTTGACTGGTCTGAACTACATAATTACTATTTTCATGGAAAAAAATAGATTTTGGTTTCTCAAAAAACTCATATAATTTGTTCTTCACACTAGAAATAGAATCAGTCTTATTACTACTAGTATTCTTAGAAGAATGATATTTTTCAAGAGTCTTTTGAAAACCAAGTCCAAATCTTTTATTTGATTGAACTTGATTTTGGAGAACTTCATTTAAATTCTCCTTTCCTTAGTTAAATTTAGATACATTTTTGGATATCTCTTCATAATTTTTCTTAAGAGATACAAGATCTATATCCAAATTTGAAAGTCAAGAATTTAAAGATTTGACTTCAACATTTAAGTCAAGATTTTCTTGAGAAAGTATTTGATTGACTTTCTCTAAATTTTTAACTCTAATTTTTTCCTTCTTAAGTTCTTGAAAAACTTCATTGAAAGCATCTAATAAGTCATTTGAATCAAAGTTTTCACTTACATCGTTTTGTGTAGCCATGAAACATATGTTCGCTACTTCGTTTGACTTCTCATTCTCTTCTTCCGATGAAGAGTCGCTATCATCCCAAGTTGCTTGATATGCCTTCTTGTTCTACATATACTTATTCTGTAACACCCTAGTTTTCATTTATAAGATATTTTGTGATTTTACGTGTTTTGCACGTATGATTTCAATTGTATAATTTTTCGTATAAAATATTTTTGATAGTATTTGTTCTCCCTTAATTTTCCAAAAATTATTTTCTTTTAAAGCATAATTAAAATCTAAAGCCCAAATTGTCTTTTCAGCCCACTGTATTAATAAATTATTTTAATTATTTGAGCCCATGGTCTTTTGGCCAATAGTAAGCCCATTTAGTTTAAATCCTCTTTTAATTAACCCAACTTGTGTTGTAGACCAATTTAATAAACAATTAATTGAAAGTGCATGAACAAATTTTGTAGGAGGTACTAGTTTGCTTGTGCATTGCACTTGCACGTGCATGCACAAGAGTGTGCAAAACACACCTTAGGTGTGGCCGGATGGAATCAAAAGAGAGGGAGAGATGGGAGTAGTGGTGAGGTGGTTAACTCATTCATGGGTGGTTATGGTAACTTCCAAACTCATCCTAGCCTTTAATCCCTAACTATTTGATCAAATCCTAGCCATTTAATCCACCCAAATTCTTGTATAAATACCCCCCTTTTTCCTAAGTTACTCTTGCACCCATTTTTCAATATAAGAGAGACATATACTAGATAGTAAAAGATTGAGAGTTAGAGAAAGATTTAGTGTGTGCTAGTGTGTGTGCATCCTTGGAGGCCGGCAAATCGACAGGAAGAAGGAAGCTCGGGTTCCAATATAGCACCAAGGAGGAGAAGGCAATTGCAATACATTCTAGGAGAAGAAGGCCACTTTCTTGCATTCTAGGAGCGCTCTTTCCATTTTCTCCAAAATAGGTGGGTGTTTCTCATGACTTCTAATTTAGATACCATGCTAGGTTTTGTGCTAATCATGCAAGAATAAACAAGTGAAAATATTATTCTTTGATAATACTATGATTAAAGTAAAAATAAAACACAAGCGAAATTGCATGAAATGAATGGGTGAACTTGATTGAATGATATGATTCATGTTTGGATATTTTGATTTTAAATCTAGCATGCTAAATTGGAATAAATGCTTATCCCTATAGAAGAATTTTGGTTATGGGAAAAGTGCTATTTTTAGAAGCCGTGTTTGTGTGGAAAATACTAATCGTAAGAATCTCTATATTATTAAGATTGGTTAGTAAATTATGCATGTTGTGATTGTTGTCAAATTAATTCTAAAGCTGTATGTTAGTTTTCGGGGAAATGAACATATTGTAATCTAAACCAAATTTTGTGTGTTAATCAAAAAGAAAGAAGAAATGATTCCAACTCTTGATTTTGTTGCTGATCAGTCGACCGGATGGGCGTAGATAGTCGACTGTCCTGGATATTTAGTTCGTCGAGTTGAAATTCTTGCAGAACAGTCGACTGTATATGTTTAACAGCCGACTACCCCGTTCATTTTATTTTCGAGTTTTTAAAACACCGCATAACAGCCGACTAGTCTTGTTAACAGTCGACTACCCTGATATTTTATTTTCGAGTTTTTAAACCTTTACAGAACAGCCGACTGGCTAAGTTAACAGTCGACTGTCACGACCATTTTCTTGAGTCTTTTAATCTTTTGCTGAACAGTCGATCGACTATACTCCAAGAGTCGACTGTCCAGACTATTTTGACATCTCAGATTTTAAATTGCCTCGCGATAAAAATAAATAAGTTGTTTGAAAGAACTTGAAAAAGAGATTTGATAATGGAAAGAATGAAGATTGAATGTGACAAATTAGAAAAGTGAACTTTATTTGTCTTTTGCACGAAATTGTATATGAAGTGAATCGAAATATCCTGATGAATTATGAAAGGTTTCACGATTATGAATGCTATGAACATGAAAAGAAAAAAAAACTATTGTTAATCATGAAAAGAGAACTTATGAGTTTGAAAGGCTTAATTCTTTGTGTGATTGTGAATTGAAATTGAGAACTAGAGTGTAGCTAAGCCTCATACCGGCATAGAAAAAAAATAAATTGAAATGAAATTGAATGAAAAGACCAAGATTTGGGTCATGTTGAATAAAGGATTAAGACCGATATAGTGGAAAGGCTAACTCTAGAGAATTGATTTTTGTTCATGATTCTAATAAATTAAGGATTTAGACACATAGTGGTGATGTGATGAAAGTAAGAGAAAAACACGAGTATGAGAGCCATCGGATTGGCGGTGTGAGAGTGATTCACAGACTGCCTGCTTGATGCGTCATGACATGGCGTGGGCACTACTCTAGAATTATCGTCCCGGTGGCGACGCTTGTGGGATGTTTGGTGACTGCGGGTGGTGCCATTGTTCAATGGCGGAGGCTGAATTATCCATAGTCTGCCTGCTTGATGCATTATGTCAGTGCATGGGATTTTCCTCCAGACTGCCTGGACATGGGCTCGTAGATCATAGAACAACTAGGATACTTACCGTAGTTACCGTATTAGTTTAAGTCATGGCAAGGAATTGAACCCTATAAGATGAAGTACGATTAAGGGCTTGCCCTCGGATATATGTAGTATGGGATGCATAGAATCCGAACAAGTGCGCATTAGTGTCATATAACATAACAATTGCATTAAGGACTAAGTGCACAGCACAACACGACATCAATAGGATAGTCCCTTTAGTTTTGTTTGTGAACAAGTTTGTGATCTGCTAAGTATTGAGAATCGTTATACTGTTTTCGGCATAGAGAGGATGGCCGTGTATAATATTTCGTCAGTAAATGAACTGACGCGCCCACAGTTTTACATACAGGGTAAAGATGCTTGACAATTGAAGTATACATACTGCTCAAGATTGATTTAAATATTGTTTCATGTAATTTATTGTAAAAAAAAAAATTGCTTCCGCTGTGATATGTAAATATGTAATGTAACTCTGATGTAAGAATGTGTTTATTTCTGTGTAAAATTGTATGAAAGAAGTGTAAAGATCCTGTGAAACTTCGAATTTAGTTGTATTTAGAATTCGGGGTGTTACATGTTTTTTGTGTACTTGTCCTTCTTGAAGTTGGGAGCCTTCCCTTTTGATTTCGCATTTTCTAATGGGCAATCCTTCTTCATATGAACTGTCTTGTTACACTCGAAACAAGTGGGAAGTTCATTAGTATCTTTAAACTTGGAAATAAATTTACCTTTTCGTAAAAATTTCTTGAACTTTCTAGTGAACATGGCTATTTCTTCTTCATCTTCGAAATCCGACATGGCCTTGAAAGCGAGTGTCTTCTTTGCTTGTTGAGGTTCTAGATCCTTCTTGCGTTCTTCAAGTTGTACTTCGTATGCCATAAGATTTCCCACAAGATTCTCAAGAGAGAGTTGTGTTAAATCGTTGGCTTCTTCTATAGAGGTGGTCTTCTTCTCCCATTCGGGGGTTAGGGTACGAAGAACTTTCCACACCATTTCTGCTTGCGAATACGTCTTTCCAAGGGCAACAAGAGAGTTTGTAATGTCTGTGAACCGTATTATTATGTCCGACACATTCTCGTTCTCCTTCATACGGAACATCTCGAACCTGTGAACAAGAACAGATATCTTAGATTCTTTAACCTTATTAGTACCTTCATGAGTTACCTCGAGTGTGTGTCAAATTTGATGAGCCGTTGTTGCATTTGACACACGATTGAACACCTATTTGGTAAGTGCACAGAATAAAGCATTCATCGCCTTTGCATTGTTCATTGTATTGCTCTTCATGGCATTATTCCATTGTGCATAGGGAACTGTAGGAGCGGTGACTTCTGTCTCAGTCATGTTCCAAATCTCATAGTTGATGGACTGAAGGTAGATCTTCATTCTACACTTCCAATTGTTATAGTTTGTTCCATCGAATAGGGGTGGCCTTTGTGTGGATTGGTCTTCATGGTATTGGCTTTCATTTGAAGTAGATGCCATTGTACTCAACCAGGCTCTGATACCAAGTGTTGGATCCTGTAGGCAAGGCAAATAACACTAGAGGAGGGGTGAATAGTGTTGTATAAAAATTAATTAAAAACTTGAACTTTTCGTACGGTTAAGTCGACTGCAAATAGAAATACAGTCGACTGTTGCGTTAGATAAGAAGAGTATTTTACTGAAGAATTACAAGTCTGATCAACCGAATTATAGCGGAAAACCAGTCGACTTACCAGACAAGTTTTTCAAATAAAACTCAGAGAAATTGAAATTGCTAGTTGAGAGAATACAACCACAGAGAGTCAATCACAGCCAAACACAATGATATATCATGGTTCGGTCCTTCCCGACCTACATCCAGTCACCAAGCAATCCACATGAGATTTTTCACTATTCTTGAAAAAGTACAATAGTACTCTACAGCCTTTGACAACAACAATGTTAAATCCATAGACCTCTCTCACCACTAGAGAGAGCAAACCTACTCTACACCCTAGAGTGAAACCGACTCTAAAACCAAGAGTCTTACTCTTCAACCGAGAGGACCACTCTCACAACCCGATAGTGAAAACAACAACAAAAGTTGATTTTACAACAACCAATAGCCTTGTATATGATAGTGCTTTCTATAGTGGCTATTAGGTCAACTTCTGAATTCAGTTTACAACGAAATCACTGCTATATTAGACTGAAATTCAGAGAACCAAGTCTTAGAGAGTTTGTATGCTTTTAAAACACTTGAAAACAAAAGACTTGAGAGTTAAAGAATGCTTGGAGTTCTTGGGAACCTTTGCCAAATGAATTATATACTCTTTTTATAGAGTTAGAAATGTTTGGACGTAGAATGATAGAATCCTAACTGCCATACAATGGCAGTAAAAAAGATTTAAATTTGAAAAACAAGTTTTAAATTAAGAAAACTGTCGAAACGACTTGAACAGTCGACTGGGTTGCCATAATGAGTCGACTGGCCAGAGCTTGTATGAGTTCAGGCAGTTTCTTACTATGACAGTCGACTGGTTCCAAGGAGTGGTTGACTGGTACTCATACAACTGAACTTATTCAAGCTTGTTTTGACATTTTGATTTTGTAAAACACTCAGATTGTTTAAAGTATGTGTGAGTGTGTGTGTGACAAGGCTATCACAAGTTTCTAAGACTCAAAGAATTAAAATTACAATATTATAAGACACTTTGTTTTAAACATTTGAAGCACTTTGAATCTTGTCTTGAACTTAAGTCTTTGTCTTGAGCTTGAGCCTTTGTCTAGATGTCCTGAAGCTTCATCAGATTGTGTTGCCTTTGTGTATTTCACCATGGTATTGACTTTGATACACTATGTAAGGGATATGTGGTAGACAAACTTTGTGTTGTGTTGTAGTCATCAAAACCAAGAATCAATATTAAGTGAATTTGTGATTTAATCTCATCCTTCAATCCCAAAAACCTACTTCTAGATAATCCTAATCCTTCATTAACCCATTCCACTCCCTTAACTACCCACTAATTAAACTCTATTTCCCACTAACCAAAACAGTCTTCTCAATCTTATTGCCTTTTATTTAATCTCATTCCTAATGACTCACCATCTCACCTCATCTTCAACTCCTCTCCATTTCTGAACTCATCTTCAACCCTAATCACCTCCATTCGAACCCAACCTCCACTCCACTGCCATCTGCATCCCACACTTCCACCTTCAACCCGAATCCCACATCACTGTCTTCACCCGAACTCCACCTCCATCCTCTCCATACCCGATACCACCACACCCGAACTTCCCTCCAACCCGCACTCCACCACCTCCATCCTTTCTATCCCAACACCATCTCCATTCAAATCCGTACCCATTAACAGCCTCTTCATCTCCAATCCCGAACTCCACCTCTATCTTCCACCTCCACCAGAACACCACTGCCTCCATCCGGAACAGCCTCTCCACTACCTCCATATGAAAACCCAAACTCGATAGCCCTAACCTTCATTCTGACACTAACTTCAATCCAAAACCAATCCAATATTACTCTAAAACCAATGTTCTTGCCACAGTTGTTGTTGTCCTCTTTTAACTAAAGCGGAACACGAGAACGAGCACGAGTTGGAGCACAAGCGACGAGCCGCAGAACCCCTATGCACTCGAAAGTTTTTTTTGAAACGAGGCAAGCTTTCTTATTCTTGACTCATAGCTAGTAGTTCCTCATTGATTATCCAAACAATCATATTGTCGAATTCAAGTTATTTTTGTACCATGTTAATCTATTAAATCTTGAACCGAGTGGTAGATTCTCCTGTTGAATCGTTCATTATTCGACATCATTAGAGGTCAGATTATTATTTTGTAATAACTGATAATGGTATTGCAATGAATTTGTAAGCGTTAGTATATAACTTGTGCTTCTGCCTGTGCGGAGGACCTGTAAAGAATATATTGGTAGGCATAGCTACTAGACTTAGAATTCGTCAACTGAGTAGGCATTGGATTCAGAAGAGAGTCTAATTTCTATAAACTCTTACGGAATTAAATTTTCATTCTCATAGCAGCGGTAAAGTAAGTTTTAGTATTGACATGTACTGCTATACAGATTTGTAGTTGGTGTCCCTTGACTATATATATTACTATTCTTATGTTAATGACTTGTATAGACATAGTATGTTTATCTATTTCCTTTATATCATGTATTTGTATTCATCTCTCGATGTTCTCTTAATTACCTGCCTTTGATATTATCGTTCCCACCATCGATTGCACGACCGCATATTCATGATCAACTATAATAAAAGAATGACAAGCCGGGGTTACAAATGGTATGACTTAATAGTGAACAATATAGGAGAGTGTACTCGGAATGGGGCATGTGTACTGTATATTGTATACTGATTACTGATCACTGATTACTGATTACCGGTTACTGTCACTGGAAGACAAGTACATGATCTTGTAGACTTCACTATTTAAGTCCAAGCGTTCACTTGATTGTTATGCACCCGAACCTGTGGTATGAGACACAGGATTAAGTGCATTAGATAGGTCAATAAAAACTAATATATTGAGGTTATATAATTAACAATAATCATTGACACAGATACCGATTATCGTTTTTTGATACAAATACAGACTAATGATCACCGATCACTGCATTACTGATTACCAATTACCGATTACCGATTACCGATTACCGATTACCGATTGATTACACTTTATAGTCATAATTGTATTTTCTTACAGTCACCATGTAGACAATACATTGTGCATGATCATACCGTTTCAGTACCTACATTGTTAACCCTTGCTTTTTCCTATGTTATATTTTACTATTTTTCTATTGTACTGCTTGATGCTACTTGATGTTCGAAGCTTGCTCTAACAGACACCCCCACCCCAGATGTCGTTTATACATGTGTCGATGATAACATACCTGAGGGACTTGATTAGCAGACTTTGTAGACAACCATGATGGAGTTTCTTGAGTTATCTTATTTCTCAGTTGCTACGTTATCTAGCTAGTCCTAGAGAACTGTTATTTGCATTGCATTTCCTTCAGTTTATTATGTTCTCGGGTATTTTGACCCGAAGTTTATATAAATCAGATAATGGTTATTTATGTAGAGTTATTTCTATTCATGTTCATGTGATCATTATTATTATCTGCGTGTATATGCTTTATTGTTGAGCTTATGACTGTACAGATTATTGATGATGTAAGTTGGAATGCTTGTATCATTTGCTGGGCCTTAGTTGCGTGCCTATAATTTCATATATTGAGAAGCGGGCTGTGACATACTTATAGCTGGAAATGAATTTGCAAGGGTTGTTGCCACTAAGGAGTGGTTGTCCTCCATTTTTGAGATGAAGGACTTTGGTGAAGCAAACCATATCCTCAAAATTAAGATCACTAGAGATCGTTCATAGTGACTTTTGAGCATGATTCAAGAGGCTTATGCAAAGAAGTTTTTTGAGCGTTTATGGACATTGCTAAATCGATTGAAACCCTAGTTAAGAAGGAATTTTTCCTTTGCAAAAACCTATGCCCAAAGAGTGATTTAAGAGGTTCATTGGCAAATATTTTCTATGCTAGTGTAGCTAGAAGTTTGATATAAGCTATGTTATGCGCCAGACCGTACATTTGGTGTGCAGTAGGAGTTGTAAGCAGATATCGAAGTAACTTTGGATAGGCGCATTGAAAAGTAGTTAAATGCCTTAAGAGGTACCTATGCAAGATTGCAGACTAGCAATTATTGTACGAAAGGGGTGACATCTGACTCAAGTGGTACGAAACTACAGTCTACGACAGTGACCGAGATAAGCAAAACTACATGTGAATATGTGCCCATATTTGACGGTGGGGCCATGTCATGGTGCAAAAAAGAAAAAGCTTTGAGCCGCAATGTCTACCGTGGAGGCCATGTACATCACCAGTGCTTTAGCGGCTCAAAAGGTTATTGATTGACGAGGTTCTATAAGTAGATTTATCAATGGGATCGTGGGCAGCTGTTCGTAACTCTTTACCCTAACAACATGTTTGACCTAACACTAATCAAAGTTCGCAAGTGCCATGACAAGTTGAAGCACATACATATGAGATACCATTTCATTAAAACACTTTGAAAATAAGAAGATAGATCTAGTTTACATTCCAACAAAAGATAAGATTGTTGATCCGGTTTACGCCCCTGTGAAAGGAGGAATATCTTGATCTTGACGTTTGGGGAGAGTTATTTCTCTGGTTTACTTGACATTCTGAGCGGGAGGCCTCGTCCCGTGCACGCCTCTCATCCAAAAGAATCCTTAGATCGGTCCCTTGTTGCCTGACACTGATAATTTGGCGGAGATCTCTTGACCCCTGGGGGCTCGGGGTCATTGAATCACTCGAAGGATAATGGACTGTGATATGGTCGTCCAGAGAGCGTTGCTCATGATGGCTTTATTAGGAGCCCCTGGTGCCTCTTCGTTTTCAGGAGCTTGACTAGGCTGATGGGGCTGTCCGACTGATGATGGGGAATTGGTTCCTCGACGAGAGGATTCGAGGAACTGGTTGAAGAAGTGAGTTGGTGCGATAGCTTGATGCTGCCACTCTCCCTCTTAGTCTTGGTGGCATGGCGTATGTATGATTTGTGTTGTTTTCCATAGACTACTCCAAGGTATTGCTGCTTATTTTGGTGTGGGAGCAAACCAATAGTGAGTTCATATTTGAAGGAAACTACTAAAGATCCAACATTTGATCGTCGCCATAAAAAGTAGTAAGAGCTCACGAGAGTAGATGTGGATCACTGATTGAACACCGTGATCTGAATCCAACGGTTGATGACGCAGCTGATTGACCTGCAAAAAGCCTAAAACATCGGGGGTGGCCCCGGCGACAGACCCTCCGATGCTCAAGTTAGAACTAGAGAGAGAAAGAGAGTTTGAGAGAGAAATTGCAAATTACCTTCTGAGGAGGGGAGGGTATTTATAGGCCTAAGAAACAGTTTAGGAGATCGATATGAATCCATTAGATTGAAATGAATTCCTTACCCCCTTTTGAGACTCCCCCTTAAGAGATAGGATACTCTTGTCTTGGGATAAGAGATTTGACTTACAGCCCTCATGAGTTATGTGTCTTTCCTTGTAACACCCCGCAAAATTGGAATTACAATTTTGTCCTCGTGTGTTACGCACGTGTATTTTTGTAACATGTCTTCACTACGTATCTTGATTTCCGACTCTTTATGCATTTTCCGTATTGATTTTATCTTATTTGTGTCAACTCAAATGCAATATTTCAATCTCTGTATCTTTACGTGCTTTTACGTGTTTTGATGCACGTGTTGATTATGTGTTTCCACCACTACGCACAATATTTTCTATGTGTTTAAATTATTTATTTTAGGTATTCAAATCTATTTTTTGTAAACGGAAGTTCAATTTTCTCTATTTTGATTAAAATAATTTTGTACGTATAATGCACGTGTTTTCTACGTACGTAGTACTTACGTCATAGCATACATAAAAATTAATAAATATTTTTCTTATATTGTATTTTTATCATGTTTAACATTCTCCGTTGATAAAACCGAATTTCGTATTTTTATGTTTTACGTGCGAAGTACGTGTTTTTCGGTGCTCGTACTTAAGCGCATTTGTTTTCAAAATAAATTTCGGGGTGTGTGTAACACCCCGTAGTTTTCAAAAGTATACTATATAGTATATAAAATATATATTGATAAAAAGGAGTTGGCTGTAAGTAGCTGTTGGTGGTGTAATATACAGCAAATGTTGAAATGGGTATTAAATGGTGCTTATGAGGGGCCCACGTGAAGTTCATGTTGGCTGTTATATGCATGGGAATTATAGGCAAAATTTAAAAAAACATCACAAAAGTATGGCCCAGTTTAAAAAAACGTCACAAAACTTTGTTTTTTTTAAAAAACCACACAATGTTTAATTTTCAACTCACAGAGTTAACAACCGTTATCTCTCTTCTACGTGCACTACACGTGCTATGAAAACTTGACGAAAATACCCTCTTCTTCCCCAATTACTGAGCCGAAAAAGAAAAAAAAGAACCCAAATCAGATCTTTCTTCTTCCCCAATTACTGAGCCGAAAAAAAGAACCCAAATCAGATCAACCCAAATGAGAGCAACCCAAATTAACTGGAATGTATTGAACATTTACTATGAAATTGAATGGAATGTATTGAACATCTCAGCTGTCTTTATCTCAGTTTCTCTGCATTTGTGGTGGTGAGATTGATTTGATTTGTAATGTTTGATGCTCCAATTCGTAGATGTGATTTGTTTGAGGTGTTGGATTTGGTAGAATGTGCAATGTGTAAATTTGTTGTAAGTGTGTTGTTAGTATAAGTGAATGTGTGAAATATACACACTAACTAAGTGGAAATCTACCTGATCATGTTAAATATACACACTAACAAAGTTGAAAGAAAACCTGATCATGTGTACATACTGTACATGATCAATAGTTTAGGGATGTTTCGTGAACTAAACTAATAGTTTTGTGATGTTCTTTTAAACAAAGGCATATATCTGTGATGTTTTTTTAAAACAGAAGAATACTTTTGTGATGTTTTTTTAAACCAAACAATAGTTCTAAGATGTTTTTTTTAACAACTTTATAAAATAACCTAAAGTGTTAGAAATGAAAAGATTTGCCTTTTTTTATATCATAACCACTACATCTATTAACGTTTCAAACACCAAATGAAACTCTGCAAACAACCCAAACATTCATAAACATCGAGCACACAAGTGAAAGCATGTTTCACATTTCAAAACACATCGATTACAACGAGATTTGGGTATATTTGGGTTGCTCTCATTTGGGTTGATCTGATTTGGGTTCTTTTTTTCGGCTCAGTAATTGGGGAAGAAGAAAGGATCTGATTTGGGTTCTTTTTTTTCTTTTTCGGCTTAGTTCTTGGGGAAGAAGAGGGTATTTTCGTCAAGTTTTCATAGTACGTGCAGTGCACGTAGAAGAGAGATAACGGTTGTTAACTATGTGAGTTGAAAATTAAACATTGTGTGGTTTTTAAAAAAAAAAGTTTTGTGACGTTTTTTTAAACTCGGCCAAACTTTTGTGACGTTTTTTAAATTTTTTATCATGTTTAACATTTTCCGTTGATAAAAACGAATTTCGTATTTTTATGTTTTACGTGCGAAGTACGTGTTTTTCGGTGCTCGTACTTAAGCGCATTTGTTTTCAAAATAAATTTCGGGGTGTGTGTAACACCCCGTAGTTTTCAAAAGTATACTATATAGTATATAAAATATATATTGATAAAAAGGAGTTGGTTGTTGAATATATAGTAGCTGTTGGTGGTGTAATATAATGCAAATGTTGAAATGGGTATTAAATGGTGCTTATGGAGGCCCACGTGAAGTTCATGTTGGCTGTTATATGCATGGGAATTATATGTGGAAATGGTATGGTGAATGGGGCGGGGGCCCACACAGAAATAGACTGCAGCACAATGCTGCTGCTGCTCTTGTGTAGGCCGGTTTTGGTTTGTGAGGAGGGAGTTAGGATTTTGTAATAGTGGGGAGAGAAAAGGTTGGGAGTTTGGGAGTTAGAGTATGTGGAGAGTTGGGAGTTTTTAGGAGTTAAGAAAATGAAGATGTGAGAAATAAAATGAGAAATTATTAGGGTAAAATTTTTGCAAATGAGACCCTAACCTAGACCTATAAATAGCACCTATTCTCTTCTCATTCTTCACACCAAAAAAATAAAAGGAGTACGAGAAAGAAAAAAGAAAGAAAGAGAGTAGTGTTCTTGTGCTAGGAGACTATTGCTAGGAGAGGAGGAACTAGGAGTCCTTGGAGCTAGAAGTGGTGTTCTCCTTCTTTCAATTGTTCAAGTTTCACTAAGGTGGGTGTTCTCTTACTTTCTAGTAATATAGAACAATGCATGCTAAAGATAGTAGATGAGTAATTCTGATTTGTGTATAGCATGAATAGTATCGAGATATGCTATGTTAAGTAAATTAATTTATAACAAGAAAAGAAACGGATGATTAGTGTTGTCATGAATTAGGATGCATGAATGAAAATATATTTGATTGTATGAAAAATATTGAGAATACATTATTTTGATAAGCAAATATATATATATATATATATATATATATATTATAAAAGTTAATTGGATACCGTAAACTTGTTTTGATTGTTTGTAAAAGATACAACATGCATCTTTGATGCTGTTTGTTTTTGGGAGTAGTGTGGCTGCACCAGGTGTGAGTTCGGACTCAATTTGTAATGGTGGAAGGATGCGGTAATGGACGATGAGCGGGAGGCTCGCTTCGGCACTGGAGGATCGGCTCGGATTGCCTCGCCTCGTGTACCTGCAGACGGTCTAAGAACACCGGGGTTTATCCCGGTGGCAGACCATCCGACGGTCTAGTTAGTCTCTGAGAGAGAGTAGCAGTAACTAGGGTTTTAGTGGGCAAAGATTGATTACCTCAAAAGGTGGGAGAGGGCCTGGTATTATAGAGAATCACAATCGGGTTTGGATCCGCTTGGGGGCTGGGTCTGGACCCGAAAGCCCATGGGCCTGATGTGGCAGGAGGCCCAGGTGGTTTAGGGCAGACGTGGCAGCCTCATGAGCGGTATAGGGCTGACGTGGCAAAGCCCTAGGTGGTTTCGGAGCTGACATGGCTGATCGTGGGGCCCCTGTGCCTCTAAGAGAATTGGATGGCCTGGGTTGTGCCAGGTCATCCTCATCCCTTGCCAGGCTGAGTGGAAGGCCCGTGGGACCACCGAGGATCGGAGACCGAAGGTCGTGGCGGGTCGTCGAAACGAGGAGGTCGGTTTCGTGGTGGTGACTTAACGGCTCGGCACCGACCCTGTGATGGTCCGGGGCCGAGCCGGCCTGCCCTTGAGTGAGAGCCATCCTGGGCCCTGGCCGGGTTCCCAGGTCATTTTTATCCTACCTCATAAGCCCCCCACTCCTGCGGGGATGCGAGAGTTAGCCGTGGAGGAGTGTCTTTCGGAGGTCGTTGTGTCTTTGTGAGAAGGCTGCCCTGGTGCTGGACCTCACCTCGGTCTGATGAGGGTTTACGGGTCGGCAAGGACGATGGCGAACTGTTGTGCCTTCGTGAGAAGGCTGTCCTGGTGCTGGACCATACCTCGGTCTGACGAGGGTTTACGGGTCGGCAAGGACGTTGGCGAGTCGTTGTGCCTTCGTAGGAAGGTTGCCCTGGTACTGGGCCTCACCTCAGTCTGATGAGGATTTACGGGTCGGCAAGGACGATGGCGAACCGTTGTGCCTTTGTGAGAAGGCTGTCCTGGTGCTGGACCTTACCTCGGTCTGACGAAGGTTTAGGGGTCGGCAAGGACGTTGGCGAACCGTTGTGCCTTCGTGGGAAGGCTGCCCTGGTGCTGGACCTCACCTCGGTCTAACGAGGGTTTACGGGTCGGCAAGGACAATAGCGAACCGTTGTGCCTTCGCGAGAAGGTTGTCCTGAGTTGATTACTGTCTTCGTGGGGCATTAATGGTGCTCCGGGGCTTGTGCGATGTTCCAATTTCCCGGGGGCATTAATGATGTCCCTTAATAAATGCAGGGTGCTTCAATTTCCTAGGTGTGACGGTTGGGCTTTCGTCGCTTGGCCTCCCAAGGGCCATGATGGCAGGTTGCTTGGGGGAGGCTATAAATACCCCACTCCCCCACTGCTGTTTCGATCACATCGAGGGTGGTCCACCGACCATCTGAGGTGTCAGCCTTGGGCGGACTCTTGATACTTGAAAAATTCCAACCCTGGGAGCCTCGGATTGGTGGTTATTCTACCATCCAGATCTTCTCTTGGGTCTGACGGCCCTGATAAGGTTTGTTTGCCCAAGAGAGATCGGGATGGGAGGGATACCGACCGAAGTCCGGGCCCGGGGGATAA
The DNA here is from genome assembly GCA_017893485.1 of Hemerocallis citrina. Lineage (NCBI taxonomy): Eukaryota > Viridiplantae > Streptophyta > Magnoliopsida > Asparagales > Asphodelaceae > Hemerocallis > Hemerocallis citrina. The sequence continues at coordinate 87,007,782 of CM030367.1, forward strand.
GGAGCTTCGGGTGGATGGCTCTTCTGTCATCACTGTCTTCCTTCCGGGTCGACGGTTTTTTAGGGCTGTCTGCCCGGAGGAGACAGTGATGGGAGGCGGGCCGATCCGTTTTCTGATAGGGTCCCAGGCAATGGTGGTTTTTCTCCCATCCGCGAACAATTCGGGGTTTCAGCTTCCGAGGCCGTAAGCCCCGAGTTGTTCGCGGGTGAGAGGGGAGCCGACCGAGTCCTAGGGCCCGGGGCGCTCGCCAAGGATGGGTGCCTTAAAACTTTTAAACAAAACTTTCTCTGCTGACAGTTGTGGGGGTGTCCGGTTCCCGAAGTCCTCCTTCCGGATCGACCCTTGTGCTTGGTAGCGGTTGAGCGCGAACCGAGCATTGCCAACCGCACAACTGGGTGACGTCACTGGCGCGTGTTTCTAGGAGACGTGGCGCAATTTTCTAGGGGCAGTTTCATGCAAATCGAGGAACAGTAACACGAAAATCGAAGAGTCAACTCTTCCTCTATAAATACTCCCCACTCTTCTCCTATTCCGCCTGTCTCTCTCTTGCTGCTTTCTTTCTTCAAAAACACAAACACTTCGGCGCTCGCACTCTGTCTTTGCAGCTCTGGCTCGTCTTTCCGAGGCAACACAGGTTAGTTTTAGCTTTACTTCGTTGTCATGTCTAGGGCTCAGTCTGGCTTGTCTGCTTCGACCTCGAATGGGGGAGAAAACCCTGGAGCTGGGCTATCAGACTCGACGTCGTGGGAAGAAGACACCCAGGTGTATGACGTGAAGCCCCTACGTGTCCGGAGGCCGTTCGTGGTCCAGAGTAGCGGCTCCGAGGAGGAGGAGAGTGATAGCTCAGACTCGGTGCGGATATTAGATCCGGAGTCGGAGGAGGGTAGTAGCGACAGTGAGGGAGAAGGAGAGGCCAAAGTGGCTGAGGCTCGGCGGAAGGGTACGGGGAGAAAATTTTCGGCTCGGGGGCGGAGTCGGGGTGTAGGTTCCTCTTCTACGGCGACCGGTCTTGAGCACCTAGCCACCCCCTCGCCGGAGAGGGCCAAGAAGAAGAGGGTGCCGAGGAAGAGGGGAGCGAAGGCTGGCGGTCTGAGCGAGGCATCCCCCGTTCGAAACATTGTGACGGGTTCACCGGTGCAGCTGAAGAGGATTAGGCAGTACCCTGACGACCTCTCCGACAAGGCGTTGTATGGGGTGCAGCCTTCTTCGCTGAGTCGGAAGAGGATAAAGATGGATACGCTGCCAACAATCCTGGAGGCAGTCAATTTAGAGGTGGCTCAGTCGGCCTTCCATATTGGGTCCGGTTACGGAGTGATGGTGCCGAGCCCAAGCCTCCGTCCTACCGACCCGTTACTAGAGTGGTACTGCGTCTTCCCCCTAGATGCCTTCGGCTCCGGACTGAGGCTGCCGATTCACCCATTTATTCGGGATGTGTTTAATTGGGCGTCCCTGGCCCTAATGCAGTACGGACCGAATTCATGGAAGCAGATAGTATGCTTTGTGCTACTCTGCGAGGAGAGGAAGGTACCGCTCCGGTTGGGGGTGTTCCGCGCGATGCTGGGGATCAGCTCGTCGGGGGAGTCGGAGGGGATCTACTACATTTGGCCTCGGAGTCGGGGGAAGGTGGTCCACGGCCATCCGGACTCCATTAAGGAGTGGAAACGAAAATACTTCGTGATCCGGAGCGCGGAGCCTTGGGACATTCCCACCCGTTGGAACTATTACAGGCCGAACTTCAAAGCACCGAAGCAGAAGGATCTCACTACCGAGGAGTGGAAATTAGTCGAGCGCCTCCGTTTGTCGCACAGCATCAGCTGGCCGAAGGTGACGGAGGGTCAGCTGTCCAGCGTCGGACTGAGCCCGACCGTGTCTAGTATGTCGTCATTTCTTTTTTTCTGTTTTACTGTTCTTTCGAGCTCATTGTCCTTAATGGGTTTTCTTACAGGTATGGACCCATAATCTATTAAGACTCGGAGGCCCGCCTTAAAGAAGCAGAAGGCCGAGGAGGGGGGAGAGGCGAAGAGGACGAGGGGGTCGTCTCAGATCGTCTCCGAGGCCCCAGGTGAGCCGAGGGCTAAGAGGACCCGCTCGGAGTTGAGCAAGGAGGTGGTCGCTCAGATGAGCCCGGGCCAGGCTAAGGCGGCCGATGGCGGTAAAGGGAAGGCCCCTCTGGTCGGACCCGAGGGAGGAGATGAGTTGCAGCGGCCGTGGGTGCCGGCTTGGTCGATACGGGAGGGGGACTGCCTAACCCGTAGGCCCAACGCCATCGAGGTGTTGGAGAAGTTGGTGACTCCCTGGGACCGTAAGGAGATGAGTGGCGAGACCGTGGGTGAGGCGTTCACGCACTTAGCGTAGGCGAGCGTGCTGGCAAGTCCACCGACCCGACTTTCTTTGCAAAAACTTTTGTTGGAGGTGTTTCTGAGCAGTGCTGGGTCGCCGTAGGTCTGTCTGGAGGGGGCCAAAGTGAAGAGTCTCTACGAGGAGGCTATGGATCGGGAGCGACGACGGGCGGACAAGTGTTCGCAGGAGATGAAGGAGATGAGGATCAAGCTCGAGGGCTCGCACAAGAGGGAGCAGCAGCTGAAGATCGAGCTCGATGCCAAGGAGGCCGAGTGGGCTAAGAGGGTAGCCGCCCTAAAGAAGAAGTTTGCGAAGGAGAAAGAGGAACTGACGACGACGGGGCAGGACATGGTGATCGCGGCCCAGAACGAGGTCTATGCGAAGGCCCTCAGCCATGTAAGGCACTTCTACCCGACCATCGACCTGTCCGGCCTCGACTATGATTTGGAGATTGAGGCGCCCCCGAAGACTCCTGATGCTGAAGGTCCGGTTGTGGGTTCTGCTGCCGACCCTCACGTGAACCCGACCGATGCTGAGGTGACAACATAGGCTGTTCGCCCCCTTGTTCTTTTTTCTTCTTTCTTGTTGTATTTGTCGACCGCGGACTGGCCACCGCATTTTTGTATGAAGGATTTTATTTATAAAAAAGGATTTTTTATCGGCCAAGTATTTTGACCTCGGTTCTTTCCGGACCCTTTTGCTCGTGTTGTTTTGAGTGGTGGATGGTTTCCTTTTAGGTAACGGCTCTTCTTCCCGAGACGGACCCTCGTCGCTCCGACGTGGCATGGCTTCGGAGTAAAATCAAGGTCCTGGAGTCGACGTTGGTCCGCTATCGCGAGGGGGCCCGTGATCAGGATGCTGCCTTTAACTACTATCAGGATAAGTCCGAGGCTCTCAGTGCGGAGGCGACGAGGCTAGAAAGGGCAATGGTGGATCGGGACCTCGGAAGTGCCGGTCTCGGGTACACCATGTCGAGCGCGTCAGTGCAGAGGCCATCATCTGAAAGGCTCCTTCGTGACGTTATAGTGGAGAAGGAGATGGAGATACACCGTTATAAGACGATGCTAGGAATGTCTGGGATGGGAACGGGATCCTTTTCGGGATTCCGGCAAATGGAGGGGGTTCCCGCGGCGTTGCTATTGTTGGAGCGTGCTCGACCAGTTGATGCTCAGAGCTCCGTGGTCGGCGTATCGACTTTGGCAGAACCCAAGGGCCCCCGTGACGAGGAGAGGGCTCCTAGCCGTTCGGTCGGAGTGGATGTACCCTCTGTCGAACCCGAGGGGTCCTAGGGGGTCCCTTGGTCTGTAGTTTCTTTCTGTTTGGATGAGTGGAGTGTTCATGTAACGGTATTTGTTTTCTTTAAACATAATAAGGGAGTATGAACAAGGGGTTTCTTTCTTTGCTCTGGCCAATTGTTTGTTGATTGTCGGCAGAGATGAGGGCCGGACTTGCCGAGACCTCTGGGGGTCGACACCCTAGTGATAACTCGGGTGCCGCAGCTTGACAAAGCCATCCCTTTATCTGGCGTTCGGTCGGACCTATCAAGATGTTTGGAGTTTAACAAAAAGAGGTCCCTTTCATAGATATGGAGAGAGAGAGACACTTATGGCCTTTTACATGAGAGAGCTTACAAAATCATTATTTACATTAGCCCAGTAGGAGCCTATATCCGCTTTTCCAAGAACTTCATTAGGTGTTCGGCATTCCAGGGTCGCTTGATCGCTCGACCCTCCATATCCACCAGTCGGTACGTGCCGGGGTGTATGGCCTCGGCTACTCTGTATGGGCCTTCCCAGTTGGGGGCCAGCTTCCTCTTCTTGGTCGGATCAGAGACGGACAATTTGCGCAGCACGAGGTCCCCGGCTTTGATGTCTGTTGGGCGGACCTTCTTGTTGTAAAACCTCTCGACCCGCTGTTGACAGATGCTCCTTCGGACAGAAGACTTCTCCCTGACCTCGGCGACGAGGTCCAGGTTGGCCCTTAGGCCGGATGAGTTGTCGGCTTCGTCAAAGGCCATGATCCGGGGAGAGGGTAGGCCGACCTCGACGGGGATTACCGCCTCCGTCCCGTAGGTCAAACTGAACGGTGTCTCTCCTGTGGGGATCCTCTTGGTGGTTCGGTGTGCCCACAGCACACTGGGCAGCTCTTCCACCCACAGCCCTTTGGGGGAACTGTCGAGGCGCTTCTTGAGGCCGTCGAGGATTTGCCTGTTAGAGTTCTCCGCTTGGCCGTTGGACTGAGGGTGGCATATAGCGGAGAAGCGCTGCTGGACGCCGATGTCCTCGCAGAACTTTCGGAAGTTTTGACCTGCGAATTGGGTCCCGTTGTCTGTGATGAGGACCTAGGGTATTCCAAACCGACAAATGATGTTCTTCCAGAAGAATTGCTGGGTTTGGTGCTCGGTAATGCTGGACAGTGGTTCGGCCTCGAGCCACTTTGTGAAATAGTCGATGGCGACTATCAAGAATTTCCTTTGCCCTGTTGCTACGGGGAAGGGACCCACCAGGTCCATGCCCCACATGGCGAATGGCGTAGGACTAGACAAGGATCGGAGGTTCGCTTGAGGGAGCCTCTTGATGGGGAAAATCTCTGGCACGGGACGCACCTCTTGACTAATTCGTGGGAGTCTTGCAACATGGATGGCCAATAGTACCCTTGATTCAGGGCTTTATGAGCGAGTGATCTGCTCCCCATATGCCATCCGCCGATCCCCTCATGAAGCTCTTTCACCGCGTAGCTAGCTTCATCGTTGGCGAGACAGCAGAGGTACGGCTTTCCGTCGGCTAGTGTGTACGAGCGTTTGAAGAGGATGTCGCCAATCATGACGAACCTTTCAGCACGGATCCTGACCCATCTTGCCTCGGCTCGGTCTTCAGGAAGCTCGACACTGACTGGGAATTTTCTAATGGGGGCGGTCCAGTCGTCCGGACTGGCACCGCTTTGCACACACATTGCCTCCTGGCCTTGGTCATCGATGCTTGGTTTTAAGAGGATTTTGATGAGTACCGTTTGGTCGAGACCCTCGAAGGAGGAAGAGGTGAGTTTTGACAAAGCGTCTGCTTGGGCGTTCTGCTCTCTGGGGACCCTAACAACTGTGGAGCAGCAGAAGGATGCTAGGAGTCATCGGACCACGGCCAAGTATCGTATCATCCGGTCGTCGCGAGCCTCGTATTCTCCGGTGATCTGATTGACCACGAGTTGAGAATCGCTGAAGGCTCGGATCTTCTTGGCTCCGGCTCGGTATGCCAGGGTCAGTCCGGCAATCATGGCCTCGTATTCCACCTCGTTGTTAGAGGCCGGGAAGTTGAGGCAGAAGGGAGTATTGAAGGAGGAATTGGTCGGGACCCCGGAGGATGATTCCAGCACCACTCCCGGTTTCACAGGAGGATCCATCGACATAGACTTCCCAGATTGGATCCGAGCCTTTGACACTTGGCTGCTCGGAAGCGGTGCACTCGGTGATGAACTCGGCGAGGGCCTGACCTTTGATCGCCGTCCTTGGCTGATAACCGATGTCGTATTGGCTCAGCTCAATTGACCACTTGACCAAGTGGCCAGAGTTCTCCGGCTTGTAGAGGACGGTTTTCAAGGGCTGGTCAGTTAGAACTTAGATGGAGTGAGCTTGGAAGTAAGGGCGGAGCTTCCGGGCCACCATGACCAGAGCATAGGCCACCTTTTCTATCTTCGCATACCTCGTCTCGGCGGGGAGTAGGATCTTGCTTACATAATACAGCGGCCTCTGAACCCCGTCCTCTTCTCAGACGAGGACGGCGCTGAGGGCGCTATCCGAGGCGGACAGGTAGAGCCACAGGGGTTCACCCGGCTCGGGTTTGCTGAGGAGAGGAGGGTTGGCGAGGTACTGTTTCAGCTGTTCGAAGGCCTCTTGTTGAGGGGTACCTAACTCGAAGCCCCCTTTTCTGTGCAGAGCTTTGAAAAAGGGGAGAGATTTCTCTCCCGATTTGGAGAGGAAGCGACCGATGGCCGCCAACCTGCCCGTGAGTCTTTGAACCTCCTTAACATTCCGGGGCAGGGCCATGTCTATTATGGCCTGAATCTTCTTTGGGTTCGCCTCGATGCTGCGCTGGCTGACGACGAACCCCAGAAACTTTCCCGAGGAGACCCCGAATGCGCACTTGGCCGGGTTGAGCCTCATGTTATGACGTCGAAGAATTCCGAAGGCTTCCTCAAAGTTGGCGAGGTGGTCTGGCTCGGCCCGGCTTTTAATGAGCATGTCGTCGACATAGACTTTCATGTTGCGGCCGATTATGTCTTTGAAGATCCGGTTCACGAGCCGTTGATAGGTGGCTCCGGCGTTTTTCAGCCCGAAGGGCATAACGCGATAACAAAAAAGACCCTGGTCGGTGACGAACGAGGTCTTCGCAATGTCAGGCGGGAACATCCAGATTTGGTTATACCCTGCGAAGGCGTCCATGAAGGACAGCAGCTCATGTCCCGAGGTCGCGTCGATGCTGGGGAAGGGGAAAGGATCTTTAGGGCATGCTTTGTTTAGATCCGTGAAGTCTATACAGATCCGCCATCCCCCGGTCGCCTTTTTAACCATGACGACGTTGGCCAACCACTCGGGGTAGCTGACCTCCTGAATGAACCGAGCGGACAAGAGTTTGTCCACCTCTGCTTTCACAGCTTTCTGCCTCTCCGGGGTGAATTTGTGCCTCTTCTGAGCGACCGGCTTGGATCCCGGGATGACGCTTAGCCTGTGCATGATCAGGTCTTCGGATATCTCGGGCATGTCGGAGGGCTTCCAGGCGAAGAGATCAACGTTGCGGCGGACGCAATCAATTATGCCTGCCTTCAAACCTTCGGAGAGCGAGCGTCTCACTCGGAACCACTTCGACTCATCTGCAGCCCCAAACGGGACCTCCTCCAGCTCGTCGGCTGGCTCAGGGGCGGAACCGTCGCTTTCAGGCCCGAGCTCGACGGCGTCGAGGGGGAAGACACCCCCTCCGACGGCAGTCATGTAACAGGACCGCACCGCCTCTTGGTTGCCTCGGACGACACCGACCCCTTGCTGGGTGGGGAATTTTAGCTTCAAGTGATAGGCCGATGGTACCGCCTGAAGGGAGAACAGCCCCGGTCGGCCAAGTATGGCATTGTATGCTGCCTTGACATTTACCACCATGAAGTCCATAGACTCGGTCTGCTGAATAGGAACCGAGCCCGCGGTGACGTCGAGAGTCACAATCCCATCTATCACGACAGGGATGCCGGAGAACCCGTGCAAAGTGTATCCGGCCGGCTTAAGCTTGCCCCTGGGCAGTTTGAGATTCTCGAAGGCTTCGAGAAAGAGGATGTTTACCGAGCTGCCGTTGTCGACGAGGATCCAGTGTACTTCACAATTAGCCATGTGGAGGCTAATGACGAGGGCGTCGCAGTAAGGGAGGCGTCCTCTCCGGAGAAGGAGACAGGTACCATTTGTAATCGGGGTGAGGGGAGATCTTCGACAGCGTTCACCTCTCGGATGAAGGCTTTTCGAGAAGTATTTGACTCTCCCCCCATCGGTCCTCTGTGGACACAGTGCAGAATCGTCGGGGTTCCGTCTCCCTCGGGCTCGGGATCCCGATCCTGGATGCGGTTCGGAGTAGGGTTCGGAGGCGAAGGCCTCCGGTTCCTGGTATCTCGTCGATCCCGTTGGTTTTCCCTTGTGAACTCCCAGAGGTACCCTCGTGAGATGAGGGCCTCGATTTCGTCTTTTAGGGCCCGACACTGGTCGGTTTTCGTGCCCATGATCCCTGTGGAAACGGCAGTAGAAGCGTTGGTCTCGCTTCTTGTTGTTGCTTGGTCGGGGAGGAAGTCGGACAAGGCCCTTGTCCTCGATTTCTAAGAGGATGGCGGACATGTTCTGTGTCAGTGGGGTGTACCTTTCGAAGCGGGGGACCGGAGGTACCCTCCTCGCGCTGACTCCTTCCTTTGCTGCTTTCCGGGCAGGTTCGATCTCATCCGCCCTGCGCTTGCCCTTTCCTACGACTTCTTTGCTGCCCTCTAGGTTTAGAGCTTCTTCTGCTCGTATGTACTTCTCGACTCGATTGAGAAGGTCGGGGAAGTCCAGAGGTGGCTTCTTCGCCAAGGAAACCTTCAGCTGGTTGTGCCAGACATTTTGTCGGAAGGCGGCCGAGGTGACCCCGGCGTCGAGGGCAGAGACGGATCTTGCCTCGGTGGTGAACCTTTTGACGAAGTCACGGAGTGACTCCCCCTCCCTCTGGCAGAGGTCGAGCAGGGATGCGCTCGTCTTCTCGGCTTTCATGCTGGTGACGAAGTGGCCCAAGAAGTTGGCTTCCAGCTGATCGAACAAGAAGATTGAGCCGGGGGAGAGTTTGGAGAACCACTCCCTGGCCGGGCCCCGGAGGGTGGCCGGGAAGGCTCGGCATAGCAGGGGATCCGAAGCGCTGTGAATCATCATGAGGGTCTTGAAGCCCTCCATGTGATCAGCTGGATCACCTCGCCGTTGTAAGTCTCGAATTGCGGAGGTCAGAAGTTCTGAGGGATCTCCACTTCTAAGATGTTGACAGAGAATGGCGGCCGGGAAGGCGCTCGGCCTAGGACGGGGTTCGGATTCCCGTCGCTGATGCGTTCGAGGCGATTCTCCATCTCCATGAGGCGACAGAGTACCTGGTCTGTGCGCTCTGGTGGAGGAGGTGGCGCACGAGTGTAGCTCCTTCCTTCGCTCATTTGACGGGGTCGGTCGAGCATCGCGGACCTTGGCGCTCCGTGAAGAGCCTCCATGATTTCATCTCGGAAGCTCCGAAACTCGGCCCTGGTGACCGCGCCGTGGTCAGAAGGGTCGGGTCGGGGCGTAGGAATTTGGCCAATGCGGTTGAGTACCGACGACCTCTCTGCAGGCCCGGAACGGTTCGGGGCCGAGTTGGAAGCGGTCCCTCCCCTGGCCTGGCTAGCCCTTCGGTTCATAATGACCCGACGAAGGTCGGGTTGCTCGACGTAAGGTTCGCCTTGTTGGGGTCCGAGGTTTGCCCCCGGATTATTTGATCCTTGCCTTCCGTCGAGGGCGTCCTGAAGAGGAGGCCCGTACCGGCGGGCGGATGAAGTCGGTCTCTGGGCCCTGGGAGGCATGGGAGAATGGGTCGAAGGGAGAGCGTCGACGGCGAGGCTCGGACTATCGTCCCTACCGAAAAAAATAGAAGTTCCCATAGACGGCGCCAACCTGATGCTGTTTGTTTTTGGGAGGAGTGTGGCTGCACCAGGTGTGAGTTCGGACTCAATTTGTAATGGTGGAAGGATGCGGTAATGGACGATGAGCGAGAGGCTTGCTTCGGCACTGGAGGATCGGCTCGGATTGCCTCGCCTCGTGTACCTGCAGACGGTCTAGGAACACCGGGGTTTATCCCGGTGGCAGACCCTCCGACGGTCTAGTTAGTCTCTGAGAGAGAGTAGCAGTAACTAGGATTTTAGTGGGCAAAGATTGATTACTTCAAAAGGTGGGAGAGGGCCTGGTATTTATAGAGAATCACAATCGGGTTTGGATCCGCTTGGGGGCCGGGTCTGGACCCGAAAGCCCATGGGCCTGACGTGGCTGGAGGCCCAGGTGGTTTAGGGCAGACGTGGCAGCCTCATGAGCGGTATAGGGCTGACGTGGCAAAGCCCTAGGTGGTTTCGGAGTTGACATGGCTGATCATGGGGCCCCTGTGCCTCTAAGAGAATTGGATGGCCTGGGTTGTGCCAGGTCATCCTCATCCCTTGCCAGGCTGAGTGGAAGGCCCGTGGGACCGCCGAGGATCGGAGACCGAAGGTCGTGGCGGGTCGTCGAAATGAGGAGGTCGGTTTCGTGGTGGTGACTTAACGGCTCGGCACCGACCCTGTGATGGTCCGAGGCCGAGCCGGCCTGCCCTTGAGTGAGAGCCATCCTGGGCCCTGGCCGGGTCCCAGGTCATTTTTATCCTACCTCAATCTTGATTTAAAATAAATAGTTGCAACTTTATGATTATCAATAAGAAGGAATTTCGAAAGTTAGATTAAGTGTCTAAAATATGAATTAAAAATCTATGAGTTACTGTTGGAAAGTAAACTCAGTTTTATAAAATAATTTTAGTCAAGATCAAATGAAGAATCGAAAATTTATGAAATAAGGGGATAACAGAGAGTTTGAACAAAAGTATATTAATACAATTCTAAACAGAAAATACACATGGACTTCTTGGTTAATGGGTGAGCCATAGAGCTTTGTCACTTTCGGTCGGGTGCGCCAGGGTTCGAAACCTATTAACCCCACTTTGGTTTTTTTTATTTTGATTAAAATCACCGAGAGCCGAGAGTTGATACATATGTGGTTTTGTTTGAGAATGTGACAACCAAGTTTACTTGGATTCTTGGCATTCAGCCTGTACGTTGAGCCTTGTCTGTTGGTTCACGGTTTCAAAACCTATGCCCACCCTTTTGTTTTTTTTAAGTCCTTTCTTAAAAAAATCAAGTTCTTTTTTTGTGAAGGAGATTTGAGTAATAAACTTTTTTTTTATGTATATTAATTGAAATGGAAAATTATAAGAAATAATTATGAAAGTTTATTTGAAGTATAAAAAATAGAACTTGAGAATAGAACTTGTTTTTGTGAAAGAAAGTAAAAATTTATTTGTTGTGAAGTAATTACTCTTGAAGAGATTGCACTTGTATTTTGTTTAAGAAATATCTCAAAGTGAATCGAGACACCATATGAGCTTGGATTTTGTGATAAAATTCATATGATGGAATTGTGTACTTGAAAGGAATTATTTTGCTTATAAAGATCTTGAATGAATAACTAGATCATGAATAGTGACAAGGATTTGATCTTTTGATCTAAGTTTAAGACATGATGATTAAAGGGTATGTGTACCTATGATTTTGTACATGAAATGTTGAGTTTGGAGTTAGTAAAACCTCGTTACCGGCAACGTTGAAATAAAAAGAATTTTTGATATAATTTTGAGATATGGTTGTGGATCTATCTCGGTATTTGTGATTAAGACCGGTAGGAGGTAAGACTAATCCTAGGCTTGGAAAGTTATTCATGTCTTGACTAAATATTTAGGCACATAAGTGAAGATGTAGTAAACCTGGGCAAACGTAAGTGGGTTGCCTCTATATAGTCGGCGGTGGATCTCCGTGGCTATAGACCCAGTCGGCGGACTGAGGTTGCTCTGTGGAAGATGGGTTTTTGTTTATATTTAAATCTGGGACTTGGTGAAGTCGGGCGGATAGTTTGCCGTTTCTAATGTATATATGTATACCGGGGCTATGGGGGCACTTGTGGGATGATTCGCACGATGAGGGAACCGTTATAATAGCCGTCGGGCTGTGACCTATATTCGTGGAATGATCTAAACCTTGTTTTATTACTGGGTAGCTTTCATGTCGAGGGATTGAGCCCTTTATTATGGAGTACGTAGGTGCTTGCCCTCGAACCTATGTAGTATGAGATGTATAGAATCCGAACAAGTGTGCATTAGTGTCATCCTAGTACAGAAATATGTGCATTATGCATTAAGGCATGGAATACACTTACATGTTTAGCGTAGTCACATTTCTACACTTTATTTCATTCAAGTTTGTGTTTTGTTAAAGTATAGAGATCGTTATACTATTCCCGGCATAGAGAGGATAGCCGTGTATAACATTTCGCTGGTTATAATCAACTGACGTGTCCACAGTCTTACATGCAGGTAACGGATGTTCATGAAGCTATAAAGTGGATGTGCTAATGCTATTCAAAGATGTTGTAAATGTTTCATTGTAATTTATTTTGTTTCCATTGTGTAACAAAGTGTAATGAACTCTGATGTATTATTGAAAAAGTTTTCAATTTCCTTGTAAAATTGTACGAAGTGAAGTAAAGATCCTGTGAAATCTCGAATTCGGTTTTATTTGGAATTTGGGGCGTTACATTCCTAGTAGGCATAATATGTCACTTTTAATAGGATTGAAAGCAGCTCATATCTTGTTAAATGAGCCTGAATAATGCCCAAACCTTTTAAATTGCCCATTTTGATTAATCTACCTGTAGAAACTTTTGGATTTGTGTTGGAATAATACAGCCTTGATTTACTGTAATTTTTACCATTATCATAAGCCCCTGCTCCTAAAGACAATTTTCTTGGCTTTCGGAGAGTAGTTCACCTTATTTTAGAGTTCTAGAGTAAAATCTTAGCTTTCAGGGATGATAGCAGATACCTGGAACTGATCAGAAGCTTCTGTAGGCATCAAATATTTTCCTGGATTTTTCAAATTTTTCTAGAATTTTCCATAATTTTTTAGATTTTTAATATTTTTTCCCCAATCAATAATTGATTTTTCAAAATTTTTAATTAATTATTCCAATTTTTATTACTTTTTGGAAATTTTAATTAATTTTTTGAATTTAATAATTAATTTTGGAAATTTTAAATTTAAATTTTGAATTAAAAATGATTTTATGGGAAATTTATATTAACTAGATTTTCCCATGGGCACATCTTCAGAACGATACAACGTATGAAAAGCCTTGTAAACAGTAAATCAACAATTATATAGCTCAAGTTTGAATAGTATGACAATAATTAGTTGTAAATAAAAGTTCAAGTTTTTGTTAGTATATGTTGAAAAATAATTATAAATTGGGGTATAAAAGTCTATGTTTTCATAAGTGTGTGTGTGTGTGTGTGTGTGTGTGTGTGTGTGTGTATAGAGAGAGAGAGAGTTAAATAAATAAAAGAGTTGTTTTGGGGGGATTTGAATTTGAGTTTTGGGAGAAACTTTTGGGGGGAAAATGTGTTTTGTGATGTTAGATCTGGGCCTTTGATTATGGGGGGATTGAAGGAGAGCCACTTGATAGCTTTCTTTGTGTTTTATTATATAGATTATCAAATAGTGCGCGCAGTTTAGAGCAATCGCACGCATCTATCATCACTTGGCTTGCCTGGTGAGTGGATTTAACGGCTATGATGGAGAACAGTTGATTGGAGGTGATGTGGCACAATCAGAAGTGTTGATCAAGCACGACTCTGGCGCTGAGAGAGATCAAGTGGTTGAGAGATGAGCAGGAGCGGGAGTGACGTGACTTGGTCTGTGGCGTCGATCTCACGCGTGCCCGATTATCGCAGAGATCCAACGGTGAGCGATGGTTGCGGAGACCCCTTAGCTCGCCCGACCATTTGGGCGAGCTATTGTTCATCGTACCAATTTTCTTTCTCTGTTTCAGGGAAACTATGCTTTGGGTGAGCGCTAGCACACAATGAGCTCATCTAGATCCTCGTTGACGTGGCTTTGGGTGTGCTACATTCTCGTTGACATTCTCTTGGTGTCTTCTAAGAGCTATGGGTTTGGTCGAGCTATGCTCGGTTGAGCTCATTTTTGGTCGAGCTTCTCCTTTTCGTCGAGCTACAATTTCAAGTGAGCTATGGTCGTCTTCGTCAATCTACAACTTTAGGCGAGCTATGTGTTTGGTCAAACTGTATTCGGTTGAGCTCGTTTTTGGTCAAGCTTCCCCTCCTCGTCGAGCTACAACTTCCAGAGAGCTATGGGTTTGGTCAAACTATGCCTTCGATGAGCTCGTTTTGGTCGAGCTATATTCAGTTGAGGTCGTTTTTGGTTGAGCTTCTCTTGTTCGCCGAACTCGAGGTTAGATCTAGGAGCATAGGAGAGCTCCATCCTTCTTGTCGAACTCGAAGTTAGGCGAGCTCTACTCCCGTCGAGTTGGGAGCTTGGGCGAGCTCGACAGAGCATTGAGCCATCGAAGTTGAATATCAGAGGTTGGAGTTGAGTTTTAAAGAAGACGGTTTTTTTTTGGGTTCGAGTTTTGATGTCAAGTCGGGCTTTGAAACCGAATACAACCCTACTGTTCTTTAATTAGGATTTTTCGAAGTTTGAAACTGGAGTTTTAGCTATTTGAAGTTGAGTCCAAGTGTTTGAAGCTTTTTGCTTGAAGTTGCACTTGATCGACTTCGGGGTCCTCCGATGATTTAAATTTTGGCCGAGTTAGAGCTTGAGTGTTTCGAAATTGGGTTTGGATTAGAAGCTTGAAGTTTGTGGTGCTCCTCCAATGATTTTTGGGTGAATTGGATTTGATCAACTCTATTTGCGGTTGATTGTGGGGCTTGAGGTTAGAATTCAATTGTCATTGAGGCTCCTTGGTGGAGTTAGAATTAGGGTTCTGGTCAACTTGAAGCTTTTTCTTGAGTTCGAGTTTTCGCCCACACCGAGTGTTTGTTGAGCAGTCTACCCCATAAAATTGCTCTTTTCTTGACCAAATATTGTGTTGTTCGCTTGTTTTGCCGATCAAACATCTCGTTCGCTTATTTTTTCGATCGAGTGTTTCATTGTCGGACGAGCTTTTTGTTGGTCTGGGAGCTGAGTCCTTTGACTGTTGGTTCTTGTGTATGTAGGTAACTTAGAACCGTTGCAGGAACGAACTTTGGAAGGTGGTCAGAATGTGGACTTGCTGTTTGATCCTAGTAAGCTTGTCGAGACAACTGTGAAACAGGGTTGAACGTTTGTGTAATACCCCGGATAATATAAAGCTTTTGTGTGTGTGTATATATATATATATATATATATATATATATATATATTGTCTGTATGTATGTATATATTGCGGTGTTGGTTTGATTGTATACGTATGATTGACGTGGAGTGCGTTTAGGTTTGCGAGGCGGTTCGTGTGGGTGGTTGCATTCTTGACAATGCGCGAGAATGAGACGGACCGATACTAGTACATGTACTAGTTTTGCGTGCGGTACGATGGAAATACGCCATTGTATGAAGCTACAATGGGTATACTTTGCATACACTCAAATCTAACCTCTCATGTCTCATTTAGGGCTTGATCAAAACCAAATAATTTCAACCCAACTCCAACTCGAAAAACCAAGTGCTAGACAATGATTTTTTGCAAAACCACCTAGCCTACCCCCTACCTCCCTACCCTTATAGGGCGGCCCCTCTTTCCTCACTCCCCTTGTCATTAAAAAATCTCTTCTTTTCCCCTCCCAAGCTCTGGAATTTTCAGAAGAAAAGAAAGGGAAAAAGAGAAAGAGAAGGAGAGAAAGAAAGGAGCAAATTGAAGAGGAGTTCTCAACTTGGAGTAGGATCTTTGGAGGAGCAAGCTCAAGAAAACCACATCCTCTCAAGCCAACTCAGGATGGGGAGTTCTCTAATCTTATTCTTTTTCATTCTTGTTTAAATCTCTTGCATGCATGTGTAGTGGTAGTTATGGATGGTTGACTTAAGAGTAGATTATTAGAATCTAGAAATGATGACAGAAACTTGATCTGTATGTCTTAGTTCCGAATTTTCAGAGAAAAAACTACTTGAAATTTGATGATGAAACTTTCACAGATTGATATCATACATGTCTAGAATATGTATGAATTATTTCAGAATTTTCTGATGATGTTTGATATTTTAATAAAGTTAATTTTGTATACAGAGCCGTAAGGCAGCAACAGGATCTGTTTATTGTGATAACTGAGCTTGTGGGAATTCTTATAATTATTTGACACATGATCTATAGCTGAAACTTTTACCACGATTTCTTACATGCATATAAACTCTACAGAAAAATCATGAAATTATTTGGATGAAGTTTCATGCATGTTCAAAATTAATCTATCAACAGTAGTTAAGAATGTAACTGAAGAACAACAAGATCTTTATGCATGTTTGAAACAGATAGACCTTAGTGAATACTTGGAATTTGGATATGAATCTTTCTGCATGTTGTTCATAATGATGTCTAATTTTTTTAATGCAAATTTGGTGACCATTTGATCAGTATGTGATTTATGATGAATTGTTTAGCATGAACTGTGCATAACACAGTCAGAATGGGCACCCTAATAAGATGGTACTGTTGAGGCTCTGTAAGAACGGATTTTGTGAAAGTGTTCTGTTAGGGAATTGTAGTAGACATCTAGAGCTTTCCAACAAGCCTTATTTGAGAAAATTCATGTGAGTAGATTATTTAATATGATTTTTACAAGACTTGACAGAAACCAGGTTTTGAGCTGAAGGCTCTGTTTGAGTAAGACTTATTGTGGGGTTCTGTACACCTGAGAGAAATGTCTGTTTTAGGGTGATCAAATGACATAATTTGGATTGGCGTTCAACTAGAAAGTTGTAGAGGACATTCACAACTTTCCACAGAACCTAGATTGGTATCATTCCGATGAGCAAGTAGGGGTTTATGCTACCGGTAAAGTGCATCCATTGTACAGGAAGTACACTGGCTGAGGCTTGTGAGGCCAATTTGAGGATTTAGATGACTGAATCTGAGGTGATAATCAAGTAGAGAGTTGTAGCCTAGATCTTTACCTTTCCATATTGGGCTTGAATACCCAAATCTGAGTTGTATTGTGGGAGTTATGATCTTTTTAAGTTTCAAGCAGAACACCATTAGTTTGGTTTAGTCATGATTTTGGCTAAGTGTTGGGTAGAACCTTTCCCCTTGTGTTGCTAAGAGTTGATAAACTCATTGTTGGGGATGTATGGTGTCATTTGCTGGTCTTGTTGGTGTGACTCCTGTGGAGGTTTGTTGTGACTCAAGTTAGTCACTAGGGTAGGGTGACACCCTACGCCTATCGACCCTAGATATAAACTTCCACCGAGGCATTGGACGTCCTAGTGGTGCCATCAAGTTGCATTTCATGCCGGTTAAGGATGAACGCGAGCCATGGTAATGGGCGACTCCAAGCTAGGGGAGGTGGCAAGCGGGTCTTATGTCCCTAGGGCCAGTAGTCGACAGGGCAAAGGTTGGGTAGCAATAATCTATCACCTTGAAGGATTAGAATGAGTCTTGGTTTAGAGTGGTGTATTGGGGCTGTTCATTGCATTAGTACTAGTAGACTAGTCAGGGATCAATTGTTCGATAGCACTGCGTGCATGATTTTGGATGACAAGCATATTTTAGTAATTGTTATTTAATTAAGTTTCTTACTTTTGCTCAAGGACCAAGTTGGTATTAGGGGTGATTCCCTATAATTCGACTCGTTTCGAGGGCCAGCGCTAGGCGGTGATAACCAGAGTTGTTCTCATCCTGTCGTAGGGATACGGGTTGTGTTCGATCACTAGCTGAGCACACGGAAGCCGTATCTCGCTCTGTTAATTCCTAAAGTGTCGTGGTAAGAATGGAGAGAAACTCTGTCGGCTAGGGGGCTTAGACGCTTGAGGCCGTCATGTTGTTATGTTGGTGGACACGAACGGACCATAAGAGGCGACAGTCTCTTGGATCTTCGGCGCCATGGATGTGCGAGGATGCATATTTGTAAGATCGTCACAGCATTTGGTGTGATCCAGACCAGATTGGGCACGAGTGGAAAATGGAGGACACCACTGTGTTAGTAATAATAACTGCAGGATTAACCAGCCACTTGGTATCTATCAGGAACAGGTTGAGTACAATAGTAGAGTGCATTGGATGGCAAGGGTTCAAAACCACCCTGAAATTGGAGAAGATGACTTGATCTGGAGGGTATGTAGTATAGGATGCATGTGTATCAGAGTCTTGTTGACATTAGATTAAGTGCATCTGTTTCTGTGCCTTGTATTGTGTATTAGATTTCAGGCAATGGCATACACGAACACTAGGAAATTAGGATGCACGCTTCTTTTGCCATTCAAGATGGTTTGTGGTTGCCAGTTTGGAGATTGTTGTTTCTTATCAGCATTGCGTCAGTCAAAGTACTGACGTTCCCCACCTTTTAGGTACAGGCCCTACCTTTCCAGTAGGTGCAGAAATATCAGAGTCGCGCAGCAGAAGACTCAGGCCGAGGAGCAAGTTCCAGGGAAGCAGATTGACCACACAGCGGAGCTTCGGCCTTGAACAGTCGATTACCATTCTAGGAGACAGCTGGTATCCTTACAAGTGGAGTCTGTGAATATTTTGTAATAAGTTGTAAGAGTTAATGTAATTTGTATTCTTGTTCAAGAACAAGATATTGGTTGTAATCAGCGATGTAATGAATTTATTTGGTAATAAAAAGTTTTATAAATTTTCGTGTTATTATTGTGTTGAGATGCATTTGAAGGCAAAGATTCTGGGTGCGTCACGGATGTCCGGTAACGGGAATCCGGGACGTTACAGTTTGAACTAGTTGGTTGTGCCCAGCAAGTTTGCAGAGGCAACTCTGAGACGGAGTTGAACGATGAGCTTGCCGTTTGATCCCAGCAAATTTGGTGAGACAACTGTAGAACGGAGTTGGACGTTTGAACTTGCTGTTTATGCCTAGCAAGTTTGTAGAGACAACTCTTTGATCGAGTTGGTGTAGAATTTGTTGTTTGATCCCGACAAGATAATAGAGAACTCTGTAACGGAGTTGGACATTTGAATTTGCCATTTGTGCCCAAAAAGTTTTGTAAAGGCAACTTTGAGACAAAGTTTTGAACTTTTCGTTTGATCCCGACAAATTTAGAGAGACAACTTTAGAATGGAGTTGGATGTTTGAACTTGCTTTTTAAGCCCAACAAGTTTTTAGAGATAACTCTTTGATCGAGTAGGTGTAAATCTTGTTGTTTGATCCCATCAAGTTAATAGAGGCAACTCTTTGACTGAGTTGAAGTAGAGCTTGTCGTTTGATCAAACAAGTTTGGAGGGACAACGCAGAGATGAAGTTGAATGTAGAGCTTGCTGTTTGATTCCGACAAGTTTGGAAAGGCAACTTTGAGATGGAGTTGATTGTTAAACTTTTCATTCGATCCCGGCAAGTTTGGAGAGAACTCTGTGAGGAAGTTGAACGTTGAACTTTCTGTTTGTGCCCAGCAAGTTTAGAGAGGCAACTCTTGGATGGAGTTCAACGTAGAGCTTACCATTTGAACTCAACATGTTTTATAGAGGAAACTCTGAGACAGAGTTAAATGTTTGAACTTGCTGTTTGCGCCCAACAAATTTTGTAGAGGCAACTCTTTGATCAAGTTGGTGTAAAGCTCATTGTTTGATTCCAGCAAGTTACTAGAGAACTATGTGACGGAGTTTAATGTTTGAACCTATTGTATGTTCCCAACAAGTTTCGAGAGAACTTTGTAATGGAGTTTGACGTTTGAACTTGTTGTTTGTTTCCAACAAGTTTGGAGAGAACTCTGTGATGGAGTTGGACGTTTGAACTTTTTGTTTGTTCCCAACAAGTTTGGAGAGAACTCTGTGACAAAGTTGGATGCTTGAACTTGTTGTTGGGTCTCGACAAGTTTGGATAAGCAACTTTAAACGGAGTTGAACGTTAAACTAAATTTTTGTGCCCAGTAAGTTTTGTAGAGGCAACTGTAGGCTGACATTAGTTGACGAACCCATTGCATGAAGATGAGGGGTTGTTGGAAGGACTCGAGCGAAGAGCAGGGCACTGAACTCGTTGTATGGAGTTAACGAGCTATTGGCAGAGCTCGAGCAGAGTATGAGCTTTGAACTCATTGTTTGTAGTCATCGAGTTGTTGATGGAGCACGTACAGAGATCAGGGCATTGAACTTATTGTTTGGAGTAAATGAGCTATTGACGGAGCTCGAGCGGAGAGCAAAGCATTAAATTCGTTGTTTGAAGTCAACAAGTTTTTTATGGAGCACGAGTGGAGAGCAGAGCACTAAACTCGTTGTTTGGAGTCAACAATTTGTTGATGGAGCTCTAGCGAAGAGCAGAGCACTGAACTCGTTGTTTGGAGTTAACAAATTGTTGATGGAGCTCTAGCAAAGAGCAGAGCGTTGAACTCGTTGTTTGGAGCCAACGAGTTGTTGATGAAACTTGAGCGAAGAGCAAGGCAATGAACTCTTTGTTTGGAGTCAACGAGTTGTTAACGGAGCCTAAGCGAAGAGCAAAATGTTGAACTCGTTGTTTGTAGTAAATGAGTTGTTGATAGAGCCTGAGCAAAGAGTAAGCTTTGAACTCGTTGTTTGGAGTCAACGAGTTTATGATGGAGCCTAAGTGAAGAGCAAGGCGATGAACTCGTTGTTTGGAGTGAACGAGTTATTGATGGGGCCTGAGCGAAGAGCAGGGCGTTGAACACATTGTTTGGAGTCAACATGGTTCTGACAGAGCCTGGGCGAAGAACGAGCTTTGAACTCATTGTTTGGAGTCAACGGGTTGTCGATGGAGTTCAAGCAAAGAGCAGGGAATCAGACTCGTTGTTTGAAGTGATCAAGTCGTTGATGGAGCTCGAGCGGAGAGCACAACGTTGAACTCATTATTTGGAGCAAACAAATCGTTGATGAATGTTCAAGCGGAGAGTAAGACATTGAACTTGTTGTTTGGAGTAAACAAATCGTTGATGGAGCTCGAGCAGAAAGCAGAGCACTACACTCATTATTTAGATTCAACAAGTTATTGATGGAGCTCGAGCGAAAAGCAGGGAACCAGACTCGTTGTATGTAGTGAACGAGTCATTGATGGCGAGCGATCTGCGTTGAAGTTGTTGTTTGGAAAAAAATGAGTCATTGGAAAATGCTCGAGAGGAGCATTGAACTCATAATTTGGAGCAAACGAGTCATTGATGGAGTTCGAGCAGAAAGAAGAGCATTGCACTCGTTGTTTGCAGTCAACGAGTTATTGATGGAGCTCGAGCGGAGAGCAGATTGTTGAACTCGTTATTTAGAGTCAAAGAGTTGTTTATGAAGCTCTAGCGGTGAGCAGAGCGTTAAACTCATTGTTTGGGGTCAACGGGTTGCCGATGAAGCTCGAGCGGTGAGAAGGCATGGAACTCGTTGTTTGGAGTTAAGTATTTGTTGATGGAGCTTGGGCGAAGAGTGAGCCATCGAACTTGTTGTTTGGAGTCAGCAGGTTGCTAAGGAAGCTCGAGTGGCATAGCGGTCGTCGAACTCGTTGTTTGGAGTCAACGAGTTGCTGATGGATCCCGATCGGTGTGCAAGGTGTCGGACTCGTTGTTTGGAGTCGATGGGTTGTTGATGGAGATCAAGCGGTGAGCAAGGCGTGGAACTCGTTGTTTGGAGTTTACGAGTTGTTGATGGAGCTCAAGCAGTGAGCATGGTGTCAAACTTGTTGTTTGGTGCTCGAGCGTCGTGCAAGGCATCAAATTCATTGTTTGGAGCCAACGAGTTGTTGATGGGGCCTGAGCAAAGAGCAGGGCATTGAACCTGTTGTTTGGAGTTAACAAGTTGTTGATGTGGCTCGAGCGAAGAGCAAAGCATCGATGTAGCGCCCCGAATTTCCAATATGATATCTCATAAATACGTGGCACAAATCCCAGCATCAACTTCAATTATAATAGTAAACATAGCCAAAAAAAATACAGATAAATTTTTTCTTAACCTTTATTACATTAGTTCATTACAAAACACAGTGGAAAGACAAACACCTTGTATTACAATCTTTTCTTTACGACACATCTTTTACAATTTTACATAAGCCATAACATCATTCTATCTCAAGCATCCAAATCTAAAGCTATAAGAAACTACCTGTAAAACATAAGGCTAGAGATAACCCTAATCCCCAAAACTACAGGGGTCAGCCATAACGGTGTGAGTGACATAATAAATAAATACAACATAAGTAAAACATGAAACATAGTATCATAAACAACATGTATCAATAGCAAGAGTAAATGAAATAAAGAACAACAATAATGAAAACATCAAGTGAAAGTAGACTAAGTGTCAAGTGTAGAAAACAGGAAACAACATGCAGTAATCCAAGTCAAGAAAACATCAATGCTATATGCTGACTCTCTAATGCATACTTGTTGGATTCTATGCATCCCACTCTCCATAGGTCCGGTGCAAGCCCTTAACGTTATCCACTTGATAGGGTTTAATTTCCCGATATGCAACTAATCCTACCACGATGACTACTACGAGATATAGATAAACTGTGAGTATTAGCCCACACCTCGATAATTTCGGAGACTATTTCACTCACACCTGGGAATCTTCGAGAATACCCCACACCACAAGCTATGGCGCCTCATCACACGAATAGCACATGAGTGTCGCCTCGACCCCGACAATTTCGGAGATCAATCCCACACCGCAGGTAATTTCGGAGACTATTTCACTCACACCTCGATAATTCCGAGGATAATCTCACACCGCAAGCCATATTGAGGTCCACAACCCATATTCTCATTTCATCATATCGCCATCTAGTGTCTGTCCTTATTTATTTAAGTTAATTAATAAATTTCGAATCTCCTAGAGTTGGTGCACCCTACCGGACTTAGCTCAACTGATCAACAACAAGCCTCAACAGGTCAAAACACAATAACTCAACTGCCGGTATATAGGGTCCCACACACCCTCTAGAGACACACACTCAACCAATAATCCCAAACCTTCCATATCGATACTTTTATAAAACATCTTGAAAACATGTAATCTGTAGTATAATGATATTTATAACAGTAGGTCATTAATCCGAAAAACATTGAAGAACCAATTGTTTTAAATGACATTAGAAAAACTCAAGAAAACATCAGTCAGAGCAGTGGCAGTCGCTGTAAACACCAGTCGGTCGACTGTCCCACGTGAAAACCCAACACTTCAGGAAAAATATAAATCTAAGTATAGTCAGTCGACTGTATAAAGTTCTAGGTCGACTGTCCTGCATAAAAATCCAAAACTAAAAGAAAACACAAAACAGAGCAGAGGCAGTCGGCTGTGAAAATAGGTCAGTCGTCTGTCCCGCACGAAAATCCAGAACTTCGAGAAAACACAAATCAGATCAGAGGCAGTCGACTGTATAAGGTGATCAGTCGGCTGTCCCGCACGAAATTTCAAAACATCAAGAAAACACAGTAGACAGGTCGAGACGGTCGACTACTGATATTTATCGGTCGACTGTCGACCTGCATACTGCAGTTTTAGTTGTGCACATTTCAACCGATACGGGGTTTTACTTTATAAAAACCAAATCTGTAAAAGGTACAATTCTGATATGTTCAAATACGACTTGTAAAGTATATAAGAGTCCATAAAAACCGATCAAAACTACTTTGAATTGATAAAAATAGCTTTTTGATGAATTTCTTCAAAATAAAATATGAATGTGTGCGTATATCAAAACTAGAGTTTTTAAGAATCAATCATACATCAAATAACTTCGTATTATGTTCCAAACCATATCAATGCCGAAATAATTAAGATTCAATCAAAATTCTACAAAACACACAAAAATCCAATTTCTTCAAAAACAATGAAATAAGATATTTATGTACAAATGTATGTGTATGTTTGTGCATCAAAGAAAAACTTCAAAATCCATCAAGTAGAAATAATGTAGGCATTTAAATTCCAAAATTGAGCAATTCAAATCCAAGTAAAAGCTTCACAAAACCACGAAATCACCAATTTACAATTAATGTAATAAACCCAAATCTAGGTATCACAAATACAATCTTCCAAACTCGATCTCTTAATTCATTAGTCATTCTCAAGGTTCCTCAAACTCAATCATAATTGTTTTCAATAGTTAACTCATGAACATAAACAAATTTAACATTACTATGGCCAAATTACATTCATCCAAACTCATCAATAGTCAAAGTCTCATTTTTAGTCAATTTGTGCATAACATTCACCATACATAATCAAATCAGCAATAATTCAAAAGAAATAGCCTACTCATGATTTATAATAGGTTCTTTAACAATCTCAAATCATCCACATACAATTCTAATCATCAATACAAAATTTCCCTGAAAGATCCAATTTTTAATTTATCTTTTCATCAAATCCATCATATGTATTCATACTAATCCCTAGAATGCTTTCTAATAGATGAAACACCACATACAAAATTCAAGGAACAATACAAAACAAATTATATCACTCACCTTGTTGAAGAAAATGAAACAAAGACAAATAGAAAATAAGAAATATCCATCCTTCGCAAGAAATCCAAGATCCTCGCTTTAGAATTCCAATAAAATAAGATATAAGAAATTCCTTGTGTTGTGCAGCAAAGAGACGGCTGCACTTCACCCTAAATAGGCCGGGATTAAATGTTTATAGGGTTTTTGAAGACATTTGCAAAATACTCATTTTAAATATATCTTTACATATATGGATCCCCATACTAGGAAGTTAGATAAAACCAATTTAATTGAACTAAAAACAAAAATGTCCTATTCTAATATCAGTCAGCACTATTCGAAAAACCCAGAATTACGAATTTGCATTTTCACCACTCTAAAAGGCAGTTTTGAATTTTGCAAAAGATCTTCTTTTATCAAAACTTTTAAAATAAATCAAAATTATTAAAACAAAAGTAAACTCTTTTCTCCTGAGTTGACTAGGCATCATACCCAGCCCAAAAATCCGAAAATCTGGAGTTTTCACTCCCATTGGCAATTTTGTACAGAAGTCCTTCTTTTTTGTAATATTTGCAAATAGGTCCAATAATCATCAGAAAATTTCAAAAAACTCACAAATAATATCTAATAATAAATAATGATTTTTCCCCAAAATAAATTTTGACTTTGAACCCCTCAAGAAGATACTTGCACGTGTAAAAAGATAAATTTTCAGAAAATATTCATTAGATTCCCAAAAATCATTTTAATTCATTTATAAATCTTTAAAAAATTATTTAGCAAATCTGGGGTGTTACGTCGAACTCATTTGGTGTCAACGAGTTATTGATGGAGCTTGTACGGAGAGCAGAGCGTTGAACTCATTGTTTGGAGTCAACGAGTTACTGAGGGAGCTCGAGCGGTGAGCAAGGGGTTGGACTCGTTGTTCGGAGTCAACGAGCTGTTGATGGAACTCGAGCGGAGAGCATGGCGTTGAACTCGTTGTATGGAGCTAACAAGCTGTTGACAGAGCCTGCATGGAGAGCGAGCTTTGAAATCATTGTTTGAGGTCAACTAGTTGTTGATGGAGCTCGTGCGGAGAGCAGAGCGTTGAACTCATGCAGATAGCTTGTTGTATAATATTTGCAAGAGTTTTGCAGCGATAATTTTACTTGCAGACTCATTGCGGTTTGACACTTGTAATACGACCTATAGTATTGTACTTGTAAATATTTATAATGGCACTGGATCTGAATACATAGATTTGCGGTAGTTATGTGATTTGAAGAATTCTTTCACATGTTTGATCCTTGCTGTGTAACTTGTTGAAATTGATGAGCCGTCGACTGGGTTCTTTGTAGCTGAAGAACAAGGCATCGAACTTGTTGTTTGTAGCTAACAAATTGTCGATGGGGTTGGAATAATGTGCATAGTGTTTGATGGAGTTAGAACTTGTCCGTTTTGTACCCAGCTGGTTGTAGAAGCAATTCTGAGGAAGAGTTATTTTCCAAACCTGATGTATGGGTGTTTAGCTAGTTGTAGGAGCAACTCTGAGAAAGAGTTATTTTCCAAACTTGCTATATGGGTCATCCAAAAAATTATGAGAGTCACATCGAGTGGCGAGTTGAACACCAAATTTTTCTCTTCCAAGTTTTATTGGAGTAACTACAATCCACGATTTTAGACTTCTGATCTATCTTTAAGGAATTTTAACTAGTTTTTGGAATAGATTGAATGGTGAGTTGAACTCTGAACGAGCTTGATTGCATGTTGCTAAAGTAACTCCGAGTTATGAGTATGAATTCCGAACTTGTTAGTTTAGGTATTAACAAGTTGTAGGAGCAGATCGAATGACGAGTTAAACTCCGAACGTGCTTGGTTGCATGTTGCTAAAGTAACTTCGAGCAATGGGTATAGACTGTGAACCTGTTGTTGAGGCGTTAACGGGTTGCAGGAGCAGGTTAAATGACGAATTGAACTCTGAACTTGCTTTATTGCAAATTGCTAGAATAACTCCGGGCCATGAGTACGGACCCCGAACTCATCTTATATTGGAGCTTTTAATAAGTTATTTGTGTCGTTTCTAGGAGTAGGCCTGCCATTTAGTTCATTGTATGCATCCGTAGAGTTTTACAATTATTCTGCAAAAAAAAGTACAAAATTTTGTGGGAAAATAAAACTAAGCGGCTGCTCTAGTGGCTAGCCGTTATTACATGCAGTGAGCGTAGTGAAAGCGGTATTTATTGAAAAGTAAAACTAAATGGCTGCTATAGTGGTTGACCTTTATTTAGAAAATAATGAAAATATATAAAGGAGGCGGGCATTAAGCGCCCTTGTTGAAGTTCATGAGGTATTCCACTTTCCATGTCCTTGCTGATATCTCCTTGTCCCTCGGGTCTTCAAGTTGATGAGTCGTTAAACGAACAACTTGGTAAACCTTGCATGGACTTGCCTGTTTTGGGTCTTCAGATTCTCTATTGTGTTTAGGTAGGACTGTTTCATGCTGTAGAATGAGCAGAGCGACTTCGAGCGAGGGGTTCAAGTCTATTATTGTATTCTGATGAGAACGAATTTGGACCTGGTGGGAGATGATTTGGCAGGTTTGGAAGTTCTTGGCAGGATTTTCTATGGCAGTGGCTTCAAGCTTTTTTACAATCTTGGAGTTACTGTGATGGCTTTCCGGTAGTAGCTCTATGGCATCGAGGGGGATAATAGAGCTCCCCATTGTAGCGGTGTAGTATGCTCGTGCTATTTGTTGTATCCATATAACTTGGCCTACACTTGCGGTTCTTGGAAACATCATTTTTATGTGGTAGGCCGAAGCAACTGCATGAAAGGCTGTTAGGCCTGGATGGCCAAATTTGGCATTTATGCGGCTTTGACATCAACTACCATAAATTTTAATGCTTCCGTTCAAACAGAGGGGGCTTTTCCTGCTATCACATCGAGTGTGACGATTCCTTCTATTTGAACGGGTATACCGAAGAATCCGTGGAGTGTATAACCGGCTGACTTGAGTCGATCTCGAGAGAGCTTTCGGCCGTTGAAAGTATTCATGAAAAGGATGTTTACTGAGGTACCATTGTCCACCAAGATGCGGCGTACCTCATAATTTAGCATGGAAAGGTTTATAACCAATGCGTCATAATGAGGTGTACAGACACATTCTAAGTCCTTGTCGGAGAAAGATATCATGACCACAGTGCTTTTGGCAGGCGAGATGTTATGTACTGAGTTGTAATCCCTCCCCCCCCCCCCCCCCCATCGGACCTCCATGAATAGATTGAAGAATGGCCATATGTTCTAAGTCTTGTGATTTGGAGGGCCACTCTTGACGCTATTAGCCCCCCCGTGCTGGAGGAGTTTTGGCTTGTTGTTTTGCTGAACAAATTTAGAGAGATAACCCTAACGAATCAAGCCTTCATCTATTTCTTTGAGGTCTCAGCGTTTGTCGGTAGTGTGTCCATGATCTCTATGAAATGCGCACTACTTGTTCATGTCTTTTCTCTTGCAAGATGTGGTCATCTTTGTAGGGGGGGGATTATTCCATCCTTCTTAACTTCCATGAGGATGGCTGACACGCTTGCATTGAGAGGAGTGAACTTGTCAAAGCATGGTGCTGGAGGAGGACGGCATTGACCTACGTTGTCTTTTTGAAACTTCCTGGGTCCCCCTTCGCTTTCATTCTTCTGTTTGTGCCCGAAAGGTGAATCATTCTTGCATTAAGAGTAAAGAGCTTCCTCGCTCCTAATATATTTTTCACTCCTTTCTAGGAGCTCAGTGTAATCTTTAGGAGGCTTGTTCATGAGGGAGGCTTTCAGTCTTTGTTAGTAACGTTGTGGCAGAAGGCGGCAGCTGCCACTGACGAATATAGGGGAAATATGGACCTTGCTTCGGCTGTGAAGCACTTCACAAAGTCCTTTAGCAGTTCTCCATCATTGTTCTTTAATTCCAACAGGGAACCACTTGTTTTTTCAACCTTGCGGCAAGTAACAAAGTGCCATTATGAAGAGCTCCTCAAGCTGCTCGAAGAAGAATATTGACTCTGGAGTGAGGCAGGAGTACCATTACCTTGCTGATCGCAGGGAACGTTTGACACATGAGCACATCATTGGCATTATATCATGAGAGTTTTAAAACTCTCAATATGGTTAGTCAGGTATGATTCACCATCGCATGAATCGAATTGAGGAGCTTTGAAGTTCTTCGGAATGGATGCATCAATGATGGATTTGCTGAAAGGAGGTTGACTGAGGTGGTAAGCCCTGATGGAGCAGTTCCCATCAATATTCATCTGTTCCAAGTGATCTTCTACTTCTCGGATATGGCGAAGGACTTGGTCGTCCTTCCCTTTGGATCCATTTGAGTTGCCAGAATTTTCTCCAATTGAAGGAGTAAAGTGGTGGCTCTATGAGCGTCGACCCTGATCATGAGTACCTCGATTAGCATGGAGGATGTTGTGCTTGAAGTTCTCCAATTCGGTCCTAGTGACTGGGACCTCTTTCTATTATTTATATCAAGTTTCTTTCGACATTCATGAGTCAGGCTTCTTTCTGCAGTGCACCTCCTATGAGAGGAGGAGTATCTTGATCTCGATCTTCAGGGAGAGTTGCTTCTCTGGTTTACTTGGCATTCTGAGCGGAAGGCCTCACCCCGTGCATGCCTCTTGTCCAAAAGAATCCTTAGATCGGTCCCCTATTGCATGGTGCTGATGATTTGGTAGAGATCTCTTGACCCCCGGGGGCCTCGCATGGCCATTGAATCACTTGAAGGATTATAGACGGAGATATGGTCGTGTAGAGGGCATTGTTCATGACGGCTTTGTCGGGAGCCCCTTGGTGCGTCTCCGATGACAGGAGCTTGACTAGGCTGATGGGGCAGATCCGGCTGATGAAATGGAATTAGGTCCTTGATGGGAGGAGCTGGTTGACGAAGTGAGTTGGTGCGACAGCTGGATGCCACTGCTCTCCCTCTTAGTGTTGGTGGCATGGCGGTAAGTTTGATCTGTGTAGTTTTCCACAGATGGCGTTAATCGATTGCTGCTTATTTTGGTGTGGGAGCAAACAAATAGTGAGTTTATATTTGAAGGAAACTACTAAAGATCTAACATTTGATCTTCCTTGTAAAAAGTAGGTAGAGTTCCCGAGAGTAGATCTGGATCGTTGATTGAACACTGTGTTCTCAATCTGATGGTTACTGATGCAACTGATGGACCTACAAAAAGCCTGAAACACCGGGGTTGTCCCCGGCAACAGACATTCCGACGCTCAAGTCAGAATCAGAGAGAGAAACAGAGTTTAGGAGAGAAATTGCAGATTACCTTCTGACTGAGGAGGGGAGAGGGTATTTATAGGCTTGAGAAATAGTTTAGGAGATCAATATGAATCCACTATATTGAAGTGAATTCCTTATCTCCTGTTTTGACTCTGTCTTAAGAGATAAGACTCTCTTGTCTGGGGATAAAAGATTTGACTTACAGCCCTCATGAGCTGTAGGTCTCTCCTAGTGGGCCTAATTTATCACTTTTAATGGACTTGAAAGCGGCCCATGTCTTATTAGATGAGCCTGAAGAATGTTCGGACCTGTTAAAGTGGCCGGTTATAATTAATCTACCTGTAAAACATTTTAGATATGTGCTAGAATCATACGACCCTGATTTGCTGTGATTTTTACCATTATCACCACCCCTAGAAGTAAAAACCTCTCTCTTTCATATCTAATATAAATCCAACTTTCAGTAACCTCAACCTACACTACAAGAAATTTGACATATACCAACAGACACCTGTAGTGACGGTCACTAAAACCGTGGGTATAGACATCGTATACCTACAGACGTATAGTAAATTATGGGTATAGGTATCTTATGGCTTTTGAGTTTTTAATCTGTAACTATAAGCTTTTAATCCATAACTAGTATTTATTTTCTCCCTCTCTCACCAAACCCTATCTCCAAATCCCCCTCCTCCCGCCGCCATGCCCCACCAGCCCAATCTCCTCTCTCTCTCTCTCCCTCTCACCCAACTACTGCACCTCCGTTGTCATCGTCCCCCGTCCCCCATCGCCGTCCCCCCGTTGTCCCCCCTCCCCCAATCTCTTTCTCTCCTTCTCACAAACTGCACCTCTTCCTCCGCCGTCGTCTTTCGTTATCCACTATCATGAGCATGATATTTATTTCAGAATCAGGTTTGTTAGCTTCTCTGCAATTTGGGAAAGAGGATGGCTGGCTTGCAACTTTTTATTCTTGTCTAATAAAGAAGGTAGAGTGCTAAAACATTTGTATCTACATGTATGTTTTTTATGTATAAAATATAGTAATAAGAACAATATTGTAGATTTCAATTTGGTACTTTTTCATCATTTACTAATGCAGTAATTGAATACTTTGTTTCTTCCATCCTTCAACATGACAAAGAAAATGTTGTAGAAGAAAAATTTACCGAAGTGGATAGAGATATTTGCAGGGTAGTTTCTTCAACTTCTTCTTCTACTCTAGCATTAAGAAACAACACAGACCTCTTGGTCTGTAAAGCTGAATATTACCACCAATGTGGAGAACATCAAAAATATTTTGAACTCATTTCTGTGTAAGTTTTAAAGCAATTGTTCTATTAAGCATAATAAATTTCTATTTCTTGATACTTATATTCTTTTTCATAATAAATTTTAGGTTTCTATCCAGAGATCCTTTCCACTTGAAGTGCACATTAGTTTACATAGTAGCTGCTACGGAGCTTGGACACTCTAATGAACTCTATCTTATGGCTGAGAGTCTGGTAAAGGATTATCCTCAAAAGTGATTCTCTGTCAATCATATCTGTTTCATTAACATTTCACTTTGGTTTTGTGTCCCAGACATTAGTGAGCTTATTTTTAATTAGGTTACAAAGCATGAATGTGATAGTTATATTTTCAGTGTTCACTATGCTCAAATACCATCTTGATAAAGATAATTATGAACTCATATAATAACTAGTAGCTGTGGAACCTCCGAGTTGATATCACCAATTTTTAGTCTCTTATTTCCACCCGACTGAAAACTTTGATGGTAATTTTCCGTATGTCTAATTGAGAAAATCATCCTTGCTAATAAGTTCTGCAATTGTATGATAATTGTAATTCATTTATAAGAACAATGGATGAGAATACTATGCTTTAAAGATCTTTTTTTTTCTGCATGAATTCTATGTTGTTTTATAACATATATATGAATTTTATTTCTTTTCATGATACAATTATTTCACCCATTGTGTTGTGTAGGTGCTATGCTCGTCTTCCTGTTAGGGCTACGGAATGTCGGAAGAAGAAATGTGGCTATAGCAATCAGGTTATTTCTTTTCTATAATATATCTAACATGCTTCGAGTAAAAAAAAGTGTTCTCATCATGTTGACTTCCCTTAGAGTGAACTTGTCATGCACATTTTAGCTTAGTTTGTGGAAGTACTAATTGCTGTATGGATAGAATTTGTGGGACTTCCCTTCTGCATGATGCAAGTATGCCTTTGTATGATGAGTTTTGTTTATATAATGAAACTGTGATGCAATTGGAATCAGCTTGGACTTGTTTTATGCTTAACGAGTTGTTAATAACTACGAACAGGATTTTTTTCATTATATAATGAAATAGGATGTACAGTTGGCACTGGTTCATTTGGTGTAGTCTTTCAAGTATGTGGTATTTTCCTTCTGTCTTACTGCTAAATTTCCTCTCATTGTTAATACGCATGAGTTTTATTTGTATGTGTCAACACCCTTCTAGTAGTCACAACCAAAATAATCCTGACCACCTTGTTTTCTTCTATGCTTTCTTAAATTCTATCTATGCAAACTGGAAGCTATATCTAACATTTTTTTGGTTTGCAGGGTGAATAAGCCATACTTGACTATAGCTGTTGGAGATCTATCTGTTCAGTCGACATGGGTTTTGGTTTTATCTTTTGCAGTTGTTGGCCTTCTGATAGTCGGATTGAACTTTGGGCCTTTTATTAGTTCTCTTAATTGTTTGGGACTTTTTTTGTGGACTATCTATTCCGTGCCTCCATTTGGACTAAAGAGATTTCTTATTGCAGCATTTCTTATTATTGCCATGGTATTTTCTATTTGTTTTTCTGTATCAGTTATTCATTTCATGTGTTTAACTAATACATGTACAAGATATCATTATGTATTTGTTTTCATTTACTTATTCTTTTGCTGCAATACATGATAAACAAAAAAAGAAAACCATCTCTTTTGCTTATTCCCTTTTTTCTTAAAACACAGACTGGGAAGGCTGATTTCAAGACACTTGAGAAGAAAGCAATGGAATGGGGGGAACCAACTGTTGCATGTGGACATCAGGTTTGTTTATTAACAATATTCCAATCTCACTGCCGAACAAGTTTTCTTTATTACCCTCTTCGCTAAATGTGCCTAATAAATATGCTTTTAAATTTTTGATGGTGCAGGAACTTGCTGAGATGATCTTCCAGTCAGCATTGTAGATCCAAGTTATTTATTGGCGAGTTGTAGATGTACACTATTTATTGGCAATGGAAGCTAATTTTCTGTTGATGGAGCAAACTTAGAAATTAAGTTGATGGGATTGTTATAAGGCTTTATATGCTTATTATATGTTAGTATGGTACTCTTAGGTTGACATTTTAACTATTTTGTAATTTGACATGATTGTAATACTTCATTAATTTTTAATATGATTGAAGTTTAATTTTATTTAATTATGTTTCATAAACACATTTATTTATTTTATTGTGTATTTAGTTTATAATTGGATTAATATTATAAAAGAAAATATTAAATTATCATAAGCGTAATTAATAAGAAAAAATTGTGTAGAGCGATGGGTATATATTCAAATATTTGGATGCGAAAACCATCACTAAAACCTATAGCAATGGAGTTTCAACCGTGGGTATAGGAAAGTAAGAGGTGTCGTTAAAACCTATACCAATGGATACGAAACCGTGGGTATGACACCGACGTTTTGTCCAACGGGTAAAAAAACCGTCGCCATAGGATATGGGGACGGCATTCTGCCGTGGGTATAGCGAATCATTGACTACAGAAAAATATGTCCGTCGATATAGATTTTACAGACTATACCTACGGTTTTCTGCCTTTTTCCTACGGAATTTTGCTGTCACTGTATGTCAAATTCCTTGTAGTGCAAGGATAACTAATGTCTAGGCTATCATCAGATTCAGTTCAGACAAGGGCTTTTTCAATCGATGTCATCTCCTTGGTTGTGTCCTCACCGGCAGGGACCGTGGGAACTTTCTATATGCTCTATACGTATCCCGTCCCCTCTGAACCCTTTTCAAAACCACCATCGTCGTACTTTGATATCAGTTGACTTGTTTGATAAGATTGGGGAAGTGTTGAACCCATCTAGCTCCTCCCTCCTAGTTGATATCACGTCTTCCTATCGTTGTCACCCTCTTCTTTTCTTTTTAGAATTTTTGTACCAAAAATATCCATTAGTCCCCATGAATATGATGAATTGTATTTGTAGAAAGGATCTCGCTTCAATTTATGGATATAAGTTTCTATCTTGATTGTGAATAAACTCGCGAAGTGGGAGTTCATGTAGAGGATGAAAATGTGTTTTTAAAACCCATGGGTTCCCAATCTCCATTCATGAATGACAATATATACATCTTCTTCAGTTACTCCAGTTGGGAATAATAGTTGAAGCCAAAGCTGATATTTCTTTCTTTCTTTCTTTTTTACCTTTTTAAAAAAAATAAAAAATTCTAATTTTTAATTCATTTCAGATATCTGAATCCACTTTGAATATAAACGGTTTATTAACCCACCAGGGAAGTTGAAATTGATGATGTGGCACCTTTCAGACTTGTTTTATAAATATTTTTGAGATATTGCCACTCATATATATATATATATATACATATATATATATATATATATGGGAAAAAGGGGTATGAGCAACTTGCTCATTTAGTAAATAAACAATTGATGATGTGGCATACATGTGATTGGAAAATTCTTAAAAGAGTTAGTTGTCCAATGTATCACATGCATGCCACATAATCAATTTCTCATACTAAATGAGCAAGTTACTCATATTCCTTTTTCCCATATATATATATATATATATGAGTCGACATATCTCAAAAATATTTATAAAACAAGTCTGAAAGGTGCCACATCATCAATTTCGACTTCCCTGGTGGGTTAATAAACCGGTTATATTCAAAGTGGATTCAGATATCTGAAATTGATGATGTGGCACCTTTCAAACTTGTTTTATAAATATTTTTGAGATATGTCCACTCATATATATATATATATATATATATATATATATATATATATATATATATATATGGGAAAAAGGGGTATGAGCAACTTGTGATTAGAAAATTCTTAAAAGAGTTAGTTGTCCAATGTATCACATGCATGCCACATAATCAATTTCTCATACTAAATGAGCAAGTTACTCATATTCCTTTTTCCCATATATATATATATATATATATATGAGTCGACATATCTCAAAAATATTTATAAAACAAGTCTGAAAGGTGCTACATCATCAATTTCGACTTCCCTGGTGGGTTAATAAACCAGTTATATTCAAAGTGGATTCAGATATCTGAAATGAATTAAAAATTAGAATTTTTTTTTTAAAAAAAAGGAAAGAAAGAAAGAAAGGAAGAAATATCAGCTATGGCTTCAACGATTATTCCCAAGTGGAGCAACTGAAGAAGATGTATATATTGTCATTCATGAATGGAGATTGGGAACCCATGGGTTCTAAAACACATTTTCATCCTCTACATGAACTCCCACTTTGTGAGTTTATTCACAATCAAGATAGAAACTTATATCCATAAATTGAAGCGAGATCCTTTCTACAAATACAATTCATCATATATCATGGGACTAATGGATATTTTTGGTACAAAAATTCTAAAAAGAAAAGAAGAGGGTGACAACGATAGGAAGACGTGATATCAACTAGGAGGGAGGAGCTAGATGGGTTCAACACTTCCCCAATCTTATCAGCTATGGCTTCAACTATTGTGTAGATCAATGTGAACGGTTCAGATCGTCGATACGAAGGCGGAAAAGCCGAGTGTACATGAGTGCACACGGAGGGGCGGTGCACGGGGGTGGTGCACAATGGAAGATTTTCCTATATATATATATGGGTAAAAGGGATATGCGCAACTTGCACATTTAGTAAATGAGTAATTGATTATGTGGCATGCATATGATACATTGGACAACTAACCCTTTTAATGATTTTCCAATCACATGTATGCTACATCATCAATTGCTTATTTACTAAATGAGCAAGTTTCTCATACCCCTTTTTCCATATATATATATATATATATATATATATATACATATATATGGGTAAAAGGGGTATGAGCAACTTGCTCATTTAGTAAATGAGCAAGTGATGAGGTGGCATGCATGTGATACATTGAGTATCTAACCACTTTTAGGATTTCCCAATCACATGGATGCCACCTCATCACTTGCTCATTTACTAAATGAGCAAGTTGCTCATATCCCTTTTACCCTATATATATATATATATATATATATATATATATATATATATATATATATGGACAATGACCAAGAGGCACCTAAAGTTTGTGCTAATACCCTAAATACACGTGAAGTTACGGTAGTACCCTAAATGCACCTGAACTTGTCAAAATTGGACCTATAGACACCTGCGTCCAATTCCATTAGTTTTTTAACAATTAGTAGGTGAAATTACTTTTTTACCCCCAGGCCTTTAAAAAATCATAAAAAATCCTTTAAAATTCCTAAAAATATCCAAAAAAATTCTTAAAAATTCCTAAAATTCCCTTAAAACTTCCTTAAAATTTTCTTTTATATTCCATTGCATTTCTAAAAAATTCCTTTTAAATTCCTTATAATTTCCTTTAAAAATAATTTTAAAAATCCTTTAAATTTCCTTTTAAATTTCTTAAATTTCCTTAAAATTTACTATAAAATTCCTTTAAATCTAATTGAAAAATAGAACAAAAAGTTCTTTAAAATTGAGATTCTATTTCTACAATTGAGAGTGCCAACTGAACCAAAAATCCTTTTTTAAAATTTTGTTCTCTAAATTCTTAACAGAGGCCATAGTTTATTCTGAATAAAAAATCTTTAATCATCATATATTAGTATATCATAACATTCTGAACTAATAAATTATTTAGAACCAACATAGAGCAAAGAGTTTATTGAGATACATTTTCATCTTTAGATCATAAGTATCCAACAGATAGCAAACAAAGAACTGAAGAATATAGATACAATCCCAAATGCATACTTATTTTGTGCCAAGCATGGTCAAACTCCACACCAGATCGGGGCGAACACCAAACAGCAAATGGAGATCGGATGTGCACAAAACACCAAATGCCAAGTGCAACGAATCATAAAAAAAGCAACTCAACGGATCGAAACCCCACACTGGATCCACACAAACAGCAAACAGCAAGTTCAGATCGTGTCATCCACAACAGCAAACAGCGAAGTCGACCAATGGTGTTCCTCTTCCTTCCTCACATCGATAGAGTGAGAGAGAGCATGGGAGAGTTGGCGGCGTTCAGGACGACGGCATCGACTATGATGACGGAGGCGCTGCGGCAAGGACTATGATGACCACGGCGGCGGTGTGGTCGGGAAGCGACGGCAACGACCAACGCAACGCGAAGCAACTCTGTTTTCACGACGAAACAGGGGAAACGACGATGGGCTCTGTTCTCGGCTTGGATGGCGACGATGAGAACGATGGGGGGGTTCTCCGGAGGTTGAAGGGGGGTGCACGGCGAAGGCGAAGACGAGGCGGTGATGGGGATGGGTTAATGGCGAAGGCGAAGTTGGCAATGGCGATGGGTGCAGGCTTGGGCGCGACAGGGATGGCGAGGATGGGGGGCACGACAATGAGTTGAAGATGACGATGAGAGGGTGACGATGAGGGTGATGGAGGTGGACGAGGTTGGCGATCGGAGGAGTGGCGATGGGAGATGGGCTTCGGTTGAAGATGGAACGGAGAGAGGGGGGAGGGTATTTTGTTCTTTTCACGTGCCTCTTAACGGGTTTAAACCCGTTAAGGGATATATTCCAGAAATATTCTACTAACTTAACTGAGAAATTAACGGCGGGGGTCTTTAGGTTCAAATAATAGAAGTTTGGGTGCTATTGGGGTATTATAGTAACTTCAGGTGTGTTTAGGGTATTAGCACAAACTTTAGGTGCCTCTTGGTCATTGTCCCATATATATATATATACTAGGTTTGCCCGTTGACACGTGCCTACGACACGTCTTCGGAACGGTGCACCTTATTTGATCATATAAAATAGTTTTGGAAGTCCAGCAAATTAATTGAAATAGCAAACATATTATATGAGAAATTTTTGGGGGTCCAGCAAAAAACATATTATATGATTTTTTTGATTTTTTTAAAAATTATTTTTAAAGTTTTTAATTTTTTTAATTTTTTAATTTTCTTAATTTTTTGAATAGAAGAGGGAGGGAGAGAGAGAGAGAGAGAGAGAGAGAGAGAGAGAGAGATAATTAAATAAATATAGGAGGTGTTTTAGGTGGGGGATTTGAATTTGAGTTTTGGGGGGAAACTTTTGGGGGGGGAAATATGCTTTGTGTGGTTAGATCTGGGCCTTTGATTTTTGAGGTAATTGAAGGAGAGCCACTTGATAGCTTTCTTTGTGTTTTGTTATATAGACTAGATTTGCTCGTGGGCACGTGCCTATGGCACGTCTTCGAAACGATACAACACACGAAAAGCCATGTAAACAGTAAAACAACAATTATGTAGTTCAAGTTTGAATAGTATGACAATAATTAGTTGTGAATAAAAATTCATGTTTCTATTAGTATATGTTGAAAAATAATTATAAATGATGGTGTAAAATCCAACTTCTTAGAACTTTAAGGATGGAAAATGATGAAATTTAACTGTTGAAGAGATATTTGCTATTTTCAATATAACATGTGCAAAAAAAAAAAACATAAAAATTTTGAAAATTTTACAAATCTAAAATCTTAAAATCTAAATTTTTAAGTAAATAAAGAAAGAATGGGAGAGAGAGAAAGAGAAAAATATGAAAAAGTGAAGAGAGAAGAGAGAAAAGAGAGATAGTAATAAAGTAATAAGTTTTTTAGTTTTGAGAGGAAAAATTTAATTTTGGGGTTTGAAATTTTAGGCGGGAAAATATGTTTTGGGAGAATCAATCTAGGCTATTGATTTTAGGGGAGATTGAATGAGAGCCACGTGATAGCTTTCTTTGTAATTTATTATATATATATATATATATATATATATATATATATATATATATATATATTAAGTATATTATTATGAAATGGTGAGAAGAAATTTTTATCGTGAGCAAGAGATCTCAGCCACTCGATTACGATCCAATGGCTGAGATCGACTCCGCCCAAATCTAAGCGAGAGAGGGGTAGTTGATCATTTCTTCATTTCTTTCTCTTCTCTTCAGTTCTTTCTTCTCTTCTCATCTTGAAAATTTTGCCGTACTGACCCACTTTTGGAAAATATTTGGCACTCTACCCTACTTCCGAAAACAATTAGCGATCTGCCCCTGTTTAGGACATGTTAGCATAAACCATTATTGGAAATAATGGCATAGGTTATTTATGTGCCATTATTTCCAATAACGGCATCTATTTTACTTTTTTCCATGCCGTGATTTGGAATAACGGCATCAGTATATTTATCTTACAAGTGTGAATCTTCTAACTTTAAAAAATTGTAAGGGTGAAAAAAACTTATAAATAATGCAGTTATCCTGAATAACGGCATTCGAATGACTGATGCCGTTATTGAAGATAACGGCATCAGTTATATATAAATGAAGTTAATTTTTTTAAAAAAAAATTTATAACTGATGCCGTTATTTGGAATAACGGCATCAGTTATAAAAAATTTCTATAAAAAAACTGTGATTGCTACTCAAAGAGAGAGATAGAGAGAGTGAGTTGGTGTGGGTGTAATGTAGCTGTAGAGAGAGTGAGTGGGTTGGGTTATTATACAGACTAGCTAGAGGAACAAATTAAAACTTAAATGGACCCACACCCACTCACTATCTCTCAATCTCTTTAAGTAGCAATCAAAGTTATTTTTTTTAGAAATTTTTTATAACTGATGCCGTTATTCCAAATAACGACATCAGTTATAAATTTTTTTTATAAAAAAATTAATTTATTATTCATTCTCTCGTTTCCAAATAACAACAAGAGTTCATTTATATATAACTGATACCGTTATCTCCAATAACGGTATCAGTCATTCGAATGCCGTTATTGTGGATAACGACATTATTTTTTTTTGAGGTAAAAGGTGGAATAAGGCCACCCTGTTTCATTAATAATAAGTTAATAAAACAAGCCCGGCGTACCGGGAGAAAACAACAGTACAAAACAAAAGTACGATGCAGAAAGAAAATGCAAGAAAACAAACATACACCCCCAACAAACCCTGGGGGGTGGGTCTAACTACTCAAACATCCAGCAACCAGAGAGTACAGTAGGTAGAAACAAAACACAAGCTGGCAAAAGTACTGTCATGACTGGTGCAGCCAGTCCCTCAGTCCAGCATCGGCCCGAACTCTACCTCCTCATCGTCAAACTCCTCTACCTGGAATACTTTGGCTATCCTCCCTCTTGCCCCCGTGGCCGCAGCTGTAGCCCAAAAGGAGATTAGATGCATGATATGAGTCAGGTTACCAGAAATACTATTACATGAAGCACGAAAATAAAAATTATTTCTGTCAAGCCATAACACCCATGTTGTAGCCGCTATTGCGATGTACCATGCCTCCTTCATATCATGGCGAATCGTTGCAAATTTGGGGCCAATCCACAAATCCACATATACGCAGAGGTATTCACCTGTTCTTAAGGCTCAGAGTACCTCAACCATAGTAGTCTTACTTCTAGGGCAGTGAATGAAAAGGTGATTAAGATCTTCCACCTGTGTGTCGCAGAATCCACAATTGGTTGCTACCTGTGGTTGCCTATTGGCAAGGTTTTGCCTAGTGAGGATAGCATTATTGAGCACTAGCCATAAGAAAACTCTAATTTTAAGGGGAGTTTTCGCCTTCCACAACACCTGTGCCCAGCTGGGTCTGCATCCTCGAAAGTGAATCCGATGATACAGAGATCTCACCGAGAAAGCTCCCTTGCTCTCGAGTCCCCATCGCTTCTGATGTGGGCCTTGTATGCACCTTGTGCCTGCCCGAGAGATGTGTGCTTGCATGTCAAGCAATTGCGGGTGAAGATTTGGGGTGAGCGTTCCTCGGAACGCTGGTCTCCAACCTCCCCTTTTCCAACCTTCGACCACGGACATATTCGGTCGACTCAACCTCTCATACAGTTCTGGGAACGTTTCCTTCAGGGTGCGGGCTCCACACCACCTATCCCACCAGAATCTAGTGGACTGGCCATTGCCGATAGTCGACGTGACTGCCGAATTGAAGGGGCTGCTAGCCTTAGCAATTCCTTTCCAGAGCCGCAAAGCTTTAGCCCCTACTCGGAATCCAAGGTTTCTCGTGCCTTTTTCCCTAAGATAAGGTTGAATGAAGTCCTGCCAACCTTCCCCGCTGTTGTGAAATACCTTCCACCACCATTTCCCCAGCAGGGCAAGATTCATATCTCTGAGGTCGATGATGCCTAGCCCTCCATGCCTCTTCTTCATGCAAGCGATACTCCATTTGATGAGGTGGTAACCTCCTTTATCCGAATCTTCCCCCTTCCAAAGGAATCGCTTTCGAATCCTGTCAATCCTCTGGATCACCCATTTCGGAAGCTCGAAAAATGACATGTAGTAGATTGGCAGGTTAGACAACACTGAGTTGATGAGTACCACTCTGCCCTCGAGAGACAAAGATTTTCCTTTCCAACCAGACAGTCTGTCCTCCACCCTGTCAATGATAGGCAACCAGTC
Source organism: Hemerocallis citrina (assembly GCA_017893485.1). Taxonomy (NCBI): domain Eukaryota; kingdom Viridiplantae; phylum Streptophyta; class Magnoliopsida; order Asparagales; family Asphodelaceae; genus Hemerocallis; species Hemerocallis citrina. Next base: position 87,048,810 of record CM030367.1, read on the forward strand.
TGCTTTAGATAATTTCCCTGGTCTGAGTGGTAGCCCTAGGTATTTGACAGGGAAGCCACTCGTCGTCCAGTTCAAAATAGTAGCTTGTTCCCCTGCTTCATCATCGAATAGGGAGACTGGGGTCAGCGCACTCTTGTGAAAATTAATCCTCAGACCTGACCAGGCCTCAAAACAGTATAGGGCCCCTTTAAAGCAGACAGTTTCTCGTCTAGACCTATTCCCAAAGAGTAGGGTGTCATATGCGTATTGCAGGATCGTACACCCTTTAGTAGACACAGAGCTGGCCACTGGCATGATCCAACCTTTTTCCTGGCACTTCTCCAGCATAACTCTCAACACATCCGCTATGATAGTAAACAAGAGTGGTGATAGCGGGTCCCTTTGTCTGAGACCCTTCCTGCAAGGGAACGGCTGCCCCGACCTACCATTCACAGATATAGCCGTTTTGCTAGTCTGCAAGCACTGCCTGATCCAGAAGATCCATTTATTCCCGAACCCCCTACCCCTGAGAGATTCCAGCAAGCACTCCCAATCGATCGAGTCATAAGCTTTCTCAAAGTCCAGCTTAAGCAGAAAGATCTTAGAGTTGGTCGTATGGCAGCCGTGGATAACTTGTTCTGCCGTTGCTACACAATCTAGGATATTTCTGTCCTTAATGAAGCCCGATTGAGATTTGTTGATAAGGCTGTCCATAATATTCCCCAGGCGGATAGCTAGGACTTTTGTAATGATCTTCGCCGAGCAATTTATGAGGCTGATCGGCCTAAAATCGCCCACTTTCGACGCCTCTTCCCGTTTGGGAATCAGGACTACATCCACAAAATTAAACATACCCAATCTGAGCTTGTTGTTAAAAAAGTCATCCAGCAATGCCATATAGTCTCCTTTAATTTCTTCCCAGAAAATTTGGAAGAACATTATTGGGAAGTCGTCTGGCCCTGGTGACTTGTCTGCTCCCATTTGACTGATAGCCTTTTTAACTTCCTCCTCCGAGAACGGAGCCTCCAGGTAGGATAGCGAAGGCGATGACTCGATCTGGTAAGCCTGCTAGAAATCATTCCTGAGTGGGACCTGGACGTCATTCTTCTTCCCCAAGAGGTCCTTGTAGTATCATTGGAAGGCTGTGGAAATCATTTGTTCATCTTGTACTGTCCCCGAGCTTGTTTCTAAGGATAAAATAAGATTGGACCTGCGCCTTGCACTTGCGACTCGGTGGAAGAAGGCCGTGTTCGCGTCTCCCTCTTTGAGCCACAAAATTCTAGATCTTTGTTGCCATTTAATTTCTTCCATCTTATAGAGATTGGCAATATTCTCACGGAGCTCCAGAAGTCTATTTCTTTCCTCCTGTGACAGGTCTCTCGCTTCCTCCACTCTTTCAAGTTCATCAATTCCTTCCAACAAGGAATCTTTTGCGCGCCAGATGGTAGAGAACCTAGATCGGTTCCATTTACGAAGCCGCTTTCTTAATCTGCGAATTTTTTCACACCATCGACCCGCAGCATCTCTGCCAGTCACTGGGAGTGCCCAGTTTTCCATCACCAGGTGGTGAAACTCCTGAATCTCCAGCCAGGCCTTCTCAAATTGGAATTTTCTATATCTTTTGGCTCCCTGAAGCCCAATGTCAAGAAGGATAGGAGTATGATCTGACGTTGGTCTAGGGATCGACCTAGTAGTTGCGAGGGGGAACTTAGCCTCCCAATCCATCGATACGAGAATCCTGTCCAATTTTGCTATAATCGGAGTCGACTGCATGTTAGACCATGTAAATAGTATATCATTAATAGGGATATCTATCAACTCAAGATCTGTTATCACCCTATTGAACTCTGCTCTGTGCCTGTCGCTGGAATCTCTACCCTTGTGTTCGAACGCAAATCGGGTAATATTGAAGTCCCCCGGCCAACGGAGACGAATATTGACCAGTTCTTGCCAAAAGGCATCACGCTCTGAAGCCACGTTCGGCCCATAAAAACTGTGATAGTCTGCATATACTTATCAGATCGTCGTTCCAGTCATGTAGTAAGGGAGAATGTACCATTATAAACCTCGGAGCAAGAGAGCAGGTCCGAGTTGAAGCCAATGGCAATTCCCCCTGAGGCTCCCGCCGAGGGGCACAATACCCACTCCTTGATTCTATTCCCCCTAATTCTCTTGAGTTTGGACCCATGAACAAGCTTGGTCTCCTGAAGCCCAACCACCTCCGCCTTGGACTTAGTGATAACGTCCCTAACCATATCTCTTTTGCCTTTATCCCCCAACCCCCGGACATTCCAGAATAGCGTATTCATTGGGGAACCATGTCCGAAGGTGACTGTAAGTGAGGGACTCAGTCGGGTTTCACCCTCAGAGACCATAATCCCCCTAGAATTGGCTTCTGGTTCTTTAAGAACACTAGACTTAACCCTTTCTGTTTCCCAACCCCTAATTTTGTTGAGAAGTAATGCGTTGCGTTCTTTATCACAAACTTCCAAACCAAAAGTCATAGCTAATAGAAAAACATCTGAGTCTGACATGAAATTTAAAATATTAGCAACAAAAATTTTTGTACCTCCGTCATCGTGTTTAGCCGCTTTGGCGGTCGCTGCAATCTCCAGATAGTCATCCAAGGACTCCGCATGAGCCCTCTTGGGCGACCGCTGTACCCTAAAACCAACCGTTCTGAGAGACGATCCATTACTGAGTCGTGGGGCCGACTCTGGCAAGGTGGACAACACCATCTCTGGCGAGAGCTCCTCTTTCGTATCAGCAATAAATTCTAAGTCCTCTGAGTCCTCATCTGTGAATTCAAATTCAACGTCAAGGTTTAGGCGCTCATCACAATCGCTGTCTAAATGCTGAGCTCCCTACTGTAGCTGCTGCTTGCCTATTGCGGACTTCTCATTGGGCCCTGCAAACTTGCAAATCAATAGTAGTGTCAGTACTCTCCTTAGCGGTCCCCTCATTGGGCCCGCTCCTCGTTTGAGAGATTGTCTGAATACCTGTTTGTAGCAAAAAACACATTTTAGAGGCAGTAGAGTGCATTGTGGACCCCTCTTTGGGCCCACCAACGCCTATAAAAGAAGGATATAGACTCAAACCCTCCGAAGGCCCATCGTAGTGCTTTAACGTGCTCTGGCGATCCATCCTACCCCTTGCCTCGTTAAGAGCGCAAGCGGCATTAATGGGGGCAGTGGTAATGCTACCCCCTCTGCCAGGTGGCAGCGTCTGGTTGGATGCTTGAACGGTGGCCTCAGAAGGCGTGGGGTTCGAAGTTGCCTTTGATAACGCCAAAGCTTTACTCCTTCTCCCATTTTCGTCTTCAACCACCCTTTCGTTGTTCACAATCGCTCCAAAAGACATGTCTTTTTTCCCCAAATCTCCTCCCTGAAAAGTTTGCTCTTTGCCACCCACTCCCTCAGAGCTAATCAGAAGCTCCTTTGGGTTCTTTTTGCTGGGGTTGTGCGACTCGTCTCGCTTCTCTCTCCCCAGAGCTGGCACAGTTTCCTGTCGCTCTTGCCTCAACTGATCTTCTTTTCCCTCTTCTTTATCTGATGCAAACCACCTCTTTTCCACCCACTCTTTGGTCGACAGTGGCTGAGCACCTGTAGCCTTCCCCAGACTATGGGTGTTCTCCACCAACTCTTGTCGCTTAGCTTGCATGTTGGTGCAGACTGGAGCTTTGCCCTGAAAAGAGTCTGTTGTCCCTGGGCCTCCCCTCTGAGCCGTAGCGCTGCCTTTCAACATGGACGAATCGAGCTGGTCCTCTGACCGATCCCCTGCATTAAGGGTCCTACCGGGCTCCTGACCAGTGGATCTCAAGGAGTGATGACTGCGTCGATCATCCATGGACGGAGGGCTCTCCGCCGTTGCACGTCAGCTCCCCATCGCCACCTTGATGATCTCTCGGTGAGCCCTCTCTACCTCATGGGATCCATCTAGCATAAGGGGCTTGGAAGGCGATAGCACTTGTTTGTATGATCTGCCATCTCTGATGGAGTTGAAGTGCTTGGGGGAGGTGACAGTCGTCTGATCCTTGTGTGTTTCTACTCTCTTGTCCAACACGAATCTAACCAAATACGCTTCCTCGAAAGAGTACACGGCGCTCCTGACTAGAGCCCTTACCGAGATTATCTCCGATCGGCGTACTGTTTTCTCATCTAACTCAACCACTGTCCCAAACTCCGCTACGATTTCTTGAATAGCTTCCCTTTTCCAAAAGTGAAGTGGGATGTTATGGATCCAAATCCAATAAGCATCACCCTGCCGGAGCTCCGCTCCGAAGTGCGGTGTCCAAGCGCTGAACTCGACTTGAAAAAACCCAAAGTCGACACCCCCCAAGCTCACAACCTCTTCAATTTTATCCGGTGTTGGGAAGGAGACCAGAAACTGTAAGTGACAAAGCTTTTTAGCAACCCAATCCCCATGGGCTCTCAAAGGCCACTTGTCGGTGAGGGCTTTCGTGAGATGCGCCTCCGACGGTCTACCAGCTCTCACCTTGGCAATGGCACACCACCGCCGTAGCCACTGCTCTTTGCTTTTGATAATGTCGAGGCTGTTAGACAATCTGACTATGGCGGGGCTATCTGGTGACCTTCCCCGGTTCACTTGACGCTCTTCCTCGTTGTTGGTTTCCATCACATTGGTGCAATCATATGAAAGGTGTCCCCATTTCAAGCACTTGATGCACCGCACTTCTTTGGTGCATTCGTTCCTAAAGTGTCCAAGGTCCCCGCAGTTGAAACACGGAGCTGGCTTTCTCTTGCCCTTCCGCTGCTTCTTCTTGTGGTGGACCTGCTCAGTTGCAAGGTAAAAATTCCCGTCTTGTGCTTTGTTCTTCTTACCCCTCACCTGGACCCATTGCCCCTCTCCCTCCTCACTGCCGGAAATCCTCTCCCCAACAATCCCGATCCGCGCTGCCCCCAGGGCTCGCTTGTCGCAGGATTTTGGGGCAGGGAAATCATGTGGTGCAGGATCGGAGAGCGGTAAGGTGGTATGGATTGGGTGGGAGGTAGTGGTAGAATGGTTTGATTCTTTATGGGTAAGTTGGTTGTTGTGATGGAGGGGGGATTGGCTGAGATATGTTTGTGGTGCGTTGGGGGATTTTGTGGATGGGGGAAAGTGTGAGCCATTGGTTTGGTGATTGGAATGTTGTTGGGGTTGGTTGGATGGTGGTTGTGATACCCAATCTCTGAAACTCTCTGAGGATGGTCCCTGGGATGGTGGTGGTGATGTGGCTAAAATGCTGGGCTCCTCTTCCGCCTATAATGGCTGGTAGAGGGACCCCATCGTTGGGCCCTCCCCCCCGTACCGCCCCTCATGTTGATGGTGATGATCATAGAGATGATGATCGATGTTCCTCCCTTCACGACGGGACTGTGCACGCTGGTGTACACGCGTCGGAGAGCGAGCACGACTGAGCTCACGGTCACCATCCCCATGGGGGTGTGAGACTACCTGATTGAGAGGTAGCGGAGGTTGCAGTTGAGCCCCAGCAAACTCCCCTTTGGCCAGTGTAGGTGTCGCTGATGCTTGTGCTGGAGCTGCTGCAGAGGTGATCAGCTCCAGTTGTGTAGCCAAGGTGGTAGTAGCATTTGTAGTTGCCGGTGGGTGTCGGACCCCCTCGTTGGGCCCGCACACACTGAGCTCAAGAATCGATAGGAAGGTGGATGTCATATTGGAGAAAAGAAAACAAAGGACTTGAAGGTATTGAGAAGGTTTTGTGAGGCAGAGATGTTAAGGAAGGGGGAAGAGGGTATTGGGGATACCTTCGGGATGCAGGTCTAGAGTGGCTGGAATGGGGTTCAGGGGAGAAGGACAGTGGAGAGGGAGTGGAGAAGGACAGTGGAGAGGGAGGCTGGAGGTGAGGAGAGACCTCGAGGTTGGTAGGAGCTCATTTTATCATAATAGAATAGAACTTTTGAAAAAGATAACGACATTATTTAAAAGTTTTTTTCACACTTAGAATTTTTTAAAGTTAGAAGATTCACACTTGTAAGAGAAATATACTGATGTCGTTATTGAAAATAACGGTATGAAAAAAAAAATGTAAAATAGATGCCGTTATTGAAAATAACGGCATATAAATAACCTATGCCGTTATTTCCAATAACGGCTTATGCTGACGTGTCCTAAATAGAAGCAGATCGCTAATTGTTTTCGGAACTGGGGTTGGACAGAACACCAAATATTTTCAAAAAGTGGGGCAGTACGGCAAAATTTTCTCTCATCTTCACATTCAAAAAATCGCCCCCAAATCCCCGACTTCAACTGAGCCCTAGCTCCACCTTCCTCATCTTCCCCGCTGCTCAACGCCTAAATCAAACTCGTCGCTCCTCCTCGCCGCTCGACTCCCTCGAACTACCCCAAATCGAACAACCCTAGCTACGTCTTCCTCCCCGACACTCCTCCGACCACATCCTGATGCAGCTCCATGACGCTCCTCAGCTTGCAACCCCCGACCAAGTGCTCCAGTTCCCAACTTCCTCCCGGACTGCCCTCAACACCCCCAAACCTACCTCAAATAAATCCATGTCGTGGATTTCCCAATATGAGGAATAAATATTTCGCATTCAGTGTCAAATGAAGAAGGAATGTAGAGCTTTTCCCTTTTTCTGACCACTAGAGATGATATTTGTCGGCCATTTTTTGTTTTCTGTTTATCTTCACATTGCTTTCTTTGTGCCTGAAATTTCCAGATATGGAGGAAAACGGAATCGATTCTGAGCGGCGGTATAGATTGAGCTGTGGTATAGATTGGGATTTCTACTGTTAAATTTCATGTTTTAGCGTTGTAGGTGTTTTACTTCCGTTGAATCATAGTCTGTGTTAAATATGTTCTCAAAGATTTATGGAAAGCTAGGAATCAGAATTGTTTTGCAGATATTGTAGTTAAAGGAAAAATTTGAAGATCCTATCAATTTGTTTTACGCCGTTATTGTTTCTTTGCATGTGATATTTGCTAGTTGCTCTGAACAAATTATGAAAGGAATGTTATTCAGTACTGTTTCTTCTACTTATATTTATGTTGCGGAACAAGGTTGATATGGGTCAGGAATAACGTGGCCCATCCTGGGCCACTGGATCCCCTCAGGATACGCGCTCTTTCTGATCCTTTAGATCTACCACATCAGCACCGGAAAACCGCCCGGAGCTCTGCCATGTCAGCCCGGAAACCACTCCGGCGTCTGCCACGTCAGCACTATACCGCCCGGCTTTCCACCGCTTCAGCCACTCGGGTAACCGGGTCCGGACCCAGCCCCAAACGGGTCTGGACCCGATTGGTTTCCCCTATAAATACCAGACCCTCCCCCCTGTCTGCAGGTAATCAATCTTTCTTCCACCAAACCCTAGTTACTTCTACTCTCTCTCAGAGACTAACTAGATCGTCGGAGGGTCTGCCACCGGTACCAACCCCGGTGTTTCTAGACCGTCTGCAGGTACACGAGACCTCAGATCCGAGCCCCCTGATCCAAGCCGAGCATCCAGCCTCGCCTCACTCCAGCCTGTCACTGGTACCGTTCGGCCAGCCGAGGGTCGTCTGACTAGGAGCTTCCTCCCTCAAATATAAATCGAGTAAGAACTCACACCTGGTGCATCCATACGTCTCCCAGAAACAAACCGCATCAGGTTGGCGCCGTCTGTGGGAAAGCTACTTCAGAAGCCGACCTGAGCCCGACCATCAAGGTACCTCGACAGCCGGACTCTCATGGCCCCCAAAGCCAAGAAGGCTGCTACCTCCGCACCTCGGCAGGACCTGCCCCCGCCGGGTGCCGCCGTCGAAGCGCACGCATCTAATCACGGGGCTCCCCGTCAGGGACCCCAGTCGAGTGCCTCCCATCCAGCCCAGCCTGACTTACGAGGGGTAATCATAAACCGACAGGTTAGCCGCACCAGGGGAAGGGCCGCTTCCAACTCGGCCCCGAACCATCCAAAACCACCGTCCCAAGGGCGGAGGCCAGCGCTCAGCCACATCGGATGGCAACCTTCGGCTCGACCGAACCGGGTCGAGGGAGCCCCAGTGACTCACCAGGAGTTCCAGGACTTCCTGAGGGAAATCCTGGGGGCCCTCTGAGGGGCCCCCAACAAGGAGGATGTCCGCCATTCTCAAACCAGGTCGGACGCCGAGACCAGCGTGTCCCGCCCATCAATGATCCCACCAGAGTACGATGGCGACCTCCTAAGGCACCTCCATGAAATGGAGGATTGCCTCGACCACATAGGCGACGGCGGTCCTGGAGCGGCTCAGGGGTACAGACCTGTCCGACCTCCTTTCTCCGCCCTCATCCTCCAAACAGAAATACACCGGAATTTCTGACCACCTCAGTTCGAGACCTATGACGGCGAGGGAGATCTTGCTGATCACATGGAGGGTTTCAAAACCCTGATGATGATTCACAGCGCTTCGGATCTCCTGCTGTGCCGAGCCTTCCCTGCCACCCTCCGGGGTCCGGCTCGGGAATGGTTCTCCAAGCTAACCCTCGGCTCCATTTACTCCTTCGACCAGCTGGAGGGCAATTTCCTTGCCCACTTTGTCACCAGTTGGAAGGCCGAGAGGACAAGTGCCTCTTTACCCGGACTCAGGCAGAAGGAAGGGGAGTCGCTCAGAGCGTTCGTCCGGAGGTTCACCACAGAGGCGAGGTCGGTCTCCTCCCTCGATCCTAGCGTCGCCTCCGTAGCATTTCGGCACAATGTCCGTCATGGACAGCTGAAAGCCTCTCTGGCAAAGAAACCCCCCATCGATTTTCCCGACCTCCTCAACAGGGTCGAGAAGTACATCAGGGCGGAAGAGGCCCTAAACCCAGAAGAGTCCAGGGAGGCCCCTGGGAAGGGAAAGCGGAAGGCCGAAGGAGTCGAGCCATCAAAGAAGGCTCCAAGGGATGCGGGCGCCATGAAGAAGGTCCCGCCGGTCCCTCGCTTCGAGAGGTACACCCCGCTAACCCAAAATGTGTCCTCCATTCTCTTGGCGATCGAGGACAGGGACCTCGTCCAGTACCCTCCTCGTCCGTCCAACAATACCAGCAAGAAAAGAGATCAGCGGTTCTGCTACCGCTTCCACCGGGACAACGATCACGACACGGATCACTGTCGTGCCCTGAAAGACGAGATCGAGGCCCTCATTCAGCGAGGGTACCTCCGGGAGTACAAGCGAGAGGAAGCTCGGGGACAGAGGGACACGAGGAACAGGAGGACTCCACCTCCTCCTCGAGCTCCCTGGTAGCTCCTCGAGCGAGAGCAGGAGCTTGATGAGCCTGAGGGCCAAGCCATATTACACTGCATCCACGGGGGGCCCCTGGGAGGGGAGTCCAACACTTCCCGCAAGGCATTCATCCGGGATGTTAACGCCGTCCAAGGTCCTCTCCCCCCTCAGATCCAGCAACTCTCTGTCTCCTTCTCAGGGGAAGACCTAGAGGGGGTGCGGCTCCCTCATTGCGACGCCCTCGTCATCAACCTCAGCATGGCCAATTTTGACACTCGGCGAATCCTTGTGGACAATGGGAGCTCGGTCAACATTCTGTTTCTCGAAGCCTTCGAGAACCTAAAGCTCTCCCGCAACAAGCTAAAGCCGGCGGGGTACACCTTGCACGGGTTCTCAGGCGTCCCTGTAACAATTGAGGGGATCGTCACACTAGATGTCACGGCAGGTATGACCCCAAACCGAAGAACTGAGTCCATGGACTTCATGGTGGTGAACGTCAAGGCAGCCTACAATGCAATACTCGGTCGCCCGGGCCTCTGCTCCCTCCAGGCTGTCCCCTCGGCCTATCACCAGAAGATGAAGTTCCCTACCAATACCGGAGTAGGAGTAGTCCGGGGGAACCAGGAAGCTGCTCGCTCATGCTATATGACAGCAATCGGGAGCGGCGTGTTTCCCCTCGACGCCGTCGAGATGCAGCCCCAGAGGACCCAGCCAGAGCTCGAGTCGGCAGACGAGCTGGAAGATGTCTCGTTCGAGACAGGGGATCCATCGAAGCACTTTCGGGTAAGTTGCTCCCTCACCCCTCACCTGAAGTCCGCCATCATCACCTGCATTCGCCGCAATGTCGACCTCTTCGCCTGGAAGCCTTCCGACATGCCCGGTATCTCCGAGGATCTCATCATGCACAAACTCAGTGTGATCCCCGGGTCGAAGTCGGTTGTCCAAAAGCGATGCAAGTTCGTCCCGGAGCAACAGCAGGCGGTAATGCGGAAGTCGACAAGCTCCTGACCGCTCGCTTCATCCAAGAAGTCAGCTACCCCGAGTGGCTGGCGAACGTCGTCATGGTCAAGAAGGCGAGCGAAAGCTGGAGGATCTGTATAGACTTTACGGACCTCAACAAGGCGTGCCCCAAGGATCCATTCCCCCTCCCCAGCATCGATGCCCTTATCGATGCAACATCGGGTCACGAGCTTCTATCCTTCATGGATGCCTTCTCAGGATACAACCAGATCCGCATGGTCTCTCCCAACATCGCCAAGACGTCCTTCGTCACAGACCAGGGGCTATATTGTTACCGGGTCATGCCCTTCGGGCTGAAGAATACCGGCGCCACTTATCAGAGGCTCGTCAATCAGGTCTTCAAGGAGCAAATCGGGCGCAATATGGAGGTGTACGTAGACGACATGCTCGTCAAGAGCCAGCGGGGGGAGGATCACGTCGCCGATCTAGAGGAGGCCTTTGGGGTCCTTCGAACCCATAACATGAGACTCAATCCGGCCAAGTGCGCTTTCGGCGTCTCCTCAGGAAAGTTTCTTGGCTTCATTGTCAGCCAACGAGGCATCGAGGCGAACCCCGAAAAGATCCAGGCCATAATAGACATGGCCCCTTCCAGGAACATCAAAGAGGTCCAGCGGCTGATCGGAAGACTAGCGGCTATCGGCCGTTTCCTCTCCAAGTCCGGAGAGAAGTCTCTTCCATTCTTCAAAGCCCTGCGCGGCACCGGAGGATTCGAGTGGGGTACGCAACAGCAAGAGGCCTTCGCCCAACTGAAGGAGTACCTCACAAACCCTCCCCTCCTCAGCAAGCCCGAATCGGGAGAGCCACTCTGGCTCTACCTATCAGCCTCGGAGAAGGTGCTCAGCGCCGTTCTCGTTAGCGAGGAAGAGGGATCACAGAAGCCCCTATACTATGTCAGCAAGGTCCTGCTCGACGCCGAGACCAGATACTCTCAGATGGAGAAAGTAGCATACGCCTTGGTCATGGCCTCGCGAAAACTCCGTCCCTATTTTCAATCTCATTCGGTCCAGGTACTGACGGACCAACCCCTGAAGGCCGTGCTCTACAAGCCGGAGAGCTCGGGTCGACTCGTCAAATGGTCAATCGAGCTCAGCCAATATGACATTGGCTATCAACCCAGAATAGCCATCAAGGGGCAGGCCCTCGCAGAATTCATCACGGAATGCACCATCTCCGAGCATCCCGCGAGCAAGGAGGTCGACCAGACGTGGGAAGTTTACGTCGATGGCTACTCCTGCGAGGCGGGTAGCGGAGCTGGCATCATTCTGCGAGGCCCAGATAGTTTTCTTCTCCAGTACTGCCTCCGCCTCAACTTCCCGGCCTCCAACAACGAGGCTGAGTACGAGGCCATGATCGCCGGGCTCACCCTGGCTCATCAGGCCGGCGCCAGACAGATCAGGGCTTTTACCGACTCCCAGCTCGTGGTCAACCAGATCACCAGAGAGTAAGAGGCCCATGACGATCGAATGGTCCAGTACCCAGCTGTAGTTCAATGCCTACTGATGTCCTTCGACGAGTCGGCTGTTTTGAGGATCCCCCGGGAACAGAATGTCTAGGCTGACGCCCTGTCAAAGCTGGCTTCCTCATCCTTCGAAGGTCTCGACCGCACGGTCCTGATCGAAGTCATGTTGAAACCAAGCATAGACATCCCGGAGGTCCTGTGTATTGAAGACGAAGCTCCCCCCGATGACTGGACCACTCTTATTAGGCGATTTCTCGTCAAGGGAGAGCTCCCCGAAGACCGAGCTAAGGCAAGACGGGTCAGGGCCCGAGCTGAAAGATTCACAATGATCAACTCAACACGCTTCAAAAGGTCCTACACAACCTCAGACGGCCGACCCTATCTCCGCTGCCTCACTCCAGATGAAGCCAAATATGCTCTCAAGGAGCTACACGAGGGGATCGGCGGATGCCACATGGGAAGCCGCTCGCTCGCGCGGAAGGCTTTGAATCACGGGTACTACTGGCCCACCATGTTGCAAGACGCCCTAACCCTTGTCAAGAAATGTGGCCCCTGTCAAAGGTTTTCGCCCATCAAAAGGGCTCCGCAAGCAAACCTCCGGTCCATGGCCAGTCTGACCCCCTTTGCAATGTGGGGGATGGATCTGGTAGGCCCCTTTCCAAAGGCAACAAGGCAACGAAAGTTTCTCATTGTGGCGATTGACTACTTTACAAAATGGATCGAGGCAGAGCCATTAGCAACGATCACTGAGCAACAGACACAACAATTCTTCTGGAAGCACATCGTCTGTCGGTTCGGGATCCCTCAAGTGCTCGTCACAGATAATGGGACCCAATTCGCAGGCAAGCATTTCCGCAAGTCCTGCGAAGATCTCGGGATCCAGCAGCGCTTCTCCTCAGTGTGTCACCCCCAGTCCAACGGGCAGGCGGAGAACGCAAACCGTCAGATCCTCGACGAACTCAAGAAGCGACTCGATAATTCCTCCAAGGGATTATGGGTCGACGAACTGCCAAGTGTTCTCTAGGCCCACCGAACGACGAAGAGGATCCCGACAGGGGAATCGCCCTTCAATCTGACGTACGGCGCAGAGGCCGTCATTCCCCTGGAAATAGGGATTCCCTCTCCCCAGATCATGGCCTTCGACGAGGCAAGTAACTCTTTACAGCTACGAGCCGGCCTGGACCTCGTTGATGAGGTCAGGGAGAAGTCAGCCATTAAAAGGAGTATCTACCAACAAAGGATCGAGAGGTTCTACAACAAGAAGGTGCACCCAACTGATATCAAACTCGGAGATCTTGTCCTCCGGAAGCTGGCGGTATCCAACCCCGGCCAGAAAAGAAAGTTGGCACCAAACTGGGAGGGCCCTTACAAGGTATCAGAGGTCGTACGACCGGGCACATATTGCCTGACAAACCCCGACGGCAAGCCCATTAAGAGGCCCTGGAATGCGGAACACTTAATTAAGTTCTTAGGAGGAGAGTAGCCTCCATGTAAAATGTAATGATTGTAATCGGAACGTCGTGCCTAGTCTTTTGTAAGTTTTAAATATATTGTAAATATGCCAGCTTTCTTAAAACAAGCCCATGGCTTCAAATCTTGTAACAAATAAAGAACACATAACGGGATCGGCGCTCGGATAACAGCGCGAGCCCAAAAAGCTTCCCTTACAAGCTTAGGGTTTGGCGCTCGGATAACAGCGCGAGCCCAAAAAGCTTCCCTTACAAGCTTAGGGTTCGGCGCTCGGATAACAGCGCGAGCCCAAAAAGCTTTCCTTACAAGCTTAGGGTTTAGCGCTCGGATAACAGCGCGAGCCCAAAAAGCTTCCCTTACAAGCTCGGGGTTCGGCTCTCGGATAACAGCACGAGCCCAAACAACTTCCCTTGCAAGCTTAAGGGTTCGGAGCTCGGACGGCCAGGCCTGATTGGTCTTCTGACAACGTGCATCCAATCAAACAACTCTGTTTCAAACACGCCCGCACCGTCTCTCCCCGAGAACATGTGCAGGAGCTCGGCGTCGACCTCGAGCAAGGCGGGTGCCTTCTCCAAGGCACCGCGACCTTGACGCTCGGCCGCGACCCTCTGCTACGCCTGCAGTTGCCTTTCTCACCGGTATGGGGGCTCGGCATCTGTCCCTCGCTCGGTTTGGGCTCCCTACGGCCCATCAACCTGTGTACAAGGCGACATCCGCCAGCCACGCCCGCACCGTCTCTCCCCGAGAACATGTGTAGGAGCTCGGCGTCGACCCCGAACCGTGACCTTGACGCTCGGCGGCGACCCTCTCCTATGCCTGCAGTTGCCTTTCTCACCGGTATGGGGGCTCGGCATCCGTCCCTCGCTCGGTTTGGGCTCCCTACGGCCCATCAACCTGTGTACCAGGCGACATCCGCCAGCCACGCCCGCACCGTCTCTCCCCGAGAACATGTGCAGGAGCTCGGTGTCGACCCCGAGCAAGGCGGGTGCCTTCTCCAAGCCACCACGACCTTGACGCTTGGCGGCGACCCTCTGCTACGCCTGCAGTTGCCTTTCTCACCGGTATGGGGGCTCGGCATCCATCTCTTGCTCGGTTTGGGCTCCTTACAGCCCATCAACCTGTGTACGAGGCGACATCCGCCAGCCACGCCTGCACCGTCTCTCTCCGAGAACATGTGCAGGAGCTCAGCGTCGACCCCAAGCAAGGCGGGTGCCTTCTCCAAGGCACCGCGACCTTGACGCTCGGCGGCGACCCTCTGCTACGCCTGCAGTTACCTTTCTCACTGGTATGGGGGCTCAGCATCCGTCCCTCGCTCGGTTTGGGCTCCTTACAGCCCATCAACCTGTGTATGAGGCGACATCTGCCAGCCATGCCCGCACTGTCTCTCCCCGAGAACATGTGCAGGAGCTCGGCGTCGACCCCGAGCAAGGCGGGTGCCTTCTCCAAGGCACCGTGACCTTGACGCTCGGCGGCGACCCTCTGCTACGCCTGCAGTTGCCTTTCTCACCGGTATGGGGGCTCGGCACCCGTCCCTCGCTCGGTTTGGGCTCCTTCCCGCCCATCAACCCAGTACGTGGCGACATCCGCCAGCCACGCCCGCACCGTCTCTCCCTGAGAACATGTGCAGGAGCTCGGCGTCGGCCCCGAGCAAGGCAGGTGCCTTCTCCAAGACACCGCGGCCTTGATGCTCGGCGGAGACCTCGAAGCTCTTCCAAAAATGGTTCTCACAAACATGGGGGCTCGACGAACCGAAGCACCAAGCTCGGTCCCGACCCAGTGTTGACAAAATTTCATTAAGGTTTAGAGCGTCCACCTTCGGCAGATGCTCCGAGCCTCGTGTCGAATTATCGACCACCCTCTCACCCGCAAACAACTCGGGGTTTTTCAGCCTTGACCGGCCTAAACCCCGAACTGTCCAAGGATGGCAGGGGGGCCATCGACCCGCTGCTCCCACCGTCCCGGATCAAACGCTCTGAGCCTTAGAGCTGTTCAGCTGGCCCTCCTCTCTCTCCCGAACAACTCGGGGTTTACGGCTCTTACGAGCCCAAAACCCCGAATTGTTCCCGGGTGACAGGAGAACCACCACGCATCGGCTCTCCCGACCCCCCGAACCGATCGGTCAGCCCACCGCTCACCAATGAACAACCCGGGGTCTCACTGCTCTAACATCCTGAACCCCGAATAGTCCGAAGGTGATCGGTGTGCCTCCTATCCGGGGTACTCAGAAATATTTCATTCTCTGGGCACCCGCCTTCGGCAGGCACCCAAGTCAGACGGCTCACTGCCTGACAACCAACAATGGGAGTGGGGGATTATATAGCCCCCTGAGGCCCTCTTTATTGCACTTGGAAATACGAAACGACGGAAGACCAAACGTCGCCATAAATGTTCATGGGAATGCGAAACGTGGCAATTAATGACGCAGTCGCGTCAGTGGCGACCATTCGTAGCTGTCACACCGACCACCCTCGGCATCCGAGCCAATCAAGGTTCCGGAAAATGAATGTTCTTATTGATTACTTATTGCTTACAACTCAATGAACGTCGGTACAAATACAAAGAAAAAAAGGGGGGGCTCACAACTCACTCGCACTCGCTAGGAAACTCAAATTCAGGGCTCCTATCGCGATCGGTTAAGCCGACCAGGGAAGACACTCACGCCACCGAGCTCCCCGCATCATCCGGCTGGGCCTTAACCAATGAAAATGGCAGCGACCGCCCGGGGTCAAGTTGCTCGCTTCTTCAATCAGACCCGCACCCAATATGAGCTTCAGCCGACGAACCTCCAATTCCTTCTCCACAACGGTCTCACGAAGAAAAGACTCCGAAGCCGAGCGCCCGCTAGAGGCATCCGAGGCAGACCAGTCCGTCTCGATTACCCACCGGTCCCTGGTCGGCTACGACTTTCTTCAGACGGGCCACCTCTAGGCCGAGCTCCCTTGACTTGTTCAGAAAATAATTCTTGGCGGCCTCTCGGTCCCGAGCCAGCTTTCGTTGGTGAGCCAAAACGGGGTCGGCGTTCTGAGTCCCACGCCTCTACCAAAAGATAAAAACAAATATCACAAAAAACACGAGTCTTGAAGGGTCGGCCCAAAAAATATATTTCATTTCTTTCAAAAGTTTGATATAAAAGCCGCGGTGGCCAGTCCGCTCTAGGCATTTACATCAAAAACAAAAAGAACAAAAACAACTATCTATTCTTGGGGGTCGGGTGGCACCTCATCATCGCCCTGGGCTCCCCCGGTCCCATCACCGCCAGGGGTCGGAGGCAAGTCCGCACGCCATCCATAGTAGAGGTGGTCGACGTTCTGCTCAGGGTAGATCTGCCTAAAATGGGACTTAGCATGTTCATACGCCTCGTCCTGCGCCGTCATCACGGTCTCCCCCAAAACCACCTCCATATCCGCCAGGGCTTTCTTCCCCTTCTCCGCCTCGGCCGCGACCTTCGCCAAAAGATCCTCCCGATCCTGCTTGTGGATCTTGCAGAGCGACTCTATCTGGGCCTCGTGAACGAGCACTTGGTCCCGGGCTGCTTTCAGATCATTCGTCACCTTATTTAGCTCCCGAAGGTACTTCTCTGCATTTTTCCTCTCGATGAGTATCTCCTTCTCCAGGCACTTATGGAAGTGCTGGCCGTGGAGCATCGCCTATTCGAAGAGAGATCAAAATTGGTGATAGTTCCAAGCTAAGTCAAAAAGCATAGCCAAACCGACTTACCGAGAGGTGTGCCTGGGCCCACCGCATATAGGCCTGGTCGGCCGTCTGCACCGCCAAGGCCATCCCATCGTGCTCGGTGATGGCCTTCAAGACGAACTCCATCGAGACGGGCCCGTCGAGAATAGAATCCCCCTTCACAATCGACCAGTCCGGAGCAAAGGGCATCGTACCCATCCTCCCCACCATCTCCGCGGCACTCGGTCGTATCGGGGGAGCCCTTGCTCCAGGGTTTCCACGGTCTTACCCGAGCCGCCCGCAGCGTCTCGAGCCGATCTCGACGAGTGGGAGTGGTGCGAGTGGTGCTTCTTTTGCTTCTTCGCCGGGGATTGACCCTCGGCCGTCGAGGCAGGCGCCTGGGAGGACCCTCTAGCTTGCGCAGCCTGGGCGGCCTGGGCGGCTAGCTTCTTCCTCTCGGCCGCTATCCGATCTTGCTCCTCCTTCTTCTTCTTCTCCACCCTCGCCTTCTCAGCCACGGCGAGCAATAACTTCTTGGCGTTCGCCTGCTGTGCCGACATCCCTGCAAAAAGATAAGAAAGGAGCTAACGTTAACACGAAGGCAGAAAGATGAACAAATGTGGAAAGAAACATACTAGGGTCGGCAGGACTCAGTCCGGCCCTCGCAAGGTGAATCTCGGTCACTCGGGGCCATGTGATGCTGTGACCCCTGACTATGGCCTCCACCTTCTCCCACTCCTTGGCCGACAAGTCGCTCTTCTTCGGAGGCTTGTGTCTCGGCTTTACGAAGTTCCACTGGGTCGGGATCTCCCAAGACCCGTTGGTCATAACCACAAAGTACTTGCCCCTCCATCCCTTTATCGAATCCGGGTGCCCGTGCATCACCTTCTTGTGCGGCCTCGGTGAGAAGTAGAAGACCCCCTCCAGATCTCCGAGCGAACCAATTCCAAAGATGGTCCGGAAGAACGTCAATCTCGGCTTCACCCCCTTCTCTTGGCATTTCAGAATAAAGCAAACAAGATGCTTCCAAGAATTCGGGCCGTACTGTATAGGGCACAGTCCCGCCCAGTTCAAGACCCTCTTCACAAAAGGGTGCAGGGGCAATCTCAGTCCCGAGAGGAAGGCATCCTCTGGGAACATGCAGTAGCCCGGGGCCAGAACTGTGGTAGGGCGGATACCGGGGCTTGGAAGGAGGAGCTCATACTCCCGCGGAATGTAGTAGGCAACCCTGATAATGTTGAGATACTCCGGCCTCAGAATGCTCGGGATGCTATCTACGCAGATCTTCACCCGAGTGTCTTCGCCCGGCACGGGAAGGGATCGGTTGGATGTCCTTAATGTCGTCAGGGTACATACGAATCGACACGGGATTCCGGAAGGTGACCGGGGGAACATCGAGACCCGATCTCGGCGCGTCCTCGTCGGGCGAGGAGGGACTGTGGGGAATTATCATGGCTTTCTTCTTCCGACGAGGGCGAGCCTTACGCTCGGGGGACGGCGTCGACAAAGGAGGTAGTGGAGGAAGATCTTCTCCGACCCCAGCCGGCTCCCCAGCCATGCCCTGACCGGCCTCCTGTTCGTCGACCTCCTCCTCCTCGTCTCCGCTCGTCTTCCTCGTCACCCTCAGCGACCTGCTCATCTTCTTCCCCCTCCTCTTCATCATCATCCATCTCCCGATCCGGTTCCTCCTCGTCCTCGTCCTCACCGTCCGCCATATCCTCCTCGTCATCTTCTTCCATGGGCTCCTTCCCCGGTCTCCTGGACCTCAATCGGGACACCACAAAGGCAACATCGTCACCTCCGTCTGAACTAGGGTTGGTCAGAACCTCCTCCTTCACCTTGTACTTGCTCAAGGACGAGGACGTTTCCAGCTCCGACTCCTCCGCCGAGCGACCCTGACGAGCTAGCCTCGGATCCGGACTGAGTTCGCGACATTACTAAGAGAAAAATACTAACCTGGAGCGTGGAAAGTTACGATCACCGGAAAATCTGCCGACGGCAAGTAAGATTCCTGCTCTTGCTGAAAATTGGAAAGTGAGTAATAAAATGAAGATGAAGAAATGAGGGAGGGGGATGGGGTTTTAAAGAGGAAAACGACTCCTCGATTCTCGCAAAGAAGATCTGGCCGTTGGATCTTATCTGACAAGATCCAATGGCCACCAAGATCTGAAAAGGCTTTGATCTTTGCGCCCATGACGTCAACAATAGGCGTGAAATTACCCCCACTACCCCTTCACCTATTTTTGTCCAAAAAAGGCTTTTTTCGCCAAGTCAGAAGGGTCGACGCTCGAATCATGTCGCGCGCCAATAATTCCCCTTCTATTTCCACAGAAGGGTCGACGCACGGATAGAGGCGCGAGCCAATAATTCCCCTTCTATTTTTCACAGAGGGGTCGACATTCGGATGAAACCGCGAGCCATACCACCCTTTTCTCTGGGTGGGGGCTCGGAGCTCGGATAGAATCGCGAGAGAAAAATCCCTCTTCTTTCTCACAGAAGGGTCGGAGCTCAAATGAAACCACGAGCCATACCACCCTTTTCTCTCGGTGAGGACTTGGAGCTCAGATAGCATCTCAAGCCAATAATTCCCTTCTATTTTTTCACAGAGGGGTCGACGTTCGGATGAAACTGCGAGCCATACCACCCTTTTCTCTCGGTGGGGACTCGGAGCTCGGATAGCATCGCGAGAGAAAAATTCCTCCTCTTTTTCACAGAAGGGTCGACGCTCGGATGGAAACACGAGCCAACATTTCCCCTTCTATTCTCAAAAGATGGTCGACGCTCGGATAGAAGCGCGAGCCCGTAATTCCCCTTCTATTCACAGGAGGGTCGACGCTCGGATGAAATCGTGACCCATACCGCCTCCTTTTTTCAGTATCAAGCTCGGAGCTCGGATGGCGGCGCGAGCCAGTAATTCCTCTTCTCTCACAGAAGGGTCGGAGCTCGGATAAAATCGCGAGCCATATCGCCTTCTCGTTTCTCAGTATCAGCTCAAAGCTTGGATGGCACCACGAGCCAAATAATTCCTCTTCTATTTTTTCACAGAAGGGGTCGACGCTCGAAGCTCGGATGGCATCACGAGCCCCAACTGCACTCCCTGGTTCGAATAGTACCCCGAGCCCCAAATGCCCTCAGGTGTTGGGAGGGGCTCGGAGCTCGGGTAGAATCACGAGCCCCATCAGCCCTCTCCTTACCACAAAGGGCTCGGAGCTCGGATGGAATCACGAGCCCCAACTAAACTCCCTGGTTCGAAAGGGGCTCGGCGCTCGGATAGTACCCCGAGCCCCAAATGCCCTCAGGTGTTGGGAGGGTCTCGGAGCTCGAATGGAATCACGAGCCCCATCAGCCCTCCCCTTACCACAAAGGGCTCGGAGCTCGGATGGAATCACGAGCCCCTCTAAGCCCTCCTCTTGCCCAAGAAGCTCGTCTGCCGACCCATATCGCTCGACGAACCGAGCTCCAAAAGAAGACCTCGCCTCCTCGCTCTTCCAACTAGCGAGGAGCTCGTCTGCCGACCCCTTACGCTCGAAGAAATGGAGACCCAAAAGAAAACCTCACCTCCTCTTCGCTCTTCCAACTAGCGAAGAGCTCGGCTATCGACCCCCTGAGCTCGGCTGCCGACCCTTGGCCCTCAGAAAGAAAACCTCGCCTCCTCTTCGCTTTTCCAACTAGCGAAGAGCTCGGCTATCGACCCCCTAAGCTCGGATGCTGACCCTAGGCCCTCTGAACAAAACGAGCCCCCAAGGAGATCTCGGCGTCCCCTTGCTCTTCCAACTAGCGAGGGGACCCCCTCCGACCCTGGGAAGCTCGTCCACCCAGCCATAGGGCTCGTCTGCCGACCCTCGGAAGCTCGTCCACCAAGTCTCGTCTGCCGACCCTTGGAGCTCGTCCACCGAGCCCCAGAGCTCGTCTGCCGACCCAAAACTTCGCCAACCATCGCTAGGGCTCTCCTCTCTCCTAAACTTGACCTCCCGTGCGGAATCCAACGAAGGGTCCCTTCCTCCTACCCCCCTGGCCTCTTCGGGAAACAACTGATCCTACTTCTTACCCCAACATATGCTCTTCCCCCAGAGGCAAAGAGTCACTCCTACACGGCTGGATCACCCAACCCTACAGGAGCGTGGGACTTGTGATATGGGTCAGGAATAACGTAACCCATCCTGGGCCACTGGATCCCCTCAGGATACGCGCTCTTTCTGATCCTTCAGATCTGCCACATCAGCGCCGGAAAAACCGCCCGGAGCTCTGCCATGTCAGCCCGGAAACCACTCCGGCGTCTGCCACGTCAGCCCTATACTGCCCGGCTTTCCACCGCTTCAGCCACTCGGGTAACCGGGTCCGGACCCAGCCCCAAACGGGTCTGGACCCGATTGGTTTCCCCTATAAATACCAGACCCTCCCCCCTGTCTGCAGGTAATCAATCTTTCTTCCACCAAACCCTAGTTACTGCTACTCTCTCTCAGAGACTAACTAGATCGTCGAAGGGTCTGCCACCGGTACCAACCCCGGTATTTCTAGACCGTCTGCAGGTACACGAGACCTCGGATCCGAGCCCCCTGATCCAAGCCGAGCATCCAGCCTCGCCTCACTCCAGCCTGTCACCGGTACCGTTCGGCCAGCCGAGGGTCGTCTGACTAGGAGCTTCCTCCCTCAAATATAAATCGAGTAAGAACTCACACCTGGTGCATCCACACGTCTCCCAGAAACAAACCGCATCAAAGGTTAACTATAAAATGTTGGATGTTGGTTATGCTTCCTTGACAGGGATGAAATCTTTTATCGTTCGTGATCATGCATCCTAGTTTACATGATTAAACTATCACCTCCACAAGTCCCAGGAAACAAGACAGTTCGTTGCAGTCATTTTTTTTTTTTTTTTTGGCTTGCCTCAAATTTTTAGATTGTAGTTTAATTGCCTCGTATTTTTCTTGACACCAAGTTACAAGTTTAATATAATAGCTGGTGATGTGATAACTTCAATTCAAGATGATCATCAGGACATAATGTAGCAAGGGAATGACTCATTAGCTATGAGCTTGTTCCATAGAAAGGAGGAAAGAAATAAAGAAAAACACAACGAACATCTTAAGTAATTTAACTGTTCATGATACAATGGTGTTTAAAATTTTTTAAACATTTCTTGCTTGGAAGCAGTATACAAGGTACAATATGGTGCTGCTGAACAACAACATTGACAAATATACGCTGACATCCAGATCACACCGAAAGCTTGTACGTTTTATATATACGAGTTTTCACTAAAAGCTTCCTGTAAGCTGTCAAAACCAAAAATTTGGAAGCCCAATTAAGTGACATCGTTAAAAGTTACAATCATGTCAATTAAGTGACATCGTTAAAAGTTACAATCATGTCAAAGATCAGCAAATGCAATCACTTTACTGCCTCCACCTGTACCGTCCACATCAAGCAGACGTTTGCAGTGAAACTTCATGGAGCTGCAACAGAGTTAACGACCTCAAAATCCAGAAACTGATAGATGCCATCTGCATCATCATCTGAATCACAAATATAATGAATTTCACCTATCCCATTGCTGGTCTTATTGATGATCTTTGAAGATAAAGGAAATGGCTAAATTGAGGGGGTTTACTTTCCCACTGAAAGAGATCGTCGACCATCATAGATTTTTATAGTCTCACCATTACCTGAAATAAGCTAGACGAAGCCAGACAAGAAGCAACACATCAATGCACTGGTAATGCTTTAAAAAAACTAAACATAATAAAATTGATAATAAAAATTTTCATCACATTGGTAATGCAATCACAAAAGGAGTCTGAATGTACATCATCAACAACTTACAAGCTGTTTAACTCTTCCATTTCTCTGCTTAAGAGCACATGAAATTTCCCTTCATGAGAATTTTGTTCAATCGAGAACAAACTTTATGGACACTTTTCTCCTTCATTAGTTTGTACCATTGGCTCTGAACTAGCAACCATTGTTAAAATATATTCAAGAGATGGAGAGGTCCTGGGTTCATGAGGGTCTGAGTGTACTAACCAAAAGATGGAGGAAATTTGGTTCTTGAACATATGCATTCAACATCAAATGAAGACATATCCAAACCAGAGATGGAAGACCTTGGAAAATAGTATATATCAATTTTGTATTTTAATCAGTGCATGATTGAGAGTTGTACGTATTAATGAATTTTTCTCAATTTTAATTGAGTAAGCATTGAAATATATTATTATTCGATATGTTTTGAACTCGACAACGGTATATTTGTAGAACCAGAGTTGGGGATACACTTGTCTCAATTATAAGTGAGATGGAATGTATAAATGATTGGCAATTATTTTGTACTCTATATATGAATATGAATATGATTGCTTGTGTTAATAAAGTTTTGTCTCAAAATTAATCTTTGAAGTGCGCTACAATTTGTTTGTTTTATTGTGCACTTAAGAGTATGTTTGAGTCAACCAAACTCAACATGGCTAGGTATTTGGGTTCTAACCATGATCAATTTGATCCTATGAGCCCAAGATGTCATGTGCACATAACATGTATATAATATACTACACACTACACTATGTACACATATATAAATATAAAAAAATGAAGCAACCATGGAGGGAAAGAATAGAGAGAGTGAAGATATGTTGTGTTTGAATCATGAAGAATCTAAGGCTTATGGGAACCCTAACACACTTGAGTTTTTTTTGGAACCCTGAAAGGTTGTCCACTTTCACACTCAAGCCTCCTCTCTATCTCTCTACATCAGGCCAAACTCCCCATCTCTCTATTTATACCCCTCCCCAAAAGTCCTAGCTCACTTTCTCATTTTCTACTACATCCAACTATCTCTCATATCCTTAAAACCACTCCTATACACTCTCCAACTTCTCTACGTTCTGAAATTGGAGGCAAGAAGGAGCCAAGAAGGACCAAGGAGAAGAAGAACTTGGAGCTTGGAGCAAGGAGGGCCAAAGGCAAAGCTAGGAGCTTGAAGTTGCAATTTCGTTAACAAAACAAGGTGGGTGCCTCTAAAACTTTTGATGTGTTAATAGTTTTG
This sequence comes from Hemerocallis citrina, assembly GCA_017893485.1. Classification (NCBI taxonomy): domain Eukaryota; kingdom Viridiplantae; phylum Streptophyta; class Magnoliopsida; order Asparagales; family Asphodelaceae; genus Hemerocallis; species Hemerocallis citrina. The sequence goes on from CM030367.1 coordinate 87,072,648, forward strand.
TGGTGAGATTTGATGTGATTCTTGTCAGCATGAGTAGGCCATAGAGTTTTGGTTAAGTGATAAACAAAAAAATTTTGTTGCATGCTAGTTGTATTAGTAGAAAGATAATGAAATCTCAGTAAAATGCTGATTCTGTGAATGCATGATAGTCTAGAAACCATAACTTGAAAAATACTAGGAATTTAGACTTGCAATTTTTATGGCATCAAGATATGCAAGTTAGGCACCTTTCCACCAGTTTTCATAAATTTTGGAATTTATTTTATATTTTAATTAAATGTGAACTTGACTACTGGCTGATATTCTGTTTATAATATTCAAAAGCTAACAATGATTCTGTTTATAATATTCAAAAGCTTATAACTCTTTAACTACTTGGAATATGTTGCTGAAATTTTAGTATGTGCTCTTAGTCTGTGTTTAGACCATTTATGTTAAATTTCATAATTTTTGGACAACGTTTGCTATATAAATAAAATTCGCAACCATTGACTGTTCTAAAAAAGGAAGATAGTGTTCGATGTAAACTGCTCGGTTTTTTGTTAAAAGGCCATATCTTGATAAATACCTTATAGATTTACTTGAAATTTAGATATGTGCTGTTATCATGTATAAAGAGCTTATGTTCCAAATTTCATGAAGTTTAGATGTCATTTGGTATTTTAAAGGTATTTTTATGTCAGTACTGGTTAGTGGTTGCTCTGTTATGGAAATTATCGCATGCATGTTAAACAATGACTACTTTGACTACTTATAAGACATAATCTGAAGAAACTTGTAACTAAAAAGTTATAGTAGATATGTAGGGATTTCTGTAATGTATAAGAAATTAAGATTCTAAGCTATACATGATTTATTCTGGTTTTTACAATATACAACAGATGCATATAACTCCTGTAAGTTTGCTGTTTTGATGCCATGTCCACAAACTTGATTTAGAACTCATAGATTGAACTTAGAGTTGTTGTTTTGTGGCTAATAAAGCATGTTGTGGATGTGGGAATAGATTATGATTTCAATTATGTAAGTTTCATATTGTGGTGTAGCTCATATATGCTTTGTAGGAGCAAATAGAAATGAGTTGTTGATTGTTTTGGGATAAATCTTGCAATAAGTGATTAAGTGTTGATGTTGATTTCTTAGACTGAGTTTCATACCAACTTGTGTTGTTTATTACTTTCTACCTTGGGTAGGGGCATGGAAGGGTCACTTGATCGCGTCTCTTTATGGAAACGGGATCGGGAGAGATCCTATGTTGGCATGAATGCCAATTGTATGCTTGCGGTTTGGAAATGCAAATTTCCATTTTTAGAGCTTTTATGCACACTTTTTGGGTATTCGTGGTGAAGGGTTTATGTAACGCTCCGAGCCCGGCTCAGCTGCGCACGCGACTACACGTGCGCACACGCGAAAGAACGGACGCAAAACTCTAGCCACGCCCACCACAGGCTGCCTCAAAAGGGTGGTTAACCATTTGGTACCCCTTAATCATAGGCTAATCCTATATATACTCATATTTCTCCTAATCATAGCCGATGTGGGACTTTTTGAAGCCCAAGTCAACCGGTCAAGCACACAACCCATCTTTCTTTCCTTCATTTAATTCTTTCCCATGTCCCATAGGAAATCCCATAGGCTCATCACACTATCCAATCCCATAGGATCATCCATAGGACAGATCATTTAATGCCAACTCACTTTTCTTTCCTTTCTTTCTTTCTACACGTCATCCATTCTTTCTTTCTTTTTTTATTTCTACTAGCATATATACTAGTATACATATACCATAGTATATATACTCTTAGAAATACGGGGTGTCACATTCACCCCTCCTTAAGAATTCAGCGTCCTCGCTGAACCCGGACTTACAACATGATTCAGGATCCCTTTCTAGCCGATGTGGAGAGGATTCTGCTAGTTGTACAGTTCCCTACCCGGGCAACCTGTTCCAACCTCGCTACTTCTCAGGCGTAAATCTTGCACACACTCGGTATCGAAAGTCGGCTCTGATACCATTTGTAACGCCCCGAGCCCGGCTCAGCTGCGCACGCGACTACACGTGCGCACACGCGAAAGAACGGACGCAAAACTCTAGCCACGCCCACCACAGGCTGCCTCAAAAGGGTGGTTAACCATTTGGTACCCCTTAATCATAGGCTAATCCTATATATACTCATATTTCTCCTAATCATAGCCGATGTGGGACTTTTTGAAGCCCAAGTCAACCGGTCAAGCACACAACCCATCTTTCTTTCCTTCATTTAATTCTTTCCCATGTCCCATAGGAAATCCCATAGGCTCATCACACTATCCAATCCCATAGGATCATCCATAGGACACATCATTTAATGCCAACTCACTTTTCTTTCCTTTCTTTCTTTCTACACGTCATCCATTCTTTCTTTCTTTTTTTATTTCTACTAGCATATATACTAGTATACATATACCATAGTATATATACTCTTAGAAATACGGGGTGTCACAGTTTGTTCCTAGGTAGTATACTCTTATTGGTCCACTTTGATTGAGTTTTGAGACTAGGATTAAGTCCTGATGGTATATCTAGACGGATAGCATAGGAACCCGTAATTGAACGCATTGAAGGAGACGACTCGTGCGTCGACATTCTCGCTATTCATGGAAGGATTTCCGTGGTTGTGTTTGGTGCTACCACTTGTCGAGGAACGTGGAGCATGAAGGTTAGCAAGAGCAACGAGTTTGGCTCGGGCCGAGGTTACGATCGAACTCCAAGCGTAAATGGCAGTTGCGGCGATCAACGAAGTCGGTTCGTCTTTTGGTTAAGCCAATTGTGGGCCGAGGTGGACCGACCCTTGGGCCGGATTAGAGAGCTAGATTGAGTCCTGTTGTGGGATGGGTTAAGTTCAAAATATGAAAAATGAAGATTAACTAGAAAAGAGCCTATAAGTAGAACTTAACTAGTTATTCAAAATAAATGAATGTGGTTACTAAGTTAGGACATGGAAAGTTGACAGATCGCCTAACTAAGGGACTGTTGGTTAAATGAAATAGGCCTAGACTCGCCTAATAATTCTAACTTCTATAATGAGTTTATGAAAAAGGGGATTAGAGCCGAATTAGAGTCATGAGATTAAGGAAATCAAATAATCAGATAATCAGAGAATCACGTAATAATTTTAGTAATTGTGTAATTAACCATAGTCCTTAGTTCTGGTTCTAGTTTTGGGTTAGTACCCTTGGGCATGGTAGTGTCTTAGGAATAGATCGGGTCATTGTTGAATGTAAGCACAAGCACTAGTTGGATATCATACTCATCCTGTCAAAGGGACATGCATGGCACCGTCTCATCTGGTTGAGGGGACACGGGCGACATTGTCTCGACTGTTCTGGAGTTTAGTGATAAGAGCGGGATGCGACGTAAGTCGTAAGTTCTGTTGGAACTTAGGGGATGGACCCTTAAGCTTCCGTTTATGTTCTGAGTTATCAGTGCAAATGTAGAGCAAGAGTTTAACTCTTTGGCCTTTGGCGGAGTAGGGTTGGCCCTACGATTCGCCTTATGTTCTCAATAACTTTGGGCAAAGGCAGAAATGGATAAGGACCATGATTCTGGTAGAGCCGGTGCGGAAGCTGAATGATCACCGGACTGATCGGAAATGGAGAAGGACCATTATCCTGTTGAAGTGGAGAAGGACCATGATCTGAAAGAGTAGAGTGACCACTGTCATTCAGAGTGGGGAAGGACCAAGATCCGATTACAGTAGCGGGGTTAGACTGCACCGATTGCAGACTCTACCAGTCACTAGAATGAATGTCAGAAATAGGAGAGAGTACAAGAGTAGGATGCATAGCGAGGGATCGAACCCTATCATCTAGAGAGTGTCGCTTGGTTGGGGAGTATGTAGTATGGGATGCATACATCTCCAATCAAGTGTGCATTCTTTGTTTTTTGCATTAGAATTTAGGTCATGACATACACCAACACTTGGCTTGACATCACGTTTATCTTTGCATAAAATATTTGTTGTTGAAGTTTTGGAGCCGCTAGTTTTATCAGCATTGCGTCAGTTGCATTCAACTGACGTGCCCACAGTTTATTAGATTGCAAGATTGCTAATTGTGGAGCAGTGGACTCGAGCTACGGAAGGCATTTAGTGGAGAGACGTTGTCCAATTCATTTGATAAGATTCCTGATTGTTGTACAATGTAATTTGTTGATGGAAATGATCGATGTAAATTTTGTTGAACAATTTTGTACATTGTAATAACATTAGTAGCAATAATTTTTTTTAATATCCTGTGATTTTTCTATGTTATTGACTCATTTGAGTAAGATTCTGGCTTGTGTCTCGAGTTTCCGATTTGGGAAATTCGGGGTGCTAAAAGAGACAAATAACAAGTACTAACAACCAACAAAATAAATATCCTTAACATAAAATAATTTTAAGTAGTAAAACTACAGGTGAACAACCTGCTGGGAAAAAGAAAATTATATAGTTGTTTATTTTAAAATTTTGGGTAAAGCCATACATAACCTTAAATACTTGCATTCAACATCAAATGAACTATTGGAAATCTAATGTGGTGGAAAATGATTTATACACCAAAAGAGTACATGCACTGGGTGTTGAGGATCACTTCAAATTGTGGATCAAACTCAATGTCAAGGTAAATTTCTTCTTTACCTCATGGTCTATCAGCTAATAAGATGTTGATGACTGTAGATGTAATGAGTTGGCCTAGTTTATTACTCTAAATCGTTGTTCGAATTTTTAGGATAAATTGTTAATGTTTTATTGTGTAAAGATCCGTGGATTAGGTGTGGAAATTGTTTTGATTTTATAAAAAAGACACTTGCTTTTGTAGGAACATATGAATCTATAGGGTATTTGATTATGTAGTAGATGGGGGAACTAATTCTTGTATGTACATGAAGATCAAAGATCATATTAATTACATGTATTTTGTTTGATTTGTTGCAGAATGGCTACTTCAAGCACTAAAAGCAGGAAAACATATTCTTCCTACTGCAGTCAGTCATCCTTGGGGGAAGTTAATCAGTCCCTCCTCACACCCCCATGCAACTGCAATCTCATCACACGAGTGACATACTCCAATTCGGTAACAAATTTTGGTAAACCCTACATCAATTTCCCCAATTTTGCAAAGGGTTGTCAATTTTTTCTGTGGTACTCGGAGAATGAGAGAATATTCAAGTGGGTAGCCAATTACCACAATCTTGGAAGCCCAGCTGGGAATGAAATGTTGTATGATCATATTGATTTTCTTACTAATGAGCTGAGTATGGCAAGAAAGGAGCTGTTGGAGGACTATGTTCTTTTTAGCATGAAGGGTTGGAAAGAAGGTTTTTTGGCTATCATGCTTGTGTGTGTGTTTGTACTTGTAGTACCCCGTATTTTAGATATTATTTTTAAAGATTTATAAATGAATTAAAATGATTTTTTGGAGATTTAATAAATATTTTCATAAGATTTATACTTTTTACACGTGCAAATATTTTCTTGGAAGGTTCAAAAGGCAAAATTATTTTGTGGAAAATCATTATTTATTATTTGAGATTATTTATATTTTTTCTAGATTTTTCTGATATTTATTAGACCTATTTGCAAATATTACGAAAAAGAAGGATCGTTTTGCAAAATTGTCATTTTGAAGGATGAAAGTGCAAAACTACTTTCTGGACTTTTCAAGTAGTACCGGCTGGAAATAAAGAGTTTATTTTGCTTTTAAATCTCAATTTAATTGGTTTTATCAAGTTTCCAAGTATAGAGATTTATTTATGTAAAGTTATATTTAAAGGGATTATTTTACAAATGTATTTAAAAACCCTAATTCTCCTATTCCGGCTATTTAAAAGAAGTGGAGTGCAGCCGTCTTTCGCTGCACAACACAAAGGTTTTATTGTTTTCTTGGAGAATTAAGGAGGGAATCTTGGATTTCGCAGAATAGGATTTTGCTTGTTCTCCATTAATTCGGTTGGACTTCTTCATTTAGGTGAGCGACTTGTTTTGTATGTTGTATGTGGTATTTTATCTACTAGAAAGTATGTTAGGGTTTGAGCATGAATATGTACATGATGGATTGGATGGATTGATGATTTAAATTTTGATCTTGTGAAACCCTAGTTGTTTATGAATTAAATTGTATGTGGGTAATTCGAGATTGATGAGCGATCTATTGGAGATCATGGGTAGGCTATTTCTTTTGGATAAATATTGGATTTATTGAACATGGTGGACATTTTTATGCATAAACCTAATAAAGATGAGACTTTTATTACTTTTGAGTATTGGTTGAATGAAATTTGATATGGAGATGTTATAAATGGATTATGGTTGTGAGTTATAATGGTAACTCAGTTTTGAGAAATTTGAATGGAAAATTATGAATCAATAGATCATGTCATGGAAATCGAAATTGGGAATTTAGTTGAGTTTGAGAAATATATCCAAATTGGGGATTTCTTTGGATTTTGATATTGATATGGTTCGGATATGAATACGAAGCTATTTCAATGAACAGTTAATTTTAAGAAACTCCATTTTTGATTATATGCACAATTTATGTTTTATTTGAAAGAAATTAACAAATCGCTATTTTTATAAATTCAAGTAGTTTTGATTTAGTTTTTATGGACTATTATATATCCTACAAGTTGTATTTGATCAAATAAGAAATATGCTTTTTGTAGAAATCATTTTCATAAAGTAAAATTATGTATCGGTTCAAATATGCACAACAAAAATCTGCAGCCTGCAGGTCGACAGTCGACTGGTGTGACTTTACAGTCGACCGACGCGACCCGGCTGCTGTGATTTCTAATTTTTCTTAAAATTTCGTTCTGGACAGTCGACTGATGACCTTTTACAGTCGAATGCTATACTTAGAATTATTTTCTTAAAGATTATTGGATTTATCGCTCTGCACAGTCGACCTATGACCTTTTTGAGTCGACTTGTAATACTTAGAATTATTTCCTCGAAGCTATTGGATTTTCTCTCTGGACAGTCGACCGATGGCTTTTGTAGTCGACTGATACAGATATATCTATACATATTTTAATGTTCTTTAAATGATTTATTCTCTAAATATTTTAATCTATAACCTACTATTCTCTACTTTACCTGCTACTGAACATATGTTTTCAAGTGGTTTAACTGAGCAATTTATATTGAAAGATTAGTTTGGATATTGGGTGTGAGTCTCTAGAGGGTGTATGCATCCCTAGTATACCGACAGTTGAGATATTTATGTTTGGGCCTGTTGAGGCAATTTTAGTTGATCAGTTGTTGAGTTAAGTCCGGTAGGATACACCAACTCTAGGAGATTCGTAAAGTAATCAAATAACCTAAATAATAAGGACAGGCACTAGTGGTGATATGATGAATGAGAACATGGTTTATGGACCTCAGTATGGCTTGTGGTGTGAGATAATCCCCATAATTATCCAGGTGTGAGTGAAATAGTCTCCGGAATTACCTGTGGTGTGGGATTGATCTCCGGAATTATCGGGATCGAGGCGACACACATGTGGTATTCGTGTGATGAGGTGTCATTGCTTGCGGTGTGGGGTATTCTCGAAGATTCCCAGGTGTGAGTAAAATAGTCTCCGGAATTATCTGTTGATAGAGTTTGACCTCCGGAATTATCGGGGCATGGGCTAATACTCACAGTTTATCTTTATCTCGTAGTAGTCATCGTAGTAGGATTAGTTGCATAGCAGGGGTATTAAAACCTTCCAATGTGGAGACGTTAAGGTCTTGCACCGGACCTATGCAGAGTGGGATGCATATACTCGGACAAGTACGCATTAGAGAGTCAGCATATAGAATTGTGTTTTCTTGGCTTGGTTTCATGCATGTGTTTTCTTGTTTTCTACATTTGACACATAGTCTAGTTTCATTGATGTTTCGTGTTTCCTTTCTATGTCATATCTTATGTATTCTTGTTTATTTCATGTCATTTATGATTCTATGCTTTACTTATGTTGTTTGTTTTTATGTCACTCACACCATTATGGCTAACCCCTTTAGTTTTGGGGGTTAGGGTTATCTCTAGCCTCATATTTTACAGGTGATTACTTGTAGCTTGGATTTTTGATGCAACAGTTAAAGTGGTGTAATGGGTTATGTATTGTTATAAAAGAAATTGTTGTAAGGAAAGAAAATTTGTAAGTCAAGGTGTATTGTATTCCGCTGTGCTATGTAAAGATTAATGTAATGAAAGTTGAAAAAATTTATTGGTGTTCAACTGTGTTTAATATTACATTTGAAGTTGATGCTGGGAATTGTGCCACGTATTTCTAAGATATCATATTGGAAATTTGGAGCGCTACAGTACTTGTTATCTTGTGTGTGTTCAAGCAGTAGCAGACATGAGCATGGAAATGATTTTTTGGGCACCAGTATGGTAATTGGAAGATGATATGCATATAGTTTTGTAAGATATTTTGAACTTATTATGACTCTATGAGATGACAATAATACGTAAGAATTGATGAATTATCTTGATGTTATATAATGTTCATGAAATGAAGATGATGTATGGTTTGGTGTAAGGATTGTTGAAATGAAATGATGTAATGAAGATGGTGTATGTTATGTAATGTTGTTTAAATGAAGATGGTGTATGTTTTGGTGTAAGAATTGATGAAATGAAGATGGTGTATGTTATGTATTGTCTATGAAATGAAGATGGTGTAAGAAGAGTAATGTACTGCCTGATGTTACTTAATGATGCTGATATAGTGACACAACACCGCATTTCTTGCTGCTGTAACTGATACATCAGTGTGTGTAACTGATTTTTCAGTGTAACTGAAATGAAGATGGTGTTTTAAATTGACTGAAATAGTCTCTATTTAGATTTTGTAACTAATATATCAGTCTTTGTGATTAACATCATAGATTTTGTAAGAATTGATGATCTATCAGTGAGAGTGATATATGAATATAATAGATAGACATGGTTAAAAAGTTAGCATACAGCCAAATTAACTTGATAGTGAAGTTAACACTGCACTATGATTGTCAATAACTCCATATGTATGAGCCAATACATATTTGAAGCATTTATTGATTGAAGCCAATACAAATAGACTGCATATGACTGCATTTACTGATGGAAGCCAATACAAATAGACTGTATTTACCAAGTTTTTTAACCAGTTAGTGAATTTGACATTGTTCCTTCTGATTGAAGCCAAATAGCCACATAATTCAAACAAAGGCTGAGATGATATTAGAGAAATAGTAATAATTGGCTACAGAACCACTCAAATTCACTTTGAAAAACAGATCATATATTTAACATGTCATACATTACACAGATTTAGCGGATGTTAGCATAATTTATAATTCTAATTCGATTGAAAGCAGCATATTACATACATGACTTAGAAGAGTAGTCTTCATGTTGTATGAGATGTTTGAAAGCTGCTTGATTACATACATTGAGCATTGATACATTTACTCCAACCATATACAAAAACTCAATATAGCAAAATAGATGAGTTATCTGTGTGCAGCATCAATCAATACTTGCGTCAGGAACATGTTCATTTACTTCATCAATGTACAAAAACCATTCAAAAAACAAAAAAAGCTGCTTCCTTTCATTGTCAGTTACTCCATCTTCTCCAGTTGCATCTCTGTCTATATTCCTGCATTATTTCCAAACCAAGTGTTGTTGTCAAGTGGATTTATACCTTGAAATGAAATTCAAATTTTAAATTTTGAAGCATTGATAAAAAGTTTTGCGACGAATATACTTATACATACATAAACTTGTTACTTTCAATGGTTTGGTCCTTCTGAAGCTCCAGTGGTTGCTGCCTGAGAATGATTATACAAACAATGTTTAGCATAAAGATGTTTATAGCTTTAAATGACTAAATAAAATATATGCAACTTCGTACTTGTTTTGAATTATCAGGCATCCACACAACCCTAGCTGGTTGAGCAAGGGGGGCATTAAAGTGTACGGTGGTAGTATTTTGAGAACTCCCTATTCCAAACACATTTTTTCCTACTTGACTGAGCACTTTAACAGTGTTATTTGCTAGCACTGATCCACCTCTTCCTCCAGTTGACTTCCTCCACCATGTTATTTGCTTGTCCCAACTGCCATGTTTTGGAATAGTTGTCCTCCACCACCATATGGCATCCATCCTCTACCACCACTCCTTCCACTGCCTCCCCCTATTCTACCCCAATTTGTCATGCCTCCTACTATCATTATCCTACCTCTGTCTCCTCTTGTGTGTGCATGTTGTTGATTAACAGTAGTTGGTGCCCTAGCAGCTATTTTTGTTGATGCCCTACTATCCACCATTGGTACCACAACATTGATATCATCAAAAATTGACTTGTTACTTCCAATCTGGCCTCTTGGTATAAATGGCATTCCTCCAGTTGACTTGATTCTTGCTATCTCCAGTTTTTTTAATGGAACCATATTTTGCAAGTTCTTTGTGTTATGTCCCTCAACCCCACATCTACCACATTGAACCTTGTATGTGCTTCTCTTTCTCTTGTTTCTATTATCAGGCTCATTTACAGCCTTTTTCCTGCTTTTAGGAGATCTTCCAGGCAGTATCTTCATACTTGGTGGGAGTTTTCTTCCATATCCACTATTAGGCCAATGTTTTGAATCAGGAATTGAAGCAATTTTGTGGGAGTATGATTGCAAATATGCTGATTTCAAATAGCAGTCATCCAGAAAATCTTTTGGGTCTTTATTCTCTGATCTAAGATGGCCAATGCAAGAATACAGGAGATTCCACTAACATCCCACTGTCTACATGTACAAGTTCTAAGTCATATATCACAAGACATGGTCTTATGCTTGTATGTGCACTCCCACTCTGTTCCTTCAGCATATATTATGTTACAAGATGAAGAGATTACTTGCAATTTATATATTTTTTCCACAATCATAGGGCAGACCTTGTGGGTGTGCTTCTTCATTTTCTTTCTCTTTTCTTCTAGCCTAACCATAAGTAATTTCCTGATAACCTCATACATGGAGACAAATGGTTTAACTCTAGCCTCTTTGATGAACTTATTGAAGCTCTCACTGACATTATTCCACAACATCTAACTTCTACAAAAATCTGAAAAATGGCTCCTTGACCATGTGTGTGGATCTCTCTCCATTATCCATTTAACTGTATCCTCACTTTCCTCACCTACAATACTCAAAGCTTCTTTGAAATCAGCCACTGTATATGCACAAGCAGCTTTCCAAAGTTGTTCTTTCATTGTCAGTGTATTGAACTCATTCTCTTTGAAATTTGCATAATGATGCCTATATAGTGAACACAGAAACATAAATTGTGAGTTATGTATATGCTGGCTTGATACATTGATTTCAAACATGTAACTGTATTGGTTATTCATTGGATACTTTCATCAAATATTGTGCAAGTATTGTATAAGTTAGTTGATTACCTCACACAAAACCTATGTGCCCTTGGGACCACATCATCACATGCTTGTATCAAACCCTGCACAAAGCTTGTGCAATTAGAGCAAATCTATTAATGTTTACATTACAAATGCACTAAAATGGTTACATATTTGAAGCAATACCTTCTGTCAATCTCATATAGAAGATTATATGTTACCATTCCCTCCTATAGCTTCTACCAACAATTTCAAAAATCATTCCCAAGTCTTTCTAATTTCCCCTTCAACTAGTGCAAATGTTATTGGGTAAATTTGATTGTTAACATCTCTGGAGACAACACTCAAGAGGATCACACTCAATCCATTTCTGAGATGGCATCCATCAAAACCAATCAGTGGTCTACATCCTTGTATGAATTCATCAACACACCCCTTGAATCCAATGAAGAGCCACTTGAAAGTTGAATACCTGAATTGTGGTTCTTTGAAAACCTTATCTTCGAATAGGGATCCTACATTCCTTCTTCTCAAAATGTCAGTTTAATATCACAACTTTTTGAACTGCTCCAAATCATCGCCTTCAATTATCTTACTTGCTTTTCTTCTAGCCCTATACATCTGCCACTTTGAAGTTGACATGTTCATCTCTCTAGATACCATATTCTGCATAAAACTCAATTTCCAATTAGAATCATCTCTCACATCTTCAATATACTTCCCAGCAAACCATGTGGATGTTGCACAAACCTATTTGTTCACTTTTGAACATTTATACTCAGATACGAAGCTATGTATTTGAAAGTGTGTTTTTTCTTTGTTTCTTGAACCATATATCCTCCATTCACACCCTACAAAGCTGTTAGTTTGAGGGGCTCTTGTCCTATTTTTGCACCAAGCATAAATCTTTGAGTTTTCATTCTGCAACATTTTTATGCCAATCCTATTTGTAATACAGTAATGATGTAGCATTTTCCTCATTGCATGTGCACTCTCAAATATCATACCAACCTCAATTGTAGTTCCTTCATTGTGTCAAAACCTGGAGCTACTTTGGATCTATCTCTTCTTACACCAAAGCATTCATCATCACTACTTTCAGGGGTATTCAAAGTGTCATTGTCTTCATAATCGGAAACCGTCTCACCAATGTCCACACCATCAATGTGGACATCTATATTTTGAGCATCATTGATTCTTTTCTTCATGATTATATCATCCCTTTGTTCCATTGTGTATTTGTTTACATTCTATTTTTGTTTCTCTTTGGAAATTATTTCATGAATTTCGATCCATTCATCAATTTCTGCATCTTCTTGGCTCATCTCTCTAGTCCCACCACTATGAACATGTCTCCACCCTCTTCTGCATCCATCTCATCATCACCTTCTACACTCAGGCTTGTATCTCCATCTGTATCTTCTTCCTTATCATCAACTTAGAAATTAGGATCTGACTCACTGTTATATATGTTGTCTTTTTCAGAATTACCAAATCTGATATTCTCATCCTCTTCTTCATCTGCATCTTCAAATCTCGAAATCTGCCAAAATGTCAATATTTTTTTTCCTTCCCCATTTTATCAATTTCTCCCTTATGCAAGTCATCCATATCAGCGAACTCTGGCAAATCAACCATATGTTCTATGTAAAGCTCTATTTTGGGAACATCTTTCTGAGAAACTACCAAATTATAGAAAAATTGGTCTAATGAGATTAATCTTACTGATCCTTTAAGTCTCTCTGTTAACAATATCATGTATACTCTATATGTGCCACCATAACAACAGATCTACATTGCATCCCTTATATCAATTAGAGAAAGCTTATCTGCACCCACATCGTTCATAAACTAACTTTCCCACCCACATACTCTTTGTGCATCATCCCAAAAAACTTACCCCCATGATTAATCTCCAACAAATACCTAACTTCACCCACTTGTACCTACAAAAAATTGAAAAACAATGTCAATATATATATATATATATATATATATATATATATATATATATATATAATTCAACCATGTTTGTAAGTACTTATCCACTATGCAACATAAGAACATGGTTGTTTGATGCGTACGAGTACTTGTTTAGCACATATTAAACTAACAATTTCCCCATTTTGAAGTCTACCAAATCTTAATTAATTGTATGTCAATCAACCAAAAACTATCTCTACATTCAAACCAAACCCTAAAAATGAATTAATTAAAAGCGGACACTCTTAACTCTAATAAAGTAACAATATCATCTTATTTTTATGTAATTCTATAGGATTGTGTAGAAAAATTTAAAAAACTAAACATTTCTGACGATTATATTGGAAAATTCATACTGCACACTCTAACCCTAATAAACATCCAAAATCAATTAACTTTACATCAAAGATGATCAATCTTGATGGAAATCCCACATATTAACACTTTTGACGATTTAATTGGAATAAAAACATCATTTTTTGAACTACAAATACAGTCAAGGTTTAAAATTTACCAAATTTCCTTCATAAATCAGTGTCCCCTTCCAAGCCTTTGAACCCACTTCAACTCCGAGCTCCTTTCCACTTCCTCTTCCACAGCTTACGAAGATCGAGTGGAAAATTTTTCTTGTTTCAATTTGGGGAAAATGTCAGATTGGGTTTCGAAGAGGGAAAGGAAGCGTTCAGACAGTGGTTAGTTTTTTTAAAACCCGTTAATATAGTGTAGGGTCATTTTAGTCATTTCATGCTAAAGATAACGACGTCAATCACTTTTCTGGGCTCCTAACGTTAAACAAACTTAAGTAGGGTTTAATGCCAAAAAATATGAGTACGGTTATCTGCCAAACTCTTAAACTCAGTAGAGTTATCTGAAATTTACCCTATATATATATATGACTATGATCATGTGAGAACTCCTTCGGTGAGAACTAAGTGTGATTTTTTTGTGGATATAAATTGAAAAATCTGAAACGGTCATTTTGATCTATACGTATAAATTTGTCTACGGCAGAGAAATCAAAGCATTTGATATTTGTTTGTTCATGCGTTGAAGTGTTACAAATTGTATGGCTGAATAAAATTATATTTTACAATGACACGATGGATGGACAAATGAATTTCAAATGACTTTATTTTACATATTTAGACTAATTTAGTTATTATAAACAACGGTTCGGATCATCCATGTGATGACTACGTAAAAAGTTCCCACGAAGTTTATCATGAGAAATAGTTCTCACATGATCACTCTCTATATATGGGAATCTTCCATTGCAAATGCACTGTAGCATTGCAAATGCGTGCAAACCACTGAAGCCACTATTCAGGATAGCGGCATAGGTATAACAAGCCTGAAGCTGCTATCTTGAATAGCGGAATAGGAATATTAAGCCTGAAGTCGCTATCCTGACTAGCGACATCAGCGGTTTGCATCGTTTGCATGCTACAGTGTGTTTGTAATGAAAAATCTCCCATTATATATATATATATATATATATATATATATATATATATATATATATATATATGGAGCCCTTTGATTGAGAACTAATTTTGGTGAGAACTCCGTAAGAACCCACGGAGTAGACCCCCCATGAAAAATCCGAACCGACCATCTCTTTCTACACGCCTTAGATAGCATAACATAAAGTATTTAAGTATTTTGAAGTTCAATTGCCCAACCATCAAATGGAGTAGAATTTTCAACCATACAATTTTGCGATGATGTAAAACATGGGAAAATGAACTTCGAATTACTTGATTTCTTTATGTTATGCTATCTAAGGCGTGTACAATGAGATAGCCGATTCGTATTTTTCACGGGGGGTCTATTCTGTGAGTTCTCACGGAGTTCTCACCAAATTAGTTCTCAACTGAAGGGCTCCCTATATATATATATATATATATATATATATATATATATATATATATATATATATATAAGATGCTTCAATTGCACAGACCCATTGCAAACTCAACATCTGGCCGTTGGATCAAGTTGATCATGATCCAATAACCCAGATTCATCCCGCCCATCTCCTTCTCTTGACTTAAACCTAGGGGGTATTTTGGGGATTTCACCCCAAAATACTCATTCACTTCTCACTCTTCTTTCTCTCTCTCACTCACTCTATACTCAAACGAAACCTAAACCCAAACCCCTAATGCCGATCTCCTCCCACCCGCGCCTCATCCATCTCCCGACCGCCGTCTCTTTCTCAAGCCCTTCATCTCCTTCCCAAGTTTCCCTCCTAATCCTTCTCCTCTTCCTCCTCCTCCTCCTCCTCCTCCCCTCCCCTGAAATAAACGAAGGGCATCCCGAAGCCCCTCCGCTTGCCGCACCTCCTCCTCCTCCTCCTCCCGAATGCCCTCCCGCATCCCGAGACTCATCCACCTCCTCCTCCTCCCGAAACCCCACCGCTCCTCTCTCTCTCACCAGACTGCCCGATGCCATTCACTAATACCATCTACGTCGTTAAAATTTGCATTCTGTAAGGTAATCGAAAACCCCCTCTTTGTATAATTGTCCATCATTACTTTCTTTCGTAATCAACAATGACACAAGTAATTTTGTTTTTGTTTTTGTTTTTGTTTTTGTGATGTGTAGTAATAGATATAGTTGTTTGATGTTCATAGATGGTAGAATTATAGATGTAGGTGTTGTTGTTCGCTTAATTTGAAAACAATATAGATGTAGTTATAGTGGCTGTTGTTTGATATCTGTAAAATCACACAAATGACAACCAAAAATCACGAAACTTTGCGAGTAGGTCGGAATCATCACACACAAACTAAAGCAACTTGTAGAAGTGAGTTTCGACTCATGGTTTGCGAGATACGGCAAATCACTTTATTTCAAGCAAAAAAAAAAAAAAAAAAGTGATATATGTCTGTATCTCGCAAACAATGATTCGAAAATCACTTTTACAAGTTGTGTTAGCTTGTGTGGTGAATCCGACCTACTCACAAAATTTTGTGATTTTTGGTTGTCGGTTGTGCGGTTTTCTATGTTTCAAAAAACAACAACTAAAACAACAACTTTAATTTTGGATATTTTGAGTATAAAAACATAGAAACCCGCCCAAATGACAACCGGAGGTGTCGGATGTAACGCCCCGGATCCCCGTCATCGGACATCCGTGACACAACCAGAATCTTTGCCTTCAAATGCATCTCAACGCAGTAAATAGTACGGAAATTTAAAACACTTTTATTGCCATCAGAGTTAGTACATCAATAGTTACAAACATCAATTATTCGTATCAAGCCGTAACGCCCCCATTTTGACTCCAAACTCAATTCTTTCAATTTCTATATCACTTTAATCATAAACTAAGATAGTTATATTTCAAAGAAAAATCGGACAGAGTCTCCCCTAAAATTTCTGCCCCGAAACACAAAAAGCTTACGGAATTCTGCTCTAAATTCCGTAGCTCACATCACAGGCAATTATATCACGGGCTCCCCAGGCCAAAATGAGCAGAATCACACAGGCAATATATATATGCTCTGGGGGCCAAACTCATACTAGAATATCAAATATCAAATAAAACCATAAATTCCTTTGAAAACATAGTCAGGTTTTTAGAAAATAATTCATAAAACATACCACAGGGCCCGGTACTCCACAACGAGATGGGTACGGGTCAACAACATAGCATACCACCCCACACTATACTCATCATCATTATCCACATACTTATACATCACAAATACAGTTTAAAGCATAAATTTCACTATTCACATAAATAACCTTAAACGAAAATTATAAGATGAAGCTCCACTCCACAGAATCTACACCTCACCTTTGCACTGCTGAGGACCTGTAACAGTAGGGGCCTAGGTAGTCCAGAGACTCCCTAACCCCCCAAACACTAAGGGGTTAGCCATTTCTGGTGTGAGTATAATCTATTAATAAGCAAATAAATTAATCTTATAAGTAAAACATAATGAACTTACGAATACCAAGGTAAACCTGAACATATAAATATCATAAATGGAAATTCCCATCAAATACTCACTGCATCACTTCCTGTATGCATATCCACACCCGCTCACAATATACTTATCCTTAGTTTGGACATCATTCCCAAATTAGTCGCTTAAGGCCCATTACTTTACGCCTTATGCAAATATTCCTGTAGCTTATTCTCCCATAAAGCTTTACATTCACACAACGCTACTTTCACATAAACTGCACCTCATTTACCATTCATTTGCAATTACAGACTCACGACTTATATTCCTTTCCAATTTCATATCACATAACATCGCATTCATTCATTCTTACAACACATATCATCACGTCTTGCAATACATCACTTTCACACTCATAATTCATCTTAAATGGAAAATAAATGTGTATCCTGATTTTCTAGTGTTTGTGTATGCCATGACCTGAGTCTAATGCAACAATACAGAATACAGAACAGATGCACTTAATCTAATGTGAGTAAGACTCTGGACACACATGCATCCCATACTACACGTGGCCCAGATCAAGCCGTTTCTCCAATTCAGGGATTTGAACCCTCGCTATGCAATGCATTCTAATTTGGTCTACTTCCTATTCCTGATAGTATGACATGGTTGAGGAGGTGAAAATAAAAGAAATAATGCGGGGTGCTACCCCGAAGTCACCAATAATTACTGCATCGAACCATCCTCGAAAGCTGTGACGAACTTACAGATATACCGCAGTATATCCATTGCGCAAAGATCCTTTATGATCCGTTCGTGTCCACCAACATAGAACATGACGTCGGTACCCCCGATCCGTCAGGATATCAGCATCCGTTCTTACCATGGTACTTCAGGAATTAACAGTGCAAGATACGCACCGCAGTGCGTATCCCTAATGACAGGAAGAGACAACCAGTATCACCACTTAGTGCTAACTCTCAGAATAAGTTGGATTATAAGGAATCACCCCTAATACCAATTCAGACTTCGAGCGAAACAATAAAAGTAAACCTAATCAATCCAGTTTGTTGAAAATATGTTGTTATTCAAACCACACTCGGTGTCGATCAACAAAGTCGAGCCTGACTAGTCTGTCAAGATAACAACCATCTCGGAATCACATCCACTGATTCCCAGTACCTTCATAGGTCAGCGACCCAAAATAATCCTGGCCCGTGACCCTCAGCGAGTGGTCTAACGGCGCCCTGATGATGTAATACAATTTAGTGAAGGTAAGCACGCACATAACCATCAATTCCTGACCATTGACAGACTCAGGCATCGAAACACCAAACACAAACCTACCAGAACTATATCCCAACTCACTCATGTCTACCATGAGTACTAAGCACCGGAACTTATCTATGTTCCAAATGAAAATGCTAATACATCATTAAAAAGCCGATAGCTCATGATCACCACGCTGCGATATGCAGAGGGCTCATCATCAATTATCCGATGAAGTAATTCAAGAAGTAGCAGTAGCTATAACCCAGGCTACGCTTATCGGAATTCAACACAATCAGACTTCTAGAAGGGTAGGGAGATCCCCAGCAATCCCCTAGTGAGCGACTCTCTCAACTATTTAAGAGCTCAAGTCCCCAAGCTAACTTAATCTTGAAATCAATCTCAACAACAGGGTGCTAAACTTACAACAACCACAACTTCCAACATAGCACACAAATTCAGCCACTCCTTCAGCAGAGCGTTTACTACCCTTGACCAAACGAACTCTAGAATTTCTAACGCTTGAGAATCATCAAATAAACCCATACCAAAATCTACTCTCAAGGTTCATAGCAAGATCATACCTACACAAATGGTTATGACCTTTTGGACTTCAGTCCAAAAGCGACCGGCTTCAGCTCTGCCCTTTCAGACCAGCTGAACTCTGCAAGTTCTGAGGTATCAACCGACCTCGATAATTTATGAAATTAAACTATAGTTGTGGACACATACAAGAGTGTCCACACAAATCCTTAACTCAAAACATCCATTCTACACTAAGATACAAAAACAGAAATACACAGAAATTCATAATTTAAAATTTTCACAACGCACCATGTGCGTAAAATAAAAGATATCATACTCACAAATTGTCTCGCGAAGGCTCGAAGCACCACCACGCATCCAAAGCCGCTAGTATATCCTATCATCAAAGTTCAAAGCAATCAAGGCTCAAGCATCCAAAATAGTTACGGGAAAATAATAATACTAACTCCAATATCACACAGGCATTCTATTGAACGCCTAGGATGCACACGCGCTTTGCATGTAATCACTCAAATTCCGACGAGATTCTTATTTTCACACAATTACTAAAGCACTCCAAATTATTCTAATAGTTCTACTACAATTTCTACTACCATTCGAGAATTAATTCATATCCATATAATTCTCTTTTACAAACCCAAAACCCTATTTTACTAACAACTTGAAATCTCTCTAAAATCCGCTAATTTCTCACATCTACAATTTCTAATATCTCTAAATCTCTCTACCCTAACATTCCTACTCAATAAAAATTAACCTAACAAAATTTTATACAATAAAATAGTTAGGGTTTTACCTTCCCGAAATCCTTTCGAAAAATGGACTCCGCCACGAGCTAAAGCACCCTCCACTTAGCTATCCCCTCGAATTAATTTAAAAACCGTGGAGAAATGGTGGAGATTTGGGTTGGGGAAGAAATCGCCGAAAGTGGGTTCGGCTGGAAGCGTGCGATCCGGAAAAGAAAAGAAGGGAGGAGGAAGAAGAATTGGGGGGGGGGGGGTTATTAAAAGAATAAATAAATAAATAAATAATAGTGTAAGGTAAAATTACATATAAGCCCCCAAATCCCAATATATTTCAAATAAACCCCAACTCTCACTCTTTAAAATACTAACAATCAAAAATACATAAAATTGTCTCATAATAACCCTCCAAAAAGCATAAAATAAGATAGACAGTATATCTAATATTTCTCAATAACAATTAATTATTATTAGAAAATACATAATTGTGTGCAATTCTCAATTGCGCACGAATTACGATGCAAAATAGCCATATGCTATTTTTGTGGGGTATTACATCGGAGGAAGAAGAGCAAGATCCGGATAAGCTGGTATCACAAGTGACACAAGATAGATGCAGAAATCCCCCACAGAAGAGGAACAAGCCCGAACAACTCTCACCGAGTTGACGTAAACCGCTCCGTCGGAAGAGGTAGTAGCTAATACTTTGTTAATTTTTGTTTGAAGTTCACTCATTCCAAATTGCAAGTAGTTAAGTTAAACTTTGTATATATTATTTCATCTCTTACTTGACTAATACATCTTGTTTTCTAACTTAACCAATTTAGTGGTTGGTTGAAGGTCATGTGAGGAAGATGGTGCAGGTTTGTGAATTAGAAGTGATGTATATAATTTTTGTTCAAATTTGAAATGTATGTATGTTGGAAGATGTTTGATTTTGTTTAAATTTGAAATGTATGTATGCAGTTGATTTTGTTTATGTTGAGATATTGTTTATGTTGAGATGTTATATATGTTGAGATTTTGTTTCTTGAAGTTTATGTATTTATGTTGGGTTTGATTTGTGTTAGTTGGAGTTTATTTGTATATTTTTGTTGTTGTAGATTGTTGGAGATAACGAGTAAAGTTAAATGAAACCATTATCTTCAACAACGGGTTAGGTTGAAGAATTCAAACGAGAACATGATTTTCTGCAAAAAATCTCTTCAACTTAACATGATATTGGCGATAATGGGTTATGTAATCTCAACCCATTATCACCAACAATGGGTTAGGGGTTTGAAATAAATAGAGAACTTGATTTTTTGCACAAAAAAAAATCTCTTTAACTTAACCTGCTATTGGCGATAACGAGTTAAGTTCACTTAACCTGTTATCACAAACAAATGGTTAGGTTGAAGAATTCAAATACAGAACTTGAAGTTCTTCAAAAAATCTTTTCAACCTAACCCGCTATTGGCGATAACGGGTTAGGTTATCTTAACCTGTTATCTTCAACAACGGGTTAAGTTAATGATAGAACTTGACCTTTTTTTTTTAAATATCCATATAACTTGATTTTCTTTTAAGGGTTAGGCTAGGGTTAGCGGGTTAGAGTAAGGGTTAAGGTTAGGGCTAGGGTTAGAGGGTCATGTTTCAACTATTTTCTCAATATACATTCTCATTTTCTTTTATTTTTCTTATCTTTGCCAACTTCTGTTACAAAACATAAATAATCATGGCCAGTTCAGTCAATTCTTCAAAAAAGACTATCTTACAAAGTTCTCTCTATACAATCTCTTCACTCTATCAGGATCACTTACAAATTAATTTTTTTTGTATTTTTAAAAATTTTGAAAATTTTAAATTAATATATTTTTGTATTTCTTCTTCACGGTTTGTGAATTTAAAAGTCTAATTTCCAATTTTAAAAAGTAAAAAAATAAAAAGTTGAATATTTTTTAAAAAGTATTAAAATTAATATTTTCAAAAATTAAGAAATATTAAAAATTTAAAAATTTTGAAAATATTAAAAAATTGTAAATTTAGAAATTAAGCAAATTAAAAAATTTAAAAAATAAATATAAAAGTATTAAAAGTTTTGATTTTTTTTTTTTTAAATTAAGTCTGCTTCTGTTTCGGGTTTTAAACACAGTTTTCAATTTTTAAAAATAAAAAAATGGGATAATTTTGTTGGATACAATTTTTTTCAAAACTCATCTTAAGATTTTGCATTCAAAATCAATGTTTAAAATGAGTTTTTTTTTTAAAACAAAAAAACCTGTTTTCTGATATAAGTTTTTTAATTTCCCAACCAACATACTATATATATATATATATATATATATATATTATAACACCTTTACTGTATTTTGTTTTTCGATTATTCATATATTTTTCCGCTCTCTCGAAATTCATTTTCTCCAATTTTGAACTAACTTATATATATATATATATATATATATATATATATATATATAGGGTAAAAGGGATATGAGCAACTTGCTCATTTAGTAAATGAGCAACTTGATTATGTGGCATGCATGTGATACATTGGACAACTAACCCTTTTAAGAATTTTCCAATCACATACATGCCACATCATCAACTGCTTATTTACTAAATGAGCAAGTTGCTCATACACCTTTTTCCCATATATATATATATATATATATATATATATATATATATGGGAAAAAGGTGTATGAGCAACTTGCTCATTTAGTAAATAAGCAGTTGATGATGTGGCATGTATGTGATTGGAAAATTCTTAAAAGGGTTAGTTGTCCAATGTATCACATGCATGCCACATAATAAATTGCTCATTTACTAAATGAGCAAGTTGCTCATATCCCTTTTACCCATATATATATATATATATATATATATATATATATATATATATATATATATATATATATATATATATATATATATATATATATATATATATATACATGCAATGCACGTGTTTTCAATGCATGTGTTGATTATTTTTCTAATGTATAAAAAAATTAATGAAGTGTGTATATTTATTTTTATTTGTGCTTAACTTTAACATATGAGAAATTAGATTGAAAAATTCATGCTACTTTTAATTAACTCATTTTCAAACTATTGAAAAATGCTACCTCATTTTTATAATTGTACACATTATTTTGTCACAGAATATTATAAAAACCCATGCATACCCACACATACACTCGCTGTCACCACCTCCCTACCTATATATATTTCTGTACACATACACCCACACCATCTCTCTCATTCCACCACCAGTTATTATATAACCCCCTCTCCTACCACTTCAACAACCGATCCCAACTATTCACCCCACTAAACTACCCTTTAATTTATATTAAAACCTCCCTCCCCACTAATCATTTTCTCCTAATGCCTTTATTTCTTCTTCTTTTCCTTCTACTAACCCAAGCCTCATTTATCTTCTCCTTCTATTTATACACCGGAGTTCCCTTATATATATATTCCATTTCATCTCGAATTTTGGAGCATTTTCGTTGCAGTCTAGGAGCAATCAATCGATTTCGAAAACCATTGGGTGGACGTTTCTTTAACTTTTCATGCTAGATTGTGCAAATATATATTTTATGGGTGTGGGTATTCCCCAACTTTGATTGTTTAGTAGTATCATGATAGTTTCAAAAATTGTGCAAAATAAATTGTTATGGAGTAATAGAAGTAGAGAGTATGCTATGTTAATTATTTTAGCGGGCGTACAGGTAGTTTTAATTCATGATTAAAATCTATTGTATGCTCACAAAATTCATGATTGATTAATTAAAAAAGATGAAATTTTAGATGTTTACTTATTGCCTTTCATTTGATTAAATACCCTGATTGATACAAGAATTGATGTATATGCGAATTGTTGGATATCGGGTATGGAATAATAAATAGGCTTGAGGGTGTTAGTTTGTTCATTTCAAACTTCAGAGGACGAATTGGAATGTGGTTGGTTAGACTTCTTGGCTAGTATGTGAAGAGCTTGGGTGTTGAGCTTTCTGATGGGTTGCGGGTTCAAACTAGGTAGGAGCCATTTTTGGGACCTTTTGTTTTAAAAATTCACTTTATAAGTATTTGAACATGAAAATTATATTTTTAGAATTTTGAATAAATAAAAATGAGCACAAGTATTTTTGGGTTAATTTCCACAATAAATTAAGTAAAAATTCGCTTTATGTGTTATAAAAATAGAGAGATGGAGAGATGTAGCTGCAAATTTATATCATATGGCTCTTTATTCATAACATATATATAGGGAGAAAGTTAGGGTTAGGGTGTGGTAGTGGGCTTGGGCCATCACCTGAATAGGTGGGCTTGGGTCGCCATCTTAATAGATGGGCATCCACCTAATTGATAATCACTATTTCATAACACTCCCCCTTGGATACCCACTTTTAAAATGTTGCCTCATTAAAAACTTTCTAAAGAAAATCCCTCATTTAGGAAAAATCCTTAGCGAAAGAAAAGAGTACAACTAATTCTTCATGAATATGATTCTTCATAATCTGATTCTTCGGAACTTAAGTGGGTGCGACTTACACTGCCTCATTAAAAACCTTTTGAAGGGAAAACCCATTGGGAAAAATTCTCAATGAACGAAAAGAGTACAATGTGCAAAGTCATTCTTCAGAATATCTCCATCAGCATCTTCAGGATGCTTGCATCTGCAGGATTCTCCCCCTCAAAAAACTATTACATTTAGTTCTTACATCAACTTGAATGAAAATTCACCCAACCCAAAATACATTTGGTCATTACATCCTAGCCCAAAATTTTATCAGCTTTGGTGAGATTTGCTTCGTCCTGTCTCTTTTGAGGAAACTTTCTTGAATTTGCTTTATACAAGCTGTATTATTCTCATAAATGACTGTAGGCGTGTTTGTGACGTTTGAGTGTTCGCAACTCCCCTATGCTGAACAAGAGACCTAGACCATACACATTCTCTACTTGCTTCATGAAGTGCCAGTATCTCAGACTGATTGGTCGACGTTGTTGTAATTATTTATTTGACTGATCTTTGTGAGATAGTTGCACACTTGTAACCCCTGCTCCCAATTGTTGGTTTTTCTTTGTATTATTATTATTCATTTCTTTTTCTTCTTTATCTTTTCCGAACCTCTGTAATTTTTTAAATTGATAATAAAATTTGTTATTTGCTTCCATTTTGACTTATTCTTCCAATCTATTTAATTTTATTTTCTATTGAACCCTGAAAATTTTGTTGTTCATCTTATTCAAATTTTTGCATATTGATTACCCTAATTAATCTATATTAATCCTATTTATTTTTCCTTATTGAATCTAAACTCAAACCCAAACCCTATAACCCGTTAACCCATTACCCAAACCCATATCTTAATCTCCTATATAAACCTCCTAATCCCATCAAACCCTAAACCTAATTAACCCAAATTAATCCTACACAGAGCCGCCTAATCCCCTGCCGCCTTCTTTTTCCTCTGATCGACTCCGCACACATCAAAGCCCGAACCCTACTCGCCATTGACACCCTCGTCGAGTCCCTCACCATTACTCCTCCGCCATAGTCGTCTTCATCCTCAGCTGACCCCTCCTCCTTCTTGCTGTGTTTCCTCCCACTCACCGAACCCATCGAAGCTCCCCCTCTTCGACGCTCGCCTCCATCCCGCTCACCTATACTCCTCGTCAACAGCCCCGTCGATCGCAACCCAGCACCTCCCTCGCCTTTGCCCTACTCCGAAGAACCCCGCATTGCCATTGCCGTCATTCTTCCTTTCCTATGTTTTGACGCTGAAACCCATCCCCTGCACCACCTTGACCACCGTCGACCTCCGCCATCGCAGCACACCCCCGCGCCAGCGTCCACCCACCCTATGCACCGCTGCCAGTCGCTGTCGAAGTCGAAGCTGCAGCCACAAGACCATGCCGTTGCTGTTCTTGTGGTGTTTGCTGCTCGGATCTTGCCACTTGCTGTGTTAGGGATTTTTGTTGTTTGTTGTTCTTGCTGTGCATGTCCAACACGTGTTTTGGACTACACAGTGTGCACATATTGCCGTCATGATCCTAATCCCGTAATTCTTTTATTCGTATTAATCGTATAAGGCAAGTCTTCTTGAACCCTTTTATTATTCGCGTTCAAGAAATTACATTGATCCCTGCAAGTAGTTCATAATCCAATATTCACATATGTATTTGTTAATATTTGTTCAAGAGATTATCACGGATTCATCGGCGAAACCAAGTGATAATTCTCTTTTGATGCCGTTATCTTTGACTCAAACCCATGCCTTATTGTACATTGCATACGCACGTAATACATGAAAACAATTAGATCTATGCTATAGAATTGATTGATGATTGGAATGTTACCGATTGAATATGATTTTCGTGAATTAATTGCCATGATTGTGAAATGCCTCATTAATGTTGAAATTGCATGCTGATAATTAAGTAGAACTTTTGTTATTTTATTACCATGAAATTGTACGTTTATATGTTTAAATTATTGATAAATCATATCCATCTATTTGCTGGCCTGCTGTATGTCTCATTTTGCATTAAACTTTTGAACCAGTTGCTGTAGGAATTTTGTAACCCCCGTTCCCGTAAATACGAATTTTCCGAATATTTTCTGTATTTCGATTATTATGTTGTAAAGCCCATTGATTTTAATAAATCCTGTATTATTATTTAGTAACATGAAGTCCATCATCTAAAGCCCAATTTTATATTCATTTATTTTGCATTATTTATTTATATAATCTGAGCCCAACCCAAGCTCATCTCCTATTGGATTCTAACTCAAACCCACATCTCATTGGATCCCCTTTTTATACCTAATACCCAAACCCAAATTCTCTCATAATCTATTTTGACCAGATCAACCCCACATCATCCCGTATCCCCTGATTTCTCTCTCACGCTCCCCCACTATCTCAACTATCCCCATTATAATATATTTATTATATACTCTTGTCTCTCTCTCCTATCACAACCAAACAAATCCCTAACCCCATTACTGTTCATCTCCCCAACCCTAACCCCAGCTAAAGTTGAGACCCTACACCCCATTTCTTGTTCATCCTCATCCCGCTTATTCCTTCCTTGTGCCCCCTCCGAAGCCCAACACCACTGCCATCGGCATCCCGCACACCTGCTACGACCTTCGCCCCCGCCATTGCCAACATCTCCTCGTCATCATCTTCAACCTCGTTGACTGCCGAAGCCCACGTCCGAGATCCAATGCCCGAACAACCGCAAGCCCCATCGATCGCCTCACTACAAAAGAAACCAGATTTACCGGCGAATATTCCCCGGCGTTTTACTAGTAACGCCGGTGTAGGTAGCGATTAGGAATGGGGCCACCAGATGCGATGGTTATATACCGGCGGCCTAATTAAAACGCCGGTGAATCCGATTATTCACCGGCATTTTATTTAAAAATGCCGGTGAAGTTTATGATTCACCGGCGTGTCTAATTAAAACGCCGGTGAAAAGCTGCGATAAATCCCATCTGCCTAACCTTTCGCTCGCCATTACCCTAAACCCCAAAAAAGTAAAAAGTAAAAGGCGCTTCGTTTTCCCTCCTTCCTCGCTCTCCTTCCCGCGCGTTTGCCTCCGCCGCTTCGTCCTCTTCGACGGGCTTCGAACATTCGTCATCGTCCCCTCTTCCCTTCGCCATTTTCGATTTCCCTCCTCCCTATCCCGATTTGGAGGTGAATCGGCGAACGGAAAACGATCGTGTCGCCCTGCTCTCTCTCTATCTTCCCCCCCGCGCTCGTCGCCCCGCTCTCTCTCTCTCTTCGGTATCATCTGTTGATTCCCCTAATTTTTGATACTTAGCATTTTTTTCTGATAGATGCATGTTGAAATTTTCATGTTCTTATAATGTTAATGAAGCTGATTTCATGCATCTGATTGTCTTCTTGGCATGTTTTTTTGATATAAAATGGGTTCACTGTGAACCGACGATGCACAACAATAGGGTTTTAGATTGGGTTGGGCACAACCATTAGTGGAGCAACATATATGCTCAGATAATGTAAATTTTCATTTCAAGAAACTGTTAAAGTTACCTGCAGATTGCCCTCTTTGGCATGATTTTTTAACCAAAAATGGGTTCACTTCCAAACTAAGTATGCTGCGAGAAATTTCATATACTTTCTTATTGTTAAATAAGCTTAGTTTGGAAATTTCATCTTGGCATGTTTTTTTAACCAAAATGGGTTCACTGTGAACTGAGGATGTTATAGCTACGGATGCCAAAATCCTCCGGATATGCTGAACAATTGGGTTTTAGATTTAGTTAGGCTAAAGAATTAGTAGATCAACATATATGCTCAGATAATGAAAATGTTCATTTCAAGATACTGTTAAAGTAACCTGTTTGCCATCTTTGGCATGATTTTTTAACAAAAAATGGGTTCACTTCCTAACTAAGTATGCTGCTAGAATTTTCATCTTCTTTTACTGTTAATGAAGCTTATTTCATGCATCTGATTGCCTTCTTGGCATGTTTTTTTGGTATTAAATGGGTTCACTGTGAACTGAGGATGCTATAGCTGTATGCCAAAATCCTCCACATATGCACAACAATTGGGTTTTAGATTTAGTTGGGCTCAAGAATTAGTAGAGCAACATATAAGATCGGATAATGGAAATTTTAAATTGGCCATACTGTTAAAGTAACCTGATTGCCCTCTTTGGCATGATTTTTTAACCAAATAATGGGTTCACTTCCAAACTAAGTATGCTGCTAGCATAGGCCTCATCTTCTTTCACTGTTAATGAAGCTGATTTCATGCATCTGATTGTCTTCTTGGCATGTGTGTATTTGAATCCTTGACAGGTACAACATGCCGAGGCGTTTAAAGAGGTCAACTATAAATGATGGCAACGAGAGCCATGGGGATGAGCAGCCACTACAGAATAGTGGCAGTCAAACCAAAGAGGGTGAGGGTAGCACGCCGCCCACTGTCAAAAAACATCGTGGGCGGACGAAGATGACGAATGTTTGGAGGCTTCAGAATGATGAAAGGATCGAGGTGGAGGCGAACGATGTTGGGCAACCAGTTGGCGACAACGCCAACAAATTTTCCTCCTTCATTGGTGTCATAGCAAGGAACCCCCGCATACTTCCTCTGTCATACGAGAGTTGGCCGAAGGTGCCAACCACCACAAAAGCCACCGCTATTACGACCGTCAAGGTATTTCTCATCTAAAATACATAATTGGTCGGCGAAAAATTATTATTGAAATATGTATTATTAGTGATGGGTAATGAATTTTGCAGCAATACTTCTCGTTCGCCGACTCCCTTACTCCTTGGGTTGAAAAGTCACTCTCGAAGAAGTGGAGGGACCACAAGAGTGAATTGAAGTCGAAGTTTTATAACAAAGAGCTTTCAGAGGAGGAGAATGCAGTGAATGTGCCAGAAAATGTGGAGCCTTCGGATTGGCAATTTCTTGTGCACTACTGGAGTTCGGTGATCGGTCAGGTATTTACATTAAACACACAAAAATCTAATGAGTATGTGGTTGTATGGCGGCTATAATGAATTTCTCTGTTAACTTCATTGTGGCATGTACAGAAAAGGGCGGAGGTGGGAGCTGCCAGTCGGTCAAAGCAGCTAGTTCTGCACACCGCTGGTACACAGAGCTTCGCTCTGGTGCGGGAAGAATTGGTAGGCGCAATAGTATTGAACAATTTTTTACTTACAGTTATTTGTTTATAACCATTTTATCTTACTAATGTATAGGCAGAAGATTTGGGGGGGGCTACGGAGTTTGGGGACATCGACTTTTTTGATGCCACCCACAAATCAAAGGATGGGACGTATGCGAGCCCTGAGGCAGCACGGATTCTGGTAATTTGTGAACTAATATCTAATGAGTAGTCGAAATCTCACCTGCTTTTAACTCTGATTGCTATGTCCTTTTACAGACTAATGCTCGGAAAAGGTATGATGAAATCTCCTCTGCTTCAGATTCGGACCCTACGGCTCCATGCCCAGATTGGCGTACCCGGCAGAGACTTGCCTTGACCGATGTTAGGGGAAAGGAAAGGCATGGACGTGTCCGTGGTATGGGCCTGGGACCAACCCCCTCGCGGCTATTTGGACGGAGTCCATCTAGTTCAAGTGGCAATCACGACGAGGATATGATTGCCTTAAAGGCACAAGTTGCACTCCTCCAAGAACAAATGGCCAATTTAATAGGGCAGCAGTCCCAAGTCCCACCCAGGGTAAGTATTTAAATTGGTTTTTTTAAAGAGATTATGGTCTTGAATGCATGAAAGACACGTACTAGTGTTTGTGAGTGTGCATTGTGGGTGTCGTCTATAAGTATTTCGTCTATGTTTCTTAAGTGGGCTGTGATTAGAAAGAAAGGGCTGGAGTGGAGATCTGGAAACCCATATAGAGACATCTTGTTTATTATAATCTATACTTTTTGTTGGACTATTCCCCTCTTGTTGTTGTTGCTGATGTCTCTATGTGTCCGTGTGTTGAAGGGAAAGAAGGGATGAGGGGAGAGATGAGGAAAATGCCGCTATGTTAGCCTGGTGTATCCAAAGTCTCTACCATCCTTCTTTTTGGCTCCATATATGGCTTATATATTAAATGGGTTTCCTTCCACGATGACAGTCCATAATACTACACTTGATATGAGCCCTGTTCATAGCTGCACCCTATTGCATACTCACAAACAACTAATACGTGTCGTTCGTGCATTGTATTACCAATCCCACTTTGACACATAACATGCTTAGATGACATAGTATGACCTGCTGATAAGGTTTGTTCAGCCGCGTTGTTGTACTGATTTGGAGGATTTTGGTATGCTAGCAGCATACTTAGTTTCATAGTGAACCCATTTTTTTTTACAAAATCATGCCAAAGATGGCAATCTGCAGGTTACTTTAACAGTACCTGAGCTTATATGTTGCTCTACTAATTCTTGAGCCCAACTAAATCTAATTTTCTTAAGTGGGCTGTGATTAGAAAGAAAGGGCTGGAGTGGAGTTCTGAAAATCCAAATAGAGACATCTCGTTTATTATAATCTATACTTTTTGTTGGACCAATCCCCTCTTGTTGTTGTTGCTGATGTCTCTATGTGTCCGTGTGTTGAAGGGATAGAAGGGATGAGAGAGAGATGAGGAAAATGCCGCTATGTTAGCCTGGTGTATCCAAAGTCTCTACCATCCCCCCTTGTTATATATTAAATCGGTTTCCTTCCACGATGACAGTCCGTAATATTATACTTGATATGAGCCCTGTCCATCGCTGCACTAAATCTAATACCCAATTGCTGTGCATATCCGGAGGATTTTGGCATACGTACCTATAGCATCCTCAGTTCACAGTGAACCCATTTTGTTATAAAAAACATGCCAAGATGACAATCAGATGCATAAGATAAGCTTCATTAACAGTAAAAGAAGATGAGGATGGCAATCATGCCAAAGATGGCAATCAGGTTACTTTAAAAGTATCTTAAAATGAAAATTTCCATTATCTGAGCATATATGTTTCTTTAAAAGTGACTGTGAGCAATTGTTCTTAATTGGGCTGTGATTAGAAAGACACGAGTTGGAGTGGAGATCTGGAAACCCATATAGAGACATCTCGTTCATAATAATTTATTATTATTGTTGTTCTTGTCATCCTTGCTGTTGTTGCTGATGTCTCTATGTGTCCGTGTGTTGAAGGGAAAGAAGGGATGAGGAAAATGCCGCTATGTTAGCCTGGTGTATCCTCATTCTCTACCATTCCTCTTTCTGGCTTCTATATTTGGTTTCCTTCCACGATGACAGTTCTAGTTAAACTTACACTTGCTATGAGCCCTATTCGTCATTTTCGATTTCCCTCCTCCGCTCTCTCTCTCGCTCTCTTCGGTATCATCTCTTGATTTCCCTTATTTTCCAAGCTTAGCATATTTTTCAGATAGATGCATGTTGATTTCCTTAACTTGAATGGTTTAGTTGGGATGAAGAATTAATAGAAAAATAAATGCTTAGATACCGGAAATTTTCATGGTCTTTCACTGTTAATGAAGCTCAGTTCATGCATCTGCTTGTCTTCTTGGCATGTTTTTTTGATACTAAATGGGTTTAGTGTGAACTGAGGATGCTATAGCTACGTACGCCAAAATGGTCTGTGATTTGCACAACAAGTTGGTTTTAGATTAAGTTGGGCACAACAATTAGTGGAGCAACATATAATTAAGCTCAGTTAATGGAAATTTTCATTTTAACTTACTGTTAAGGTATCCTGCCGATTGCCCTCTTTTGCATGATCCTCTGATCAAGTAAGGGGTTCACCACCAAACTGCGTATGCTGCTAGCATCCCCATCCTCTTTCACTGTTAATGAAGCTCATCTCATGCATCTGCTTGTCTTCTTGCCATGTTTTTTTGATAATAAATGGGTTTACTGTGAACTGAGGCATTAATGGAAATTTTCATTTCAAGATACTGTTAAAGTAACCTGTTTGCCATGTTTGGCATGATTTTTTAACCAAACAAGGGTTCACTTCCAAACTGAGTTTGCTGCTAGCATGCCCATCTTCTTTTACTACTACTGAAGCTTATTTCATTAAGATCCACGATGGCCAATTTGGATTGGGCTGTGATTGGATTGTTCAGTGGCTGTTGTCCATGTTCTTAGTTGGGCTATGATTAGAACGAGAGGGCTCGAGTGGAGATCTGAAAACCCATATAGAGACATCTTCTTCATAATGATTTATTATTATTGTTGTTTTTGTCGCTCTTGTTGTTGTTGCTGATGTCTCTTTGTGTTCGTGTGTTGAAGGGAAAGAAGGGATAAGAGAGAGATGAGGAAAATGCCGCTATGTTAGCCTGGTGTATCCTCATTCTCTACCATTCCTCTTTCTGGCTTCTATATTTGGTTTCCTTCCACGATGACAGTTCTAGTTAAACTTACACTTGCTATGAGCCCTATTTGTATTTTTCTTCTATGAAGAATTGTTCTATGACTTCAATCTCCATTCAAAACCCAATTGTTCTATATTTGGTTCCCTCTTGCTGTTGTTGCTGTTGTTGCTGTTGTTGAAGTGAACCCATTTTGTTTTATTGTTGGTGAAGCTTATTTTCATGCATCTGATTGTCATCTTGGCAATTGAATTTGACCAAATAATGGGTTCACTGTGAACTGAGGATGGTATGTAGGTACGTATGCCAAAAATGGTTTTCTTAACACAAAATGGGTTCATTTCCAAACAAAGTATGCTGCATAGCATCCCCAGTTTCGTTCACTGTTAGTGATGCTTCCTTCACAAACCTGATGGTCTTCTAATTCCAAACCATTTTTTGGGTCCTATTTTCACTTAACTGTTAGTGAAGCTCATTTCATGCACCTGATTGTCTTCTTGGCATGTTTGTTTTGATACCAAAAATGGGTACACTTTGAACTGAGGATGGTATATAGGTACGTATGCCACAATCCTCCGGCCTGATATGCACAACACTTGGGTTTTGCGATATAGTTGGAGAGCAACACATAAGCTCAGATAGTGGAGAAATTTTCATTTTCAGATACTGTTAATGTAACCTGATTGCAATCTTCGGCCAAAAATGGTTTTCTTAACACAAAATGGGTTCATTTCCAAACAAAGTATGCTGCATAGCATCCCCAGTTTCGTTCACTGTTAGTGATGCTTCCTTCACAAACCTGATGGTCTTCTAAGGCTACCATTTTGTTGGGTCCTATTTTCAGTTAACTGTTAGTGAAGCTCATTTCATGCACCTGATTGTCTTCTTGGCATGTTTGTTTTGATACCAAAAGGGTACACTTTGAACTGAGGATGGTATATAGGTACGTATGCCACAATCCTCCGGCCTGATATGCACAACACTTGGGTTTTGCGATATAGTTGGAGAGCAACACATAAGCTCAGATAGTGGAGAAATTTTCATTTTCAGATACTGTTAATGTAACCTGATTGCAATCTTCGGCCAAAAATGGTTTTCTTAACACAAAATGGGTTCATTTCCAAACAAAGTATGCTGCATAGCATCCCCAGTTTCGTTCACTGTTAGTGATGCTTCCTTCACAAACCTGATGGTCTTCTAATTCCAAACCATTTTTTGGGTCCTATTTTCACTTAACTGTTAGTGAAGCTCATTTCATGCACCTGATTGTCTTCTTGGCATGTTTGTTTTGATACCAAAAATGGGTACACTTTGAACTGAGGATGGTATATAGGTACGTATGCCACAATCCTCCGGCCTGATATGCACAACACTTGGGTTTTGCGATATAGTTGGAGAGCAACACATAAGCTCAGATAGTGGAGAAATTTTCATTTTCAGATACTGTTAATGTAACCTGATTGCAATCTTCGGCCAAAAATGGTTTTCTTAACACAAAATGGGTTCATTTCCAAACAAAGTATGCTGCATAGCATCCCCAGTTTCGTTCACTGTTAGTGATGCTTCCTTCACAAACCTGATGGTCTTCTAAGGCTACCATTTTGTTGGGTCCTATTTTCAGTTAACTGTTAGTGAAGCTCATTTCATGCACCTGATTGTCTTCTTGGCATGTTTGTTTTGATACCAAAAATGGGTACACTTTGAACTGAGGATGGTATATAGGTACGTATGCCACAATCCTCCGGCCGGATATGCACAACACTTGGGTTTTGCGATATAGTTGGAGAGCAACACATAAGCTCAGATAGTGGAGAAATTTTGATTTTCAGATACTGTTAATGTAACCTGATTGCAATCTTCGGCCAAAATGGTTTTCTTAACACAAAATGGGTTCATTTCCAAACAAAGTATGCTGCATAGCATCCCCAGTTTCGTTCACTGTTAGTGATGCTTCCTTCACAAACCTGATGGTCTTCTAATTCCAAACCATTTTTTGGGTCCTATTTTCACTTAACTGTTAGTGAAGCTCATTTCATGCACCTGATTGTCTTCTTGGCATGTTTGTTTTGATACCAAAAATGGGTACACTTTGAACTGAGGATGGTATATAGGTACGTATGCCACAATCCTCCGGCCTGATATGCACAACACTTGGGTTTTGCGATATAGTTGGAGAGCAACACATAAGCTCAGATAGTGGAGAAATTTTCATTTTCAGATACTGTTAATGTAACCTGATTGCAATCTTCGGCCAAAAATGGTTTTCTTAACACAAAATGGGTTCATTTCCAAACAAAGTATGCTGCATAGCATCCCCAGTTTCGTTCACTGTTAGTGATGCTTCCTTCACAAACCTGATGGTCTTCTAATTCCAAACCATTTTTTGGGTCCTATTTTCACTTAACTGTTAGTGAAGCTCATTTCATGCACCTGATTGTCTTCTTGGCATGTTTGTTTTGATACCAAAAATGGGTACACTTTGAACTGAGGATGGTATATAGGTACGTATGCCACAATCCTCCGGCCGGATATGCACAACACTTGGGTTTTGCGATATAGTTGGAGAGCAACACATAAGCTCAGATAGTGGAGAAATTTTGATTTTCAGATACTGTTAATGTAACCTGATTGCAATCTTCGGCCAAAAATGGTTTTTTTATCTGGGCTATGATTGGATCTAGGATGGCAAATTTTGACTGGGCTATGCTTGGATTGTTTAGTGGATGTTGTCTATGTTCTTAATTGGGCTGTGATTAGAAAGAGTGGGCTCGAGTGGAGATCTAGAAACCCATTTAGAGACATCTTGTTCGTAATAATTTATTATTATTGTCGTTCTTGTCCCTCTTGCTGTTGTTGCTGATGTCTCTTTGGGTTCATGTGCTGAAGGGAAACAAGGGATGAGAGAGAGATGAGGAAAATGCCGCTATGTTAGCCTGGTGTATCCAAAGTCTCTACCTTTCTCTTTTCTGTTTCCATTTATGGCTTCTATATATATTTGGTTTCCTTCCACGATGACAGTTCCCTAAAAAAAAACTTGATATGAGCCCTATCTTATTTGTCTTATTTTTCTTATATTTGGTTTCCGTCCACGATGACAGTTTCATGGATTGTCTGAACAATCCATGAAAGAGATGCTTAGATACTGAATTTTTATTTGTTTTACTGTTTTAGGTAGTGGATATTCCCAATCAAGGGAGATAATATAGAGTTTTCGAGTTAGATACTGAATTTTCATTTGTTTTGTTATTTTAGATATATTTAAAAAACAAAATTAAGTACCGGATTTTTAGCATTGCAATGTAATTATTTTACCTCTCTATATATCATCAACAATTCCATTTGCAATTGGCACTTTGATCTTATAATTTAAGATACAGTTAGATATTTTTTGCAAGTTCAAAAAATATGTATATTCTGTATTGTGGTATACTGTTGAACTAAACTATTGTTTTTTTTTGTTCACAGAGCGGTCGCCCAGATGAAGAAAATTCTGATGATCAGAACTGAAGCTCCTCGAGGGTATGAATCCGTGGTCCTCCTTGCTGTCCTCCTTGCTGTTCTTGTGTCCTTGCTGTATGATTGTTCTTATGTCCTCCTTGCTGTTATGTCAGACTGTTTTTTTTGGATGAGAGTTGTGTCAGGCGGTTTAGTTGGGATATTTGTCAGACTTGAGATATTTGGGATGTTGAGATATTTGGGATGTTCGTCGGTCTGTTAATTTGGTTGTGATTATGACTGTTAATTTTGCGATGAATTTGGTTGTGACTATGACACTGGTAATTACTTTGTTGAGATATTTGGATATGACACGTGTTAAACTTTATTATATTTCTTGTGTTTGGTTGTCATTTGCGCATTAATATGAAATGAAATTGGTTGAATCAGTAGTTATGAATTAGTTTATGGGTTTTGTAAAAGAAATTGTGAATTGAAATCGAACGGAAAACGGAGAAAGGAATACAAACGGGCATAGCTAGACCGGATTTTTATAAAACGCCGGTCTATCTATTGAATTAGTTGCAGAGTGTGATAGACCGGCGGCCACACAAACGCCGGTGTATGCCGCTAGACGCCGGTGAATAGCGTCAGTTGTAACGGCAAAAAGGAACACCGGCATTTGATAAAACGCCGGTGTAGTTCGGTTTACCGGCGTTTTTGGTCACGCCGGGGCTTGTGAGTTGGGAAAAGAGGGCAGCTATAAACGGACGTACACCGGCGGCCATAGAACGCCGGTGAACGTTCACTCTACACCGGCGTTTAACGAAACGCCGGTAAATTGATTAACACCGGCGGTTTACAGCCGCTGGTGAATGTATATCTGAGGTAAAAGACGGCACTCAGAGGGCCCAATACACCGGCCTTTTTGGGCCGCCGGTGTAGGTTTCACATTTACCGGCACCCAGTAAAACCGCCGGTGTAGACCCCTACCTTTCAGCGACGCTCGATTCGGCGACACTCGGACCGGCGCTATTGTAAACGCCGGTGAATGTTTCACCGGCGTAAAAAAACGCCGGCGAATAGGTCAAAAAGCGCCGGGAAATCTACTTTCTTTTGTAGTGCCTCCTCATCTCCCCATCAATCTTCATCGTCTTCGTCGCTGCCCCCAACACCATGGTCACCTCCGCTCATCCTCCAAGCACTCTCATCCCTATCGACTCCGACCTTCACCCCTGTGCCCTCGTCGACTCCCCTGTTCCTCTCCAAAACAGAGTAACGTCGTTAACCGACTTGTCTTCAACCTCCCGACCTTCCCCCGTCGCCACTCCTTCTCATTCCCGTCGAGCTGCCATTGCAATCAAACTCCACCAGCTCCGCTCGCCCCCCGCTCGAGCGCTGTTCACCACTACACCGAGCGTAGCCTCCTCCCCTCGCTGCCCTGCCTTATTCAACTGCCTTTGTAGCGCCCCGAATTTCCAATAAATAAAATTAGAAATACGTGGCATAATTTCTAGAATCCACTTCAATGTAATCATAAACATAGTAACAAAATACAGGAAAATTTAAGACTTTTTATTACATCAATTATTTACAAAGTACAGTGAAAAATTAAATACCTTGAATTACAATTTCTTTCTTTTACAACACAATCATTTACAATTTGCATAAGCCATATTATCATTCTACCTCATGCATCCAATCCCAAGCTAACGGTACCTTCCTGTAAAACATGAGGTTAGAGATATCCCTAACTCCCAAAACTACAGGGGTCAGCCATAATGGTGTGAGTGACATCAAGAGAAATATAATATAAATAAAACATAAAGAATAAAGTCATAAATAACATATATTAACACTATAACAAATAACAAAAGAATATGAAAGAACAATAAATAAAATATGAAAACATCTAGTGAAACTAGACTAAGTGTCAAGTGTAGGAAAACAGGAAACAACATGCATAAAACCAAGTCAAGAAAATACTATGTTGACTCTCTAATGCACACTTGTCTAATCTATGCTCACCACTCTACATAGATCCAGTTCAAGTCCTTATCGTTCTCCACTTAATAGGGATAAATCTCTCGTTATGTAAATCCTACTACGATGAATACTATAAGATTTATATAAACTGTGAGTATCTAGCCCATGCCCCGATAATTCCGGAGGTCAATCTCTATCCACAGATAATTCCGAAGACTATTTCACTCGCACCTGGGAATCTTCGAGAATACCCCACACCGCAAGCTATGGCGTCTCATCAGACGAATACCCCAAGAGTGTCGCCTCGACCCCGATAATTTCGGAGATCAATCCCATACCGCAGGTAATTCCGGAGACTATTTCACTCACACTTCGATAATTTCGGGGATTATCGAACACCGCAGGCCATACTGAGGTCCATAACCCATGTTTGCACTAATTTAATCATAACACCATCTAGTGTTTATCCTTATCTTATTAAGTTAATTAATTAATAGAGAATCTCCTAGAGTTGGTGTACCCTACCAGACTTAACTCAACTGATCAACAACAAAGTCACAACTGACCAAACCAAAAAACCTCAACTACCGGTGTCTAGGGTCCTACATATCCTCTAGAGATTCACAACTCAACCATCACACCAAAACTTTCAATAAAACTCTCAATTGCATTATCAAAACGTTTATATCAAGAAACTTCTTAGATCGACAAAATTCAAATTCATTTAATATACTCATAAAATTCCAGAATTGAAATAATGTATTAAATCCATTAAATAATTGAGAATCATATTTTCGAGCCATAGACTATCATAAAACAGCAATTCCTTCGAAAACCACATATATCTCTCTTTATAAAGTCATAGAAATGTAATTTAAATTCTATTATAAACAAAATATAACTCTCTAAAAAATTACTGTAATCTGTAGTAAAAATGTAATACCCCGGATTATACGATACTTATATATATATATATATATATATATATATATATATATATATATATATATATATATATATATATATATATATATATATATTGTCTGTATGTGTGCATATGATTACAATGTTTTGTTTGAGTATATGAATGTTGGAGTGAGTCCATGTTTGCAGGACGATTTATGAGGGTGATTGCATTTTAGATGATGCACAAGAATGAGGAGGACCGATACTGGCACGTATACTAGTTTTTGGTACGACAGCTATGCAAATATAATATTGTATGATACTGCAATGGGTATATTCTGCGTACACTCGATGAACCCCTCGTCTCGCATCAAGGAACCCATTTAAGTGTAAAATGGGCAGCCAACATAACACACCTCAAAACCAATAGCTAGACCATGGTTTCACTACAAAACCACCCTACACCCTACCCCCTTACCCCCTAGAATCTGGCCTCACCTTCCCCCCTCTTTCCTCACTCACTTCTCCATCAAAAACCCCTCATTTCATCTCCTTTGTTTTGAAATTTCAGAACTCAAACCAAGGAAAAGAAGAGAAGGAGAGAAAGAAGAAAGATTGAAGAAAGGAGCTCTTGGAGGGATTCTCAAAGAAAGAAAGCTCAAAGACATCAACTACTTTACATTGTAATGCCCTGATTTTTCATTTAATGAAAAATTATTTATTTTGCACGTAGTGTGCACGTGCAATAATTTTGGTTGAATTAAATGTTATGATGAATATAGATTTTTAAATATGTGCTTGTAATTATTTTTATAGCCTTCTTTCAATTAGACAAAAAGCCTTTTCTTTTAAAAGCCCAAAGTTAATTTAATTTATTATTTTTATAATAATTATTTTGGCCCATAAACTAAAGCCCATGAACTATCTTTGTACAACTTGTCATGTAGAATACAATTTAAAGACAATTTTATTTTTATACAAAATTTAAATGTGCAAATTTTTAAATAGAGACCAAGTTGCATGCACGTGCACTACATGTACACGTGCAAATGCACTTCCCAAAGCATGGCCGGTTGTAGTCTTTTTGGAGCGAAAATCAAAATTTTAATGGAGATCATGCTTGGTGGTTACTTGGTTGTGGGTAGTTAATGCAACTCCTACTCTCATCTTAGCCCTCCATCTTATAACCAATTACTTGATCCTAGCCCTCCATTCCATCAAGATTTTAGTATAAATACCCCCCTCCCCCCCCCCTCCCCCCATGGCTAGTTATTCTTGTGCAAAATTATTTTCTTCCAAACCTATAGTTCAATTACATTATCTAGTAGTTATTTTAGTGAGTTAAAAGATTGAGAGATTGTGTGGGTTTGTGCATCAATCAAGAAGGAGAGGAGGCCGGCATAGGGAGTGCTCTCGGTGGCTTGTGGAGGTGCTCGGCTTTGGTGTTCTTGGAGGCTCGAGTGCGCGCTTCTAGGAGGAGGACCGTTCGTGTGCAAGGACTTTTGTTTAGGAAGTTGCTAATTGTGTTTATCTCTCCATTTGAGGTGGGTAAATTCTCCATATTTCTAAATTAGAAATGCATGTTAGAAATGAATGAATGAAGCATGAAAGAGATTAAGAAGAGTACACTTAATTAGGAAAAATAACCTATTGAATGATTGAAATGTGGATATGCAAATTTGTATGTGGTTCTATTATTTAAGTTGTATGTGAATTGATTAGGATCATGGATTGATTGAAGAAAACACATTTATTACCATCAAGAATTACATACAAAAGTTAGTAGATTGATAATGCTATTTCATGTGTTAAATAGATCTTTTGTGTTAATGTGGGCATGAATAATTTAAAATATGAGTTTGTATGTTGGGTAAATGATTAAAGACAGAGAACTAATGTGAAATTTGTTGATAAAGAGATTAGAATGCTAATTGCTAAGAAATGTCGAAAAGAGAAGAAAATGTGGTAGTGATAGTTCACATTTCGAATTAGTTGTATAAAAATATGTATTAATTATTGAAAAAATTATTCTTTATTATACTGGAGTATAATTTAGGTTGAGAATAGCTAATCTGGAAATTTACAGTAAATTCTATAAAAGCAAATTGAAATGAGAATTCGTTGAACGTCGAAATGTTCTAAATAACAGAGAGTATTGGTTAAATAAAATTTGAATTGCGTTAGTGACAACTTGAGCGCATAGCTCAAGCGGTCGGGACGGCTCTAATCGCTACAGTGGCTTCGGTCTAAGGTTGCTGGTTCGAATCCCTGTGGCACCATACTTTTGCCTCTTTTCTTTTTAAATGTATAAGAACAGCGGCCGGGAGTATTTAATACTCTTAGCGCCCTTCTATACTGCTGGCGCAAGCGGCCTAGTGGCCTGTGCCTTCGGCTGTCTTCTCTGTGGTGCTGGGTTCGAATCTTGGTCTCGACAGTATGAAAAAATGTTTTTTTTGGATGTTTTGGTGATCAAAAAAATAGGAAAAAAATGTGACTATTCTTCTAAAAATACATGGGAATTATTAAAAATAATTTGGGAATTATTTACATAAAATAAAGTATAATTTGTGACTAAATGTGGAAATAGAACTATGGTTCTAGATTGATATTCTTTGTGAAATTATATCTTGCAAAAATGACTTGAAATGAAGGATTAGAAAATTAATGTGGCAAGAAGAAATTATATTGTGTGATGTGATGCAAATTATTCTCATTTGAGAATAGTGTGGAAAATATGAAGTGCAAATGTTCACCTTTGACTGAATAATTAGTGATGTGGGTTTTTATGTGAAAATAACATTTCATGAGTTACATGATGAATAGTTGAATTTAATGTATAATTATGGACTATTGAACAATTTAGAAATCATGATTGGAAAAGAGAAATGCTATTTGAGTATGATAACTCAACATATGAACTTATGAATAGAAATGCTCAATGTTGGAAATTTGAATTGAAATTGAAACAAAAGAGTAGCTAAGTCTTCCCCGGCATTTGGAAAGAAATGAAATGAAATTTGAAATGAAAAACCAAGGTTGGTCATATTTGAATGAATGAATAAGTCCGGTTTAGTGGAGAGGCTAACTCTAGAGCTTTGATTTTGTTCATGATTCTAATAAAAACTAAGGATTAGTACATAGTGGAGACGTGATGAAAGTAGGAGAAAAACATGAGTATGAGGGCCATTGGATTGGCGGCGTGAGAGTATTCACAGGCTGTCTTCACGATGCGTCGTGACATGACGTGGATACTGCTCCAGGGTACCGTCCCGATGGTGACGCTTATGGGATGTTTGGTGACTGCAAGAGGATCGTATGCCATGAAGGAGGCTGAATTGCCACAGGCTGTCTTCACGATGCGTCTTGACATGACGTGGGATTCCCCTCCAGGTTTTCTGTACACGTGCTTGTACTCATAGATCATCTAAGATACCTACCGTAATTACAGTAGTAGATTAAGTCATGGCGAGGGATTGAACCCTACAAAGATGAAGAACGATTAAGAGGCTTGCCCTCGGACCTATGTAGTATGGGATGCATAGAATCCGAACAAGTGCGCATTAGTGTCATGTAACATAAATAACTGCATTAAGGACTAAGTGCACAATCACAACACGACATCAATAGGGTAGTCCCTGTAGTTTGATATGTGACAAGTTTGTGTTTGCTAAATATGAAAAATTAGTTATACTATTTCCGACATAGAGAGGATGGCCGTGTATAATGTTCGTCGGTTGAATAAACTGACGTATCCACAGTCTTATATGCAGGTAAATGACATGATAAAAGTTAAAGAGGAATAAATGCTTAAAGATTATACAATGTTGTTGTACATTTATTCAATTGTTGTAAATTTTACTTCCGCTGTGCAATGTAAAGTGTAAAGTTTGATGTAAACTCTGATGTAAAGTGAAAAGTTCAAATTTCCTTGTAAAATTGTACCAAAGGAAGTGGAAAGATCCTGTAGAATATCT
This sequence comes from Hemerocallis citrina, assembly GCA_017893485.1. Classification (NCBI taxonomy): domain Eukaryota; kingdom Viridiplantae; phylum Streptophyta; class Magnoliopsida; order Asparagales; family Asphodelaceae; genus Hemerocallis; species Hemerocallis citrina. The sequence goes on from CM030367.1 coordinate 87,115,682, forward strand.
CGAATTCAGTGTATTTGGGATTCGGGGCGTTACATACATCAACTCAGGGTAGAGAGTTACTCTAAACCTTTCTTATTGTTTCTTGAATGATTTCTTGCATGCATTTGTGGTAGTAAGTGTTAGGAGGAATATCTAAGAAGATTGGAAGATGAAATCAGAAACTGGAACTAGAATCTTAATCTGTAGGCTATTTCTAGATTTTCCCGAGAGCAAACAACATGGAATTAGATCATGTAAATTTTACAGATTATTCCTATATGTGTCTAAATGGTCCATGAATTATTTCGGATTTTTCTGAGATGGTTTGGTATTTTAATAAAATCTATTTGTGAAATTGTGTCGTAAGGCAGCAGCAGCAGTTGGTTAACATGATGCCTTAGATTGTTAGAATTTGCATAATTAATTGGAGCAAGTTCTTAATCTGAAATTTTTATCTTGTATTTCCACTTGTATCTAGATTCTACAGTAAAATCAGGGAAATATTTGGATGAAATTATAGGCATGTTAAAAATTGATCTTTAAGCAGTAGCTAGAGCTGTAACTGAAGAACATACTGATTTTTGTGCTTAATTGAAATATGAAGAACTTAGTGTAGACTTAGATTTTGGACATGAAATATTTTGCATGTTGTTCATATTGATATCTAGTTTCTTCACTGTAAATTTTGTATCAATTGGATGAGTATAGAATTTATTATGATTTTATTAGCATGTACTGTGCTGGTTTCAACCAAATTTGATACCCTGTAGAGATTGCACATATACGGCTCCTTAAGAGTAAAATTTGAGGAACTGTTTGCATAGAGATTTGTAGTAGACATCAAGAAATTTCCAACAAGACCTATTTGAGGTGTTTCCAGTAAGTGGTTGATTTATTGTGATTTTTGCAATACTGGACAGAGGCAAGGAATTGAGCTGATTGCTCTGATTTAGGAAGTCCTAGTGTGTGACTTGGTACATTTGTGAGAGATGTGTGTGTTAGGGTGATCTATTGGTATATTTTGGACTTATGACCAACTATAGAATTGTTGAGGACATCCACAAATTCCCATAGAACTTGGGTTTGTAGCATTCTGATGATTAGACAGTGTTTTATGCTACCGGTAAGGCGCAGCCCGTGTACAGGAAATACATAGGCTGAGGCTTGAGAGACTATTTTGATGACCTAGATTATGGAATTTGAGTTTATGGGCAACTAGAAAGTTGTAGCCTAGGTTCTTACCTTTCTGGATTGGGCCCGTACACCCCAATTGGAGTTGTATCGAAAGAGTTATGACCTTTTTAAGTTTCGGGCAGAAACCACGTAGGTTGCTTAGTCTGGTTGTTGACTATGTATTGTGAAGACTTGTTCCCCTGTGTACTACAGTGTTGATAACTCTTGTCTAGGGACGTTTGGTATTTGTTTTTGGTGTTGTTGACTCACATAATGGGATGCATGACTCGAGTTAGTCACTAGGGTAAGGGATGCCCTGCATCTGTCGACCCTATGTTGTGAACTTCCACCGAAGCGTAGGACATCCGAGCCGTGCCATTCATATGAGTTCATAGCCCGGTTTAGGGGTGAACACACAGTCATTGCCGGGTTAGGGGTGAATGTAGGCCATAGTACTGGGCAATTCCAAGCCGGAGAAGTGGCGAACCGGACCGGTATCGCTAGGGCCAGAGGTTGATAGGCAAGTTTGGAAGCAATCTTATCTTTTACCCAAAGTGATTAGAGTAAGGCTGGGATTAGAGTGACATATTAAGGGGTTGGGTAATTGCATTAGTACTAGCAGACCATAGTCGGTGTTGTACCTTCCTATCGTAGGGATACATTTTTGGCACTCATGAGTGAGTCCTCGGCTCGTATCTTGATCTGTTAATTCCCAAAGTTTTGCCAGAGTAAGGTACGAGAGGCTAGGGGGATTTGACCCCCGAGGCCATCATGTTCATATGCACGTGGGTTTTGTTATTTTTGGTATATATATAAGTTCATAGCACGGATTAGGGGTGAACACGCATGCGTCAGTCCACAACCGGGTTAGGGGTGGACAGTCCACAGCCGGGTTAGGGGTGGACACATGAATTGCATGGTCTTGTGACCGGATTCAACGCGGCTTTCTGAAGAGGTCCGTACCGGGTACCGAGTGGCAAATACGACCACCACTTAGGCACTGCAGTGGCGGAACTAGAACGACCAGCTGCAACCTCCTTGGCCACGGATAATCTATTGGGAACAGGATGAGTATAAGGGTAGGATGCTTGGCAAGGGATTGAACCCTACAATCAGGAAAGACGAACTCCTTGGAAAGTATGTAGTATGGGATGCATACGTTTCCATCGAAATTGATTTTGGGGAAGTATGTAGTATGGGATGCATACGTTCCCAAATGAATTGCATTAGAGTAGGTGCATCGTGTGTATTCTTGTTTTGTGCATTAGATTAGGCCATGCTTGGGTCTGGAGCGCATGTAGTATGGGATGCATGCAGATCCAGAGTCCCAAGTCCTGCTTGGTTTAAGAATAGGCTTGTGATTGGTGCATTTTGTTGTTAGATCATGGTATACACGAGCACTACAGAATTAGGATGCACGTTTCTTTTTCCATTCAAGATGGTTTGTGGTTTCCAGTTTGGAGGATCGCTGTTATTATCAGTATTGCGTCAGTCGAAGTACTGACGTTCCCCACCTTTTAGGTACCAGTTCTACCTTTCGAACTGGTGCAGAGAAATCAGAGTCGCGCAGCAGAAGACTCAAATCGAGGAACAAGCCCCAGGAAAGCAGATTGACCGTTCAGCGGAGTTCGGCAGTGATCCGTTGACTACCATTCCGGGAGACAGCTGTTAACTTTACAAGAGGAGATGATATATATGTAACAAGATGCAATGAGTTGATGTAATTTGTATTCTTGTTCAGGAACAAGACTTTGGTTGTAATCAATGATGTAATGACTTTATTTGGCAATAAAATATTTTTAAATTTTCGTGTTATTACTGTGTTAAGATGCATTTGAAGGCAAAGATTCTGATTACGTCACAGATGTCCGGTAACGGGGATCCGGGGCGTTACAAAAAAACATAATAAAAAAACAGTAGATCAATAGTCTATAATATTGAAGAAATAGCCATTTAAAAGAAACAAAGAAAACTTCACAAAAACAGACGGTAAAGCTACTGACGGTCGACCGCTCAAATAGTGCAAAAATAGAGCAGTCGACTGTCAAGTGAAAATTCCCAAATTAAAGAATGTCGGTCGACCGTGCAGTTGACCGCTAGCTCCTATACAGCCAGTTTAAGGTTTTTGCACATTTCGACTGATACATGATTCCACTTTGTAAAACCACAAATTTGTAAAACCAAAAAATCCTGAGATGATTGAATATAACTTGTATAGCATATAGAAGTTTATAGAATATATCAAAATCACATTAAGATCATACAAGAGCAAATTTGATCAAAATCTTCAAAACACTGAAGTAGTATATAATTACGTATGTTTAGGGTATTTAAGCATCAGTTATAGCATCAAAAATTCACCAAATAGGAGTCGTTTAATGTTCGAACAATCTTAGTATCAAAACACATCAAATCCAATCGAAAACTCTCAAAACATCAACTTTTGACAACTCTTCAAGGCAGTATATATATATATATATACATACTAGGTTTGCCCGTTGACATGTGCCTACGGCACGTCTTCGAAACGGTGCACCTTGTTTGATCATATAAAACAGTTCTGGAGGTCCAACAAATTAATTGAAGTAGCAAATATAGAGCAAAAAACATATTATATGATTTTTTTGATTTATTTTGAATTATTTTTGAAGTTTTTAAAATTTTCATTTTTATTGGTTTTTAATTTTTTTAAATTTTTTAAATTTTAAATTTCTTAATTTTTTGAATAGAAGAAGGAGAGAGAGAGAGAAAAAAAAATAATAACTAAATAAATATAGGAGTTGTTTTGGGTGGGGGATTTGAATTTGAATTTAGGAGGGAAACTTTTGGTGGGAAAATATGTTTTGTGATATTAGATCCGGGTCTTTAATTTTTGGGGTGAAAGAATGAGAACCACTTGATAGCTTTCTTTGTATTTTATTATATATATATATATACTAGATTTGCCCGTTGACACGTGCCTACGGCACGTCTTCGAAATGGTGCACCTTATTTGATAATATAAAATAGTTTTAGAGGTTTAGCAAATTAATTGAAGTAGCAAATATAAAGCAAGAAACATATTATATAATTTTTTTGATTTTTTTTGAATTATTTTTAAAGTTTTTAAATTTTTAATTTTTTTAGTTTTAAAATTTTTTTAAATTTTTATAATTTTTATTTTCTTAATTTTTTGAATAGAAGAGGGAGGGAGGGAGAGAAAAAAAAAATATAGGAGTTGTTTTGGGTGGGAGATTTGAATTTGAATTTTGGGGAAAACTTTTGGGGGGAAAATATGTTTTGTAAGGTTAGATCTAGGCCTTTAATTTTTTGGGGGATTGAAGGAGAGCAGCAAATATAAAGCAAAAAACATATTATATAATTTTTTTGATTTTTTTTGAATTATTTTAAAAGTTTTTAAATTTTTAATTTTTTTTAGTTTTAAAATTTTTTAAAATTTTTAAAATTTTTATTTTCTTAATTTTTTGAATAGAAGAGGGAGGGAGGGAGAGAAAAAAAAAATATAGGAGTTGTTTTGGGTGGGAGATTTGAATTTGAATTTTGGGGAAAACTTTTGGGGGGAAAATATGTTTTGTA